>JBAHVQ010000176.1:292068-355749 GCA_036872915.1 Nanipora kamurai
CAACAATAACATACTTTACTGTTGCAACAAAATTTTATCATAGATGAACAACATTGATGGACCAACCAATAATGACGTTCTTCACTGTTTCATCAACATTGTTATCGTGGATGAATAGCATTGATCAACCAACATACTTTATTGTTGACACAACACTGTTATCATAGATGAACAGTATTGATGAACCAACAGTGATGTTCTTTATTGTTTAAAAAACATTATCATGGATGAACAGAACCAACCGCGACATTCTTTATTGTCTCAAGAATGTTGTTCAGCATTTATGAAGTGACAATGATTGTTCATTTTCATTAAAAGATGAAAAATAACATTGATAGAATAGGCTTATTCACTATACTGTAGTAAATATGATTGTCAGATCTTCTGAAGCAGCTGTTACAGTATTGATGGTAGAAAAACATTGTACTTGTAACATTGCATGTAAGGTGTAGCACAACATTGTTTACGAGGTGTACCCCAACATTGTTCACAGGATGCAGGACTGCATTGTTCACAGGGTGCTGCACAACATTGTTCATATTGTGCAGGACAACAATGCTCATGCCTAGCCACAACCTAGGACAAGTTGTGCACTGATGTGTTTGTGTTGAATAAATGCAAAGCTGTTCTTAAGGGGTGCCATACTTATTAGTTATTTTGCTGTTATGTGTGGTGCTTATAATATTTGAGGAAGGTGCTTAATCCAAAACAAATTACTGACAGTTTTGAGAATGCCACTTTTGTCTTTAACCAGGAAGCAGACGAGGATGTGGACAGAAAACACTGGGTGAGACATTTTGCTGGATGGCATTTAGGCTAGGGCCTACTTTGAAAATATTAACTATTACAATGGTATCACATACTGTAGTTGACATGCTATTTTGTGGTATTGTGATAGTGATCACTAATGGATCTATTGCCATAGTATTATAATAATTTTCAGGGGAATTCAAATCCCAAGAGTTTCAATAAGTGTCAATTAACAAATGAAAAATTATTATTAAAATTAAAGAATTTGAGTTAAATTGTAGATACAAAGGACCCATTGATTACATGAAAACTTGAAATGAAAGAAAATATTTGAGAATGAATGCAGGGGCACAGAAGAGGGAGATATTTTTTAAGGGAAACACATCAGTGACTGAAGACAAGTTTAATTTTATTTTTACTGTCCATAAAAAAGAAAAAAACTACAGAAATTGTTGTTTCTATGAATACTGTAGTTCATCAAACTATGGCAATATTTATTAATATTTTCATTTACTGTCAATGTATTAGCTGTCATTATCTTATCATCATTGTGCTATATATCAATATGTCACTGCACTGTTACACCCCTAGTTCAGCCTAAATGTGACTAAATTAATCAGTTTCTTTTGGTATGTTAACTTTAATATTGTTGCTGAACATTTTCATTTTTTTTTTATTCAGGGAAAATTCTTGCCATTCTATCAATTTGCGAAACATTTTAACAGTGATTGCTTTGATTATACACAACTAGATAACCTGGACTTTGCTTTTATGAGATGGAAGGTTAGTTCTTTTGGGTTTATAATGCTCTTTCTCTATATTAATACTTTTTAGTAAATAGTTCATTAATACTATGATACCTACTTTATGCAGAGCTTCATACAGTTTGTTCAGAGGTAGAAACTGTAAATTTTAGATTAAAAATGGGTTAATAGATATTTTGGGGGGAAAATACATGAAGCAAAACAATCTAAGAATTGAAAGCTGGCATGAAAGCAAGTGGTTGCTTGCCATTCAATCAAATTTAATTCAAACAAGAGCTTGGTGACCCTCAATTAAAGCCAGACTTTTTTATTTGGTGGATTAACCTCTTAAATAACTCCTGTGATTATTAATTTTACTTTGGCTAACATCAGAGAATTTTACCAGTTAAAGGGAGAAGTTTGGCAGCAAGTTAAGGATATTACCAGGGAGACTGGGTAAAAAAAACCCCAAACGAACTGAAAACAACAAAAAAAACAACCCGAACTTTGTACTGATATCCATTTAAAATCAAGGAATGGATGACTGCAAGTGTGAACTCTCTATCACCTGTTACATTTGGAATCAGTCCACATTAGTCTTAAAATTACAATTGGAACATTGCACTAGATTCATGAGGTCACATGTTTGATTCCCAACAGGAATACCTGATGTTGCATTTTTTGCAATAGGTCCCGGTTGGGTCTTAAAATTACAATATCATCACACTTGAAAATTTCCTTTGTTGAAAATATTCACATCAGAGTCATGTTGGGTATACATGTGTGACAATTGTGTGTTGAAAGTTTTACTGCATGGTGGCTTGATTTTGGCTGACTTTAACCACTTTACCAAGAAAAAACAGCCTTACTTCTTCAACTTGTGGTACAAAGAAGAAACTGACACCCAAGAATTGCTGAGCAGGAAAAAAAATTGTTTTTGGTATTGGAAAATCAAAGATTGGGGATGTGTAATTCAATGAAAAATCTGGCATAAAACGTTTTTAATGGAATGGGTGATCAATATGCCAAGAAACAAAACAAGTCTCCAATTTTCTTTTAAAAAATTAGTTATTTGGTTTTAGAAAAAAATAATTGGATGTACTGAATGTTTTTAAAGATGGCATATTAATTACCCACTCCATTAAAAATGTTTAAATAAAAAAAATTGGGTGTCAAGAAACTTATTAAAACTGAAGTTGATTGAATGTAAGTTAGAAGCTGTTTTTGAAATGGTAACATTCGCTTAAGAGCAACTCAAGCTCTTTCGTTAATATTTTGATAACACTTTTTGATTCAAAAAATGATTTTTTGTGTGTGAAATTAAATCTTGTTCTTGTTCTGAAGTATTTACTGTATGTAATTGTTTTTTGATCTCAAGTATGCATTTCCTACTTTTGAAGAAACCATAGGTAGCTGCCTAGTTAATTTAACTTCAGGATACTGACATGGACAAGTCACGAGACATGGACAGACCCATTTTCAGTCTTACTAACATCACAGTAACTGCTTCTGATTACAATTTTGTTTTACAAAGTACTACTTGTACTACTTCTTTTCTCTTTAGGAACATTTTCTTGTCCCAGATCACACAATAAAAGATATAAGTGGAGCATCATTTGCAGGATTTTATTATATATGTTTTCAAAAATCAACAGCCACTATGGAAGGCTATTATTACCATAAGACATCAGAATGGTATGTGTGCTTATCCAATTCATTAATAATTCATGATGTGAAAACAAAAGAAAATGAATATTTAATCAACAGTATAAATGTGGTTACAACATTGTGTGAATTTACATGCATCTTTTCCTTGTGACAGCATGGTCTGATTCAATACAAATGTTACATTTGTGCATGTTTCCTTTGGTGAATTGTTTTAGAACATGGTAGATACTGCAAATACATCCATGAGTTGCAAAGGGTTTATGATAGATATGCATATAAATTAAAGATGGTACTAATTGCACCCTTTAAAAATAAACTGTAGTGCACTGCCTCATCTGCTTTGCCTAATTTTAACTGAAGCATATTATTTTGATCTTTTTCAGGTATCAGACATTAAACTTAAAGCATGTTCCAGATCACAGTTATTCTATCTTTGAATTCAGATAACAAAGAGACCTGCAAAGACTACATCACGTTTTACAATTCTTAACAAAAAAACAGAGATATTAACTTACCTGTTATGAATTAGTGAAACCATTAATGTGCTCTTTGCCAATAACCTGCCAGAAGATGTAGACTCAGTCGACAGATGCAATTACTCAGCAGGGTTTTATTAAAATAATAAGAACAACATAATCAACTTATCCACTCTTGTGATTCACCAGCACTGAAAGTTGCACTTTTTAGAAGTATTAATAATTTACCGACTAACCCTCAGTGTGCCATGATCTAGGATTATGTTACCAAGGTTAGCCATGTCTCATAAAAATGTAACCTGTGTTGACAAACAGAAAAACCGGCAAAAACTGCCTAAAAAGACCTACTTCTGATACGAGGTTTCCAAAGATTTCATGGAGACTGTCCAATTGTTGTGAAAGTGCTTCACTGATTGGAAATGAGAAAAGCTGTCTAAAGAGTGTTTCAAATTATTCGTTTAATTTTATTTCAGAGCTTGCTCTCAAAATTTCAGTTTCTTTTATTTGTCTTTTGGACTATTTTATTTTATTCAATTTGTTTTTATTATGTACAGCTCATTAAATTGTTTAGATAAACAATTTTCTTGGCAGATAACCCTGCTGACTTTGCTTGCTGTAACTTGATTTGTCTCTGTGATCACAGGTTTATTTTTTAACCTTCAAGAAATACTATCAGAGAATTCAAAGAATGTGCAAATAGCTGCCTTTTAGTCTAAATAAAGTTGCTGAGAAATAAAATGCTTTGTGGTGTTGTTATCTGTCTGGGTCAAGTTACTACAGATATTGAACAATTATTAGATGAAGCTTTTTGGCTATCGAGGATTATCAAGAGTTACCAAGGCCAAAGACTTTGTTATCAAAGATTAACAAGATCAAAGACTGACTGTGTTATCAGTTGAAACCAAACGCTGAAGGTGGAATTACTTTGACAGATAATTCTTGATATCAATCAGCACAATTTAATAATTGATTTATTATACATTTTCACAAAGCCATAGGAAGATGTTTCATGTCAGGGGGGGCTAAGAAGTTTCTAGGGGTCTGGGACTTTCTCTGCTGGAAAATTTTGGAATTGGGAGTTTATTGAATCCTTGGCATCATCTTTTTGCACTAATTCATAGCAGAAACCTTGTGTGTTGATATCAAGTGTTGGTACTTGAAGAGGCTCAGCCCCTTCTCTCAGCATTTATAGGGCTGTGAGCCCCCATACTTCTCATACCCAATTACCCATGTTTCAAATATGGCAACTTTATTTATAATGAGGTATTGAAGTGAGGGTTTTTATTATTTTTACTCACCCCTTTGTGAGAAAAAATGGAGAAATAGCTTTAAAAAATATTATATTAATAAATGAAATATACAACTTTTGTTTCGTGTGAGTTTGCGCAGTCACGCACAGAGCTCGCGTGGACTACTCGCAAGCAATGATTACTGGGTACGAATAAGTGCTCGATGATCAATGCACTGACCTGTGAACGACGAGATTTGTTCACATATTCCATGAAAACTTCGAAAACAAGACGTTTCTTTAGCTCTCTTTCATGGAATTTTAGCTTTTTTAGCTGTGTTAAAGGTTAAGAGATAAAAGGTAAGACATATGGAGTAATAAGATGAAATATAACGCTACCCTCATGTTCTACGTTGGCCTATACCGTATACGTGCAGCATATCTTGATTTAGGCGGTGCTTTGATAGAATATCCTCGAGTGCTATTTATTGTCAGAAGTTTTGAAAATATTTACAAGTAACTATTATAATCTAGGGCCTTCATTCCCTTTAACAGGCTTTTGATGATTCCTTTATTTTTTCTACATCTTTCTTTTATATGGTTGCAAAGGGGTATTCTTATACTGTCAAATACCATTAAATACCATCAAATACTATATGGGAACTAGGCTTTAGTGTTATTAGTGTTGTAAAGGTTGATTGTGAAGTTACTGTTAATCTTGAAAACCTTTCTTTTCTAGAGCAAAGTTTACCCCATAAAAGAAGTATGTCCCAGCCAGACTGTACCACTGCACTTCCAACTGGTATGCCTGTTAATGCAGTTGTCCAGAACAACCCTACCCCTTCTGGAGAGCTGCTGCAAGCCAGTCAAATCCAGCCTCCTCCAACAGATGTTCCGGTTGGTTTGAAAAGACTTCATGTTACAAATCTACCTTTCCGAATCAATGAAACTGACCTGGGAGAGATGTTTGGGGTAAGTGTCAATCATAGACGGTACTTTTATTCCCTTGAAGATGATCAAGATATTAATCTCCAAAATTAATATGTTTATTTTCATGCTTATAGAAATATGGAGAAATAATTGAAGCAGAAATAATCTATAATGAAAGAGGATCCAAGGTGTGACAGATTACTGTGATAAAAAATGTGATCAAGTTCTATCATTTTGAGCATCATATATTGGGTGAACAGCTTTCTATTATCATTATCATAATCATTATCATACCATTATTATTTTTATTGTGTTATCAGCACAAAGTGTATTCATGTAATGTGGAGGAATGTGTCAATAGTTAAAATTGAAAATATTAAGTGTATTCTGCCGAACTCATTTTGTAGGGTTTTGGATTTGTAACAATGGCTCAAGCTGCAGATGCAATGCAAGCAAGGGAAAATTTGAATGGCACTGTGATTGATGGGAGAAAAATTGAGGTACAGATTCTGTGTACATATTGATCTTTATATTCCATTGTCTTAGTCATCACATTCTAGTAAGTTTTCAACAAAATGTCTTGGTACTGTAATGTCATGAAGAACTGGACTGGAGTTTGAATGTTATGGATTTGATTGTCAACTGCACCAAAGGTTCAAATTGGCATGCTTTATGGCAGGTCATTGTTGGGTCTTCCAGGCACTCTTCTCTCACACTTCTATCACATTACTCTCAGTTGTTCATGTCCACAATTTCTCTTATTCACATTCTCATCATTATGAAGTTTAATGTACAATGTTACTTGTAGTCATTGATTTTTACCATTAATTTTGTGCAGATTATAAACTATACTAATTTGCATGTTGCATGCTTAATGATAATTTTTTCCACGCAGGTAAACAATGCCACACCTCGTCCTAAAAAGGGCCCTATGTCTATGTCAAGTCGAGGATCTTACCATGGTACTGCATGCTGTTCTAAGAAACTTCTCCTTACACTGTGATTTTACAGGAAATGCATGAAGACCCTTGCATGCTGCATGTACTGTTCTATATTCTGTCAATTGGGGGTATGACTAGTTGCATGGTGATCAGGTCAAGAACTTCAAGAAGTTCCAGAGACAAATGTTGGTGATGTATTAGCACAAGATCTCTTGTCTGAGAAGTAAAAGTTTTTGTAGAACTTATGTATATCGATGATTGATATGTACTAATTTCGTATCTTAGAGAAATAATTTTCCCTAGAATTTATAGTTAGTGATAATTATATAAGCAGGAAGATTTTAGCCAAAGATTGACCAGGTGGGAATTGCAATTTTACCAGAAATATTAAAGCCCAGCATAGAATGCAGAACAATATCGTGATATTAAATCTGGAATCTAACATTTTGTTGTTACATCACAACATCTTCATAGAATAATTATTATGTCTGAAGATGTTGTTAGGTAACAACAAAACATTAAATTCTATTAAAACTTTTAATATTTCCAGTATGCCATTGTTTTGCACGCTATGCTGGGCTTTAATATTCCGGCAAGATTTTATGCCTAGTAAACATTAGTTCACTAAGAATTTCCATTTAAGGACCAGCCATGGGTCCAAACAAAGTGAGAAAAAGAGAAATCTGACTGAATGGAGAGAAACATGCAGTAATTGCTGATAAATGTTTATGGCAGTTTTGGTTCAAACTGCAGTAATTTTGTTGGTTTAAAATTATATTGGATACCGTGCAGATATCATATCATTGAGTCTGATTCTATTTATGACACTGAAAATATATTGGAATTGTTTATGTTAAGGATATCGAGGGATGAGAGGTAGTCGTCGTGGCAGAGGAGGACCAGTATATCAAAACCAAAGGTAGACACACATGACATAAGTAATTTTGTAGGGTAGTTGATGGTGACATTTGAGATTGCAGGATGACAGCACTTAGTTGTCATAAAGTTTTCAAATTTCAAAGGGATACAAGAGCTCTAGTGGCTGAAATTTTTCTTAAATTTGTAACAAAAATGGTAGAGCTGAGACAGCTATAGCTTTAAAATTGTCTGGTGTGAGCCTTAATAAAATAATAAAATGGCCATTTTAGAAAAGCCTGGTAAACAATGTGTAATATCACCAGTACTGGTAGGTGTTTTTACGCACCATTAGTTCCAATTAGATTAAAACTTGGTGACTTTTAATGATAGTTTTCTTTTCTCTATTTCAGTTATTGTGGATACAATCCCAATCAGGTAATTTTTGACAAGATGTCAGTACAATTACTTAGTGCCACCATTTACCACAGCCATGGCATGGTTGTAAAAAATTGCAT
Organism: Nanipora kamurai; assembly: GCA_036872915.1. Lineage (NCBI taxonomy): Eukaryota > Metazoa > Cnidaria > Anthozoa > Scleralcyonacea > Helioporidae > Nanipora > Nanipora kamurai. The sequence continues at coordinate 300,178 of JBAHVQ010000176.1, forward strand.
TCATCAGTGGTATTTTTTCCTTGTATACAGTTATGTTCAAAACATCTTAAGTCAATGAGTATAAGATGGTTTGCTGAGATGTAGTTGGTTGAAAATTAGATATTATTAACCAACAAAAACAATTGATGAAGTAATGAAGTAAACTGATTTTTAACATTCTAATCCTGTTTTTTTGTAATTTTTTTTGCAGGGCTATGGGGTGCCTCGAAATCCAGGCCCATATGGGTAGGTAAAATAACAAGGAGAAAATAAACTTGCATAAATTGAACTATGAGATGCTACTATTATTCATTAATTTAATATCCATACCCAGCAAAACAAGCTGTTTTTTTTTGCTGTAGTTATCCACAAGGGCAGGGAGCCCAAGTAAACTCATATGGAGGTGGATATGGTGGGGTTAGTAAATAATTATAATCCATTCAATGTGTTTGTCATACTATTATAGTAAACAGGTTATACTACAGTGAATGTAGTAATTCTAATCAGCTACTCATATCTAATTAATATAATTCTAATCAGCCACTCATATACTTGTAATCTAATTGTAAATGTAATAATTCTCATCAGCTACTCATATTTGAGGCACTCTTAATCAAAATTAATACATCAGAGATGAACAATGGTATGAAAGCAAGCAAAGAACTTTCTGTCTTTCTGTAATTTTCTTGAATGTGTTACATAATTCTATTCTTCTCCATTGGCAAGCCAATATCTTTGTTTGCATCATCTGAATTAATAAGTGATGATGTCATCCTGGATCATATATATATATATATATATAGATAGATATAGAGAGAGAGAGAGAGAGACAGAGAGAGAGAGAGAGAGAGAGAGAGAGAGACAGAGAGAGAGAGAGAGAGAGAGAGAGAGAGAGAGAGACAGAGAGAGCTCAGCATGTTTTGTAATTTATTTTGGTTTGAAGATGACCTTGAACTAGAGTTGAAATATTACCACAATCACCATGTCCATTCTTGTTTTGAATATCAAGTTCCAGAATGACAATTTTTGGTTTATGTTTCATTCTCTATATACAAGCTGTGTTGTACTATGTTAATAAATAATGAATAGTCTCAAGTGTGATGAAAGGTAATAATTTACTAATGTAATAAGTTTCTGGAAAAAAAATAGGAGTGTTCCCCTTCAGTTCAGTTGTAAATAGCAGATAAAGTTTTTAATGTCTGCTGCTTCTACCCAGACTAACCACTGTTGGTAGTAACCTTTACAGAGATGTTATTTGGTGTAATTTTTTGTGAAACTTGTGATTAACACAGTCGAAGTTAAACTGAGTGTTTTATGTAGCAAATTTGTGATGCAACTTGTCAAAATTTGCTGCAGTTGCAGTTAAAATTAGTGCATCCTTCAGTTTTGAAAAACCAGTTGGATAAGCATACCACAATTTTCATTTTTTGCAACACTTTTGATGAGAAATTGCACCTTGTAATACATGGCCTTACAATCACCTACTGTTCCCAACATTAGCAATTTTAGAGAGGAGGAACTGAGACCACTGACCAGTAGAGAATGAGTGAACCTGTGTTCTTTTTCATTTCATATCTGCTTTTCAGTACCTCTGTTACTGACCGGACTTGCAATTTTTTTTGGACAGGTTCCAAACTATGGCAACGAGAACTACCATGCCCAGGCTCCTCAACCTTCAAGTTACACGCAGGGATATCGGTATCAACCATACTGATTATGCACAACAAAGTTGGTGTAATCTCTTCATGCATGCATGCATGCAGTCAACAGAAAGACTACCATCAATCCAGAATAGGTTGATTATACAAGAATGATCCCACCTGTAACAAGTTGTTACAAGTGCCTGTACTAGTTTTTATCGTTTATGAAAATTAATACACAAATTTGTAAAAATGATTGTAATGCATGATGATTTATGAAAAAATCTTTTCAAAGTCAGGCTTAATGATCTTGTATTTTTTTTAGTGAAACTATATCGTGTTAGACTTCTTTTTTAGTAATTATTAGGACTTTTTTTTTCTAACTTACAAAACAATTATATCTTCCTTGTGTAAATTGCACAGTTACTAGACAGTCTGGAACTTACACTGATTGGATTACATGCACATTTTTTCATTAAAGCTTTAGAAACAAAAGTTTTATATCATGTATAGTTTAAGGCACTATTTAGCCTTCTTGATTGCTGCCACTTAACTTCTTGGCCAGTGTACTGAAACTGGTGGCATGACTTCTTTCTTTTTGGTATTATCATAGTGATTGTATCCATGCACCTGTTGTGTGAACTGAATAGAGGCCTTACTAATATTACCTAAATATTTTCTTAGAAGTTCATATTTGAACTTCATCCAAAGTAAAGGCTTGTCTTGTTGTCTCCACAAGGGATGGGTTTACATCATTACAAAATCCACAAGCAATTTCAACATGGTGAAGAACTTGGTCCACAAGATTCAGTTGTTCATCAGGATTCTGCAAAAGATTAAATATGTGAAGCTGAATTAGCATTGTGAGAGGTTGAATGTCTTATTAACATTGTTACACTATTCTCATACAATTGTTTTAAAATTCATACCTCAAGGTCTCCACAGAGCATTGATGAATTATATGCCTCTACCAAACTGGTCACTTCATTAATATCTAAACTATGAACGTGCTCTTGTTTTGCTATTGAAACAAATGATTAAAACAGTTTACTGAAGGATGAGGAATAACATTTTACTTAATCAGGTAAAAGTAGAGTTGGCAAAAGTTGTACTGAACATCAGTCTATAAGTCAAATTACCTTTAGAAAGAATGAAACAGCATCGGCCAAGAAAATAATCAGTGTCAACTAGTTCAACTGCTTCTTTGATCATTTTGAAACTATTGTAAAAATGAATACAAATTTGATCAAGGATGTGTTACTTTAAAGCCAAAACTTGCAGGACTTCTTTGAGACATTAACCAGATGCTTAAAAAAGAATAGAAAGGGCACGGTATTTTTGATATTTCTACCTTTGTTGGTTTGATAAATCCACAAAAAACACTATGTAATCAATCCGGGGACGTGACTCAGTTGTTTCTTTTGGCAGTGGAAGACTAGTAGTGGTTCTTCTAAAGCACAAAAGTATTAAACAGTGCAACAGTTGTTGGATTTTTGGGAACGATTAGCATTCCCAGCAAATAATGGGTGAGTGTCCTGGTAGTTTCCAGTGCATAAACATGGTAATTTCCAATCTATGATGTAAGTATCAGTAAGTCTGAGATGATGTTAACCATTTGATGCTTAAAAACTGATAAATGAAACAGTGGAACAATGGAATACATGCATGAAAAAAAGCATAAAAAAAGGAGAACAAAAGACATTTCAGCACTAAAAAGTTAATGGCAGTTGGGTCATTAGTAGGAGAGCCATTCTCTACAGAGGGCAAAATGTAGCTTCCTGCATCTGTATTCTGTACAAGACGTTTGAATGCATGTTGGGAGACAGGATTCAAATTTGTTGGAGAAAAAGGATGTATTGGGGGTTTTATTTCCTCAGTGAAGCTAAAACTCAGAAATAATGTATGGGCAACCAATGCACCATTTCTCTAATGTCGTGTTCCAGGTGTATGATGGGTAAATTCAGTCAGCCCTGGGGGCAAATGATCACATTAGCACATAATTTGAAATTGCAACTTTCTCTGTTTGTCCCCAGAGAGGACTAAATCTACCCATCACACACTAGAAACTTGCCATTAATGAAATTGTACATTGCCTTCCACCTGTTGGTGTGACCAATTCATTCTCCATTTTGCAAAGTATTGCAAAATTTTCAGAGTAAAATAGTGCCTTGAAATATTTTGGCAAGGAAATGGAATTTTTGAGCATTTGGGGGACTCTTGAACGATAAAAATTTCTTGTGAGGTCACTCTCTGACCTAATCAGTAGAGCAAAATTTGTTTTTGACTTTTCCCCCCCACCCCAACCTCACCCTTTTCAGAAGTCCTGGTTTTGCCAAAAAATTAGTTAAATCAGTGTGAATATATCTCTTATTCCTTATGCAGAACACATGAATGGGTAGATAGAGCGCAATGACTCACTGAAGGGAACCATTACTTCAAGCGTAACCAGAGAAAACATTTCTTACATCTGCATTGAATAAGAAGTATCTGTTTGGAGCATTGTATCCACAAGACAGTCGATTCCAATTCCTTTTATGCCAACAAACTGTGCAAAAGATTAAAAAAAAAAATTTTACCAAGGTTATGTCGAAACGTTCTGTCTTGAACAAGATGCAGTCAGTTAAACAAATCATATTTAATTAAGTAATAATTTAAAGGATGATGGGTTTATTGAGAAACTGTAATTGAGGGGGGAGTACATTATGTTGTGCACCAAGGTGAGTTTATAAATGAAATGAAGAAGGCAATTAAAGAGCCTACATAATCAAGTAAAAATTTACCAAAATTGTGACATGATTATTTGTGGGAAGCTTTTTAAAACGGCACAGAATTTGGTTTTCTCTGTCCTCGACGTCGTCTGCCATCATATTTATTTTAAAATAATTTCCCGCCAATTTTGAATAACGTAGAAGTTTAAAGGAGGATCCATATTTTATTCCCCCCCTGTTCTATATCTTCCTCGCTCCAACTCGGTGAATGGCGTCGAACAAGAGAAGAAGGGAGAAAGTTGTTCTCGTTTTTGACGAGAAAGATCGTCGGTGAGGATAAAACATTGTTTAAGGTGTTATTTCAGCATTATTTCAATGATTAACGCTTATTTCATTTCTCAGACTTTAATGTCTGAAAATTGAGCCAAGTGACTACATTGTCCACAATGTGCGACCGCAACAAACCGGGTGGTAATATAAGACAGTGGCTTGACATTTGACAATTATGTTAAACTCTGCCTATTCAAACCGAATCAAAAATTCTACTTTTTCAGAAGTTTAGATCTTCTTTTTAAAGTATACATTCGTTCTTTCAAATTTACCCTCTTTTAGCAAGTGAAGACCAGATTGTCGTCAGTATGTGTTTGTATGTTTTTCACTGGCAAATTTGGGGGGGGGACGAACGGGGTGGCCGCTCCCTACAGACCCAATGGGTACCCCTTCAACATGCGGAAAAGGCCCTGTCGCGTTGGTGTTTTACTAGTTTATTCAATTTTCTTTGGCAAAACTCCAGTTTGCCATCAAAATTTGAGAAATGTTATGAAGAAAATTTTAAATTGTTTAAATTTGTAAATTATTAAAAAATGCTAAAAAAAATTTAAAATTGTAAATGTTAAATCTGAGGATGTCCAAACAAGATTATTGTAGTGGTAAGTTATTAAAGTGTTTGATTAACTGTTTATGTATCAATGACATTTGTAATCTTCTACCAATGCCTTGATTCCCTAATTTTGCATGCTTCTGGGCTTTACAAAATTCAAAATTTTGCTGGGGGCTTGTCCCCAAACCTCCCTAGCAGGGTTCACAGCTTTACACCACAACTATACACCAATCCCACTGCTTACTGGTGGTACCTCAGCTCAGATGTACCTCCTGAAAGCCAAAGCTCAACAGATTATTGACTTAACAAGCATTTATATCCACAAACCTGCAGCAGCTTTTACTCTTTCTTTATGTAGTGAATTTATCACTGGTTTTCGAAAGAGGAAAAATGAAAGAAGAAGAAAAGCAAGGGAAAACGTGAAGCGCAAGGAAGAAGAGAAGAAGAAACAAATGCGTGCAGAAGTATGTTAAGAGATACTGTTGTAAAACCTTGTCCACACAACAAGATTGTTGAACACAATTCCTTGCCATGGTGTATGTTGTAAAGACTGTTGTGAGTGAATACTTGCATTAAGGCAAACAAATAACACACAACAATTGTACCAGTTTTATCAAATGTATACCAATTTGGTATAGCAATTATGTCCATCATTTAAAATACCATTTAGGTCTCCGGGACATAAATACTGACAGTGAATGTAAACAATTCAGATTTTCCTGATAAAGAAGTTGCCAGATCTTTATTGCAGCAATCAGATTTTGTGCAGACTTCCCTAGTATTGAGGGGAGCAACATTGCTGGGGTTAAGTTATTAGCAGGTGGGAATCTAGAAAAAATCTACAATACCCAGCTCCCACACAATAAAAATAATATACTTATTATTGTTTTCAAGGTCTCTAAAATATTTTAGTACTTTATTATCCTGAACACAAGGCAAATATAATTTAATTTTTCAGCTGATTTAAGCAACTGGGAGCAAAGTGAGACAGGTATGAAACGGGAGGGTAGGCCCCCACAAAATTGCATGTAGGAGTTACTGAGAGGGAGTATGTACAATATCCTCAATATCTCCAGGGGGAGTCTACACCCAGGCTATGTTATTGACATGTGAAAATCTGTGCAAGTTGGGTGATATACCAGAAATTTGTAAAAGTTGCTCAAGCATAGATTATTATGTCAAATCTAATTTGGATTAAGCATGTTGCTTTTGTAGTTCAAAAATAAAATAATGCATTTATAATTTTGTGGTAATAAATGCAATGCAGCTGATAAAGGTTTTTATTTTACATGTATTAGCAGCCAAGCCATCACCTTTTAGCTGATAAAGTCTTCTCATCTTAGGGAAAATAAAAATGTAAAAAATACACTGATGATATAAGGACCACATAAAGTTTCCATATTAATGGGGTGTCCACTTTTAGTTTATACGTTTGAGGTCTGCAAGATTCTGTTGCTTTCTTAGAAACGAGAAGCACTTCAACAACAGATTCAAGAGCATGAAACAGGGCTAGGTATGTTTTTGTGAAAGGAAATGAGTCATACTATCACAACAAATTGTCTATATTGCCTGATGTTGTGCAGCATGTGGTATCTTGGTGTATATAGACTACAAATTGCAAACCAGTGCAAATGGTAACCTTTGCTCATAGTTAGACATCTCACCAGCAATCAGTAGGTTATGGTTTTGATTTGAGTCAAGGGCTCAAATAAGTTTTCTGAGTTAAGCTTGAGAAGCATGCCCAATTTTGATCTATATTATCACAATTTCAAATAATTTTAACAGTTTGACTACAATTTATTATGTCTATAAATTAGATGATGCTGAGTCAGATGAGGATGTCATACAACCAACAAGTATTATCCATGATTTTGGAGAACATACTGTAACAGTTTCAACAATAGCAGATGAAGATATAGGAAAAGATTACATGTCACCCATAGAATTTGACAAGGTTGGACATAATTCAGAACTTCTTTACTCTTTCAAGGACAAACCTGTTCATCACCTCCTAAGTAACAATTGTGATAATTTGATTTTGAATTACAGTGAAAAACTTTTTGTATGACAGTAATCCATATTTTTTCAACTTGACTGAAATACTTATACTTGTGTTCAGTTTAGCATTTAAGATTTTACTTTTGTTAGGTTCACAAAAGCATGCATCAAAAACAGGCAGGGAGCATCAGTAGAAAAACTACCAGGTAGGATCACGAAAAGAACAATGGTAATCAATTACTAACCAATTCACTCAAAGATGCAGACAGTGTATTTTCTAGCCCTCCTCTCTTCCTATTTAAAGGGGAGCAAATTACTCTGTAGAACTGGTTATATGAAGTCATATAAATATTCTTGCATAAAACATAATGGTTTCTTTGCATTCATGATAATTTAAATTTTTCTTATAATACTCTGTGCTGTAACATACTTTGATTATGTTGTTAATTTTGATTTACCATAGTTAATTATTTAGATGGGAGAATATAATTTTAAATTATTTTGTATTTTGACATTGGTAGCGAATGGCTTACCATTGGCATCCAGTTAACATCTCTGGAGTTACTAATTTAATTTATTATGGGTTCTTTTGTAGAGATAAAGTTTTGGACAAGAAAAAATTCCATAGAAAAGCACAGAAGAGAAAAATTCAGGCATTGAGTGATAAAAAATTGTCCAAGCAAAAACTTAGAAAGAAGAGCTTGGGCAGGAATAGGTAGACCAGACAATTTTGCATTATTGCCTGGTCTTGCAAACTACTCACCTGTTTGCATAATGATACAAAATTAAACACATAATATTTTATTACTACTGAAAGAGTTTGTTGACAAAAACCCAAAAAAAACAAAGCATGCATGAGCTTGTTGATTTTTGTTATTTGCAAAACATTTTAGTTTTGATTTTTCAAGAATGTTTTGTTTTGCAGTGCAACACAAATGTATATATTATTCAAGAAATGGATTGGAATTAATTATACTGTACAATGGCTCCTTGTCAAAATGACATCAGTATTATACACTTTAAAAAAGACGACAAATTTTTTTATTGTAGACATGTTTCGGCAAGTTTATGCCATCTTCAGTACGAGATATGAGTTAAAACTATGACTATTGCTATTAGGTAAAGGTTAAAGTTCAACGTTGGGCATTGGAAAGCAGATAAAGTTAGGGAAAACTCCAAGAGATTGGCAGTCTTTGAGGAAAGCGACATCAAGGTCTGCCTTGCGTTTCTTGGTCGAGAGATTTTTTTTTCTCGTACTGAAGATGGCATAAGCTTGCCGAAACATGTCTACAATAAAAAAAATTGTCGTCTTTTTAAAGTGTATTATAACTCTCGTGCTATCAAGAAAGTATGGCAACATCGGTATTCTTGTTTGCCTGCATTTACCATGAGAGGTGTGTTTTGTGAACAGCAGGTTGCACTATGCATAGTTGAGTATTGGCTGTTGGGGGTTTGGTACTGGCAGTGGCCTTGAAATGTGTGGAAGTAGTTTTTTCAGCAGAAGCTATTTTGTGTGAAGTTCATGCATGAAGGAAAGGAACTTTTAAATCAAATAAAAGATTTAAATGTATTTACTGCACTACTATGGTGTACATCTTGGACTTTTTAACAATTACATGCATTGCTACACTACTATGGTGTATGTTTGTGAAAAACACATGTACCCTATTTTTACACTCCATGATTCAGTCATTCTTTATCCCAACAACATCAGAGGAAAGCCTGAATGCTTCAAAATGTGGTCCATATTTCTTGGTATGGCATTTACCCATAATTTGTGCAGGCCCAACAGTAGAAAATGGCTGATTTGTAATAATTTGAAAGTCAATTTTGGTTAGTTTATTCGCATTTGGTGCTATAAATAGCAACTTGACGGTACACAATTGACTTTGACCAAGCAAAAATTTTCAAACCATTCACAAATATAATTCAGTTCTATCTTTGGTATAAAGTTGGCTTGGGGCTTCATCAGAGCCTGATCAGAGCATACTAACATGTATGCTCTGATCTCAATTTAAGAATTCATCTACCAAAAATTTTTCCTTGCAGAATTGTGGCTTTGAGGAATATTATTAGCTTTAAATTTGAGAACTCTTTCTAGCTTAGAGAAAGTTTCATGCTTATAAAATTGTAACGTTCTGGGGAAACTTCCCACCTGGAAATTCTAGGTTTTAAAAAGTCGTTCTTTTTTTCCAGTTTCGGTTTTCGTTCTGTTATATTATTTTATTTATTTTATCCTTCTTTTGTCCCACCCAGATCAACATTGGGCCCGTCGGTGGTATCCGGGGTAATTTTCCGGCAGTAAACTTGTTTCCTGGGTGGTAGTTCCCACAGTGATACCGGATAAGTAGATAGTTTCCAGGCTTTTAATGGTTGCACGTGTTTACAACAATATGGCGAACTGTAGCGAACTGATGTGTGTGTGATGAAGTCGTGTTATTAAACCACTGATTCAAAGTTTAGAAAATATCCACTATGGCTGAATATGTTCATCAAAATCTGGAAGCAATGCTTCCCGAGCTGGAGGAAATGGAAAGGGTGGGGATTTTCAATAAACAAGAGATAAAGTAAGGAATAATGCAATAAATTTTCCAGAAAATCGTTGATCCCCAAGTCAATGCTTCCCTCGGACAGTTTCTCTCTTGCAGGTGAACCTGAGTAAATGTCAACATTAGTCGTGTTTTCATACTTGCTGATCAATTGGCCTCCTAACTGAGCAATTCTGGCCACTTACTGAAGTCTTATTTATATTATTGATTATATGATGTATATCAATAATATAATATAACATTATATTAGAATTAAAAAAAAAAAACAAACAGAAAAAACAGTTATAGGAGCAGAACATTGGACCCTATGTCCCACATGAAATCTAAACCCCACTATGTGTAGTTAACTGTTAAAAAACCGTTGAATTATTTACAAATCCAACTGTATTGAAAATAGTATGATAAAAATACACTATGCTACCCTATAATAATGGAATGCTATTTGAATAAATACTATCTGGAATTTGAAATAGATGTATTGTAAAGAGGAGAACAGCATTTGAATATAAGTTACAAAAACGAATTGTCCAAGAAGCTGATTTTCTTCGTTATATCCAAGTAAGTGGAGTGTCAACTGTGTTAACTTCTAAATATAAGTTCAACTATACACTTTTTTACCAATTATTCAAAATTTTTCAGGTAATTTTACAATGTCCAAAAAATCTTACATCATAATTTTGTGCAAAAATAAATTAATAATGGTGCTATGCTGGTATGCATACCATCATGAATTTTTCAAAACCTACCCCTTCTCTTCAGCTGGATTTGGAAGACTTTTATAACAAGTCTCACGTTTAAATAACTGGGACAATATATCTGAAAAACAGGAGATGTTAGCAATGTTTCAATTCTGTTTCAGAATCATCCTCAGAGTGATATCAAATGATAAATTCATAATTAGCCTACACTGCTGAAGTCAACTGAAGAAGTTGACTCGAGTGGGTTTGAACTGACACCATCAGGAATCTGGTCCACTGCTCCCTGTAGGCTCAATAGCTTAACAGGTAGAGTGGCAGAATGGATTCCTAAAGGTGCGAGTTTAAAGCCCACTTGAGTCAACTTTTTCAGTTGACTTCAGCAGTGTAGGTTAATTATGAATTTACTGTTTGCAAAGCAAGTTAACTAGAAGTAGAATGCCAGTATATTAATATCATAACTGTAAACTGGGTAAATTACGGTTACCGGTGGTAACTTTTTTATCTTCAAATGTAGTATGAGCTCAATTTGGATCTTTTGAGAAAGAGACGAAAACAGGTGTGTACGCGTACAGGTTATAACTAGTATTATAAATCATGATGACGTATCTTGAACAGCTGTTTTCATATAGAGATGGATGTAGGAAAATGTAGAGTTGACTGGCTTTAGGATTAGAGAATTGCATTCCTTTTTCTACAGTCTGTCATCACCCTGGGAATGCTAAAAATGTCACTTCTGGGCTCAATAGTTTTAGTCTCTTTTTAACCAAGTTAAAAACTGCTTTAAAATTTACAAGTTATTTAGTTAACAGTTTAGTGTGTTTTTAGAAATGTGGAATCCAGAAAAAGGTTCTCCCAGGAGAGGCAGTTTTTATTAAAAGATTACATCATGTGTTTCAGGTTAGAATTATATTAATTCTGTTAGTAATAAGTAAGTCTGCAGGCTCATGGGACTTTCATGCATAAAGAAGCTTGAGCTTTGAGGGATATTATGTGGCTAACATTCTCTGGCTACTTGTGTCAATGAGGGATTATTTTGGCGGGACAAACAGTTAGTCATTTGAACTTGTCCGACACGTAAACAAATCAAGACATTACAACTGGTGTTATGTTTGATAAGAGTTAGATTGTTGAATAAAGGATTTAGAGTATGTGTGATTTTATATATACCAAAATTACATGGTATGTTAATAACTTATTTTCCAGCATTTCATGGTGATTACTTTCTAATGCACTTACCAATTAAATATTTGTTTTGTTGAAAACTTATGTCTGTTTTCATGATACATGTATTTTAATAAGTGTTCTCTCATACACATGGATGAGGGATAAATTAGAAATTTTCCCTTTTTTGTAAGAATTTAGTGACTAAATTCCCTTTAAAAACTCTTCAAGTGGAGGTGATCACTGAATTGTAGCACTAAAATGGTTCAAGGTTCACCTTAAGAAGCTTTGTTTCTCATAATCGCTTCTAATAACATGAATATGCTACGTGTAATTCCATGTACCTGTATGTACTTCTGTGGGAGTCAACACTGTTTTATTTTTGTTATCCTCCTTAAATTGCCAGTCTGCCTTAAAGAAATTTTCAAGTGATGTCAAATTATGGTTACAGTACATTGACTTTTGCAAACAAATGGTAAGGTGTCAATATTGTCTGTTTGATTTGCAAATTTATTCTTTAATTATTTGCACTGAATTGATCTCATATTTCGTATAAATTTTCTTTAAGGGCAGCAAACAGGTGTTAGGAAAAGTGGTTGGGAGAATGTTGCAAGCTCATCCAAATAATTCAAGTAAATTGCATAATAGATTTGACCCAAATCCAATTTTAGTGTAGCTTGATGGTTATACCTGTAGGTAGTTTTGTTTGAAAATATGATTAGCTGATTATTAATTAGCAAAAATTGTAATTTGCTGCTTTCTTAGTTTCTTGGGCCTGTTGTAGCCTAAGCAAAGTATGAATATTATTAGGAGTTTCTACTTTATTATCCTTCAGTGCTTAGGGCTCATCCTTATGATAAGTGAAATCCTGTGATTTTGGCCAGGGTAAGATGCTAAAGTATGGTATGCCGTTGCCCCTTAGTTGGTTAAAACATTTCTGCCATTTTACCTGTTTTAAATCTATAATAATGCAAGCGAGGTGGTCTGAGTATTTGTGTGGTGTCATATGAAGTAAGATGGCTTGGTTGCTTAGCTTGACAAAGATTAAATCAGAATGAAATTTACATTATTTTAATTACAAAAAACACAAAATTAAAAAAAACCTAACAGACTTGTTGTTTTAGTTATAACTGGTAAAATCATTGGGAAACCCATAGCATGCAAAATAAGCATTAAAATAGTTTAATTATAATAATAATTTAACCTCATAGTCTTTAATTGTATTGCAGGCTTATGGATCATGGCTGCAAAATGGGAATTTGAGAATAAAAAAAGTATTAAATCTGCGAGGTAATTTACTGGTTTGTTTTATGTTTGTTTTTTTTATTTTTTATCTAATAATGGTGAATGATGATCAATTTTACCTACAGTTATGTGTTATTTGTTTAATGTTAATTTACCCAGATCTCTTATGCAAAGAGCATTACGGCTCAACCCAAAGTCCTGCAAGCTCTGGTTGGAGGTGAGCAAAAACTTAATTTATCTTAACACTTTGGAATAGAAATGATCATTTACTTTTTTTACCAATCAAAAGTTCTTCATTAACAGTTTTACCTTTATCTATGTTTTTATTTACTTTTTACAGCAATCCTCTTCTATGTTTTCTAATTTCTCTTTTACTTTTACTTGTTTAATTCTTCTGTTTGTCCTTCTTTCAAGCATAATGTATTAATTGTACTGGTGATACTTACCAAATAGTTTAACTATGACATTTTATTTTATATTACAGTACTTTAGACTGGAGTTGTTATATGTTGATAAGGTTTGTTCTTGCAGCATAGCATTGATTATATACATTTTCTTGCTTGACTTTATGTCTCAGATTCAACTTACATGTGAAACCTGTTTCAATGACTGTACTCTTTTACATTTTGCATTAAGGTGAAGAAAAGAAGAAAACTATTAGGAATAAATCCAGAAGAAAAGGTAAGTGTACTTTTGCCCCACTAAATTAGGACTCATTGTTCTCCAACAGTTTTTCCACCAGATTAGCAGAGGTGTTCCACTATGTAGAACAGCATTTTTTGTGGTTGGTAATATTTTGATGTTTCAGAGGATGAGCATGATTTCCAATAGAAAATAATTTTAAACACAACTTTTTACATTATTTATTGAGCTACGATTATTTTGTTGAATTTAAGGGCCAAATAGGCCCCCACAATGTAGTTATTTGTTGTGAAATATGAAATTTTATATGTGCCGGTACCTCTTAAATTGAAAATATAAAAGTTTTTAGCTGACCACTTTCAAGCATGGCTGGAGAAGCTGGAGCTAGATATACCACCAAGCTCAATGTGCAGATTTGAGAACACTAGGATTAGCACTAGTCACTGTTCTCAAAAGAGATTTCAGTAATAAGTCTCAGTCAGTCTATTCATTTTGTTCATTTATGTATTACGGTACATTCATTCCATTGTATTGATAGAATGATTTATCAATTGACTGATTGGTTTATTCATTTAGCTATTGATTCATTCATGTGTTCATTTGTTTGTTTGTTCATTAATTCATTCGAAGTGTCCTTATCAACAAATGAACATGGCAAAACAATTTTTAGGATCCTGAAGAGCCAACATCAAATGATTTTATAACAGGAAAAACTGCAAGAATTGTATATAAGAATGCAACGCAGAATATACCAGGTACTCAAACATCATCTAAAGTTATGAACTTCAGAGTATGCATGCAATGCTTTTGGTCATTGTATTTTATTGGTAAACACCAACTGCAATTTTTGGATTTTGTTTTAAATCTAACTTTTTAGATGATGTTGAATTCCGCTTGAAGTTCATTGAAATTTATAACTTGTTTGATGAAATGGAGCAGGGAATTGATGAAATTTATCAGAGGTTACTACTTCTGTATGATTAAAATTGTATAATTAAAATGATTTTGTGCAGTAGTTGCAGATGTTAAAATACTTATGCATGTCATCATAAGTAAACTCATAATTTTCTTGCAGTTTGTTAAAAGATTTTCCCAACTCTGAGAAATGCTGGAATGCTTTGGCACACCGTGGTTTAAATAGAATAAAAACTTCCTCAACCAGTCTGTCTAACCTAACAGGTAAATTACATTGTTACCCTAGAGTATCAGAATAATATTATTGCAACTGTTAGCTGAATAATAAAAATGTGTTATTAATAACATGAAATGAGAAAAACACTTTTTACTTAAATATTTTCAATTATCTTATCTTCATAAGCATCAGAATGGCTGGAACTTGAAACAGAAAGAAACAAAATCTTTGAAGAGGCAGTGAAAAATGTTCCCACAGGTTTGTGTCTGTTTGATAGGAGTTATGGCAACAATTTTTGCTAAAAATGTGAGATTTTTTATAACTATACATAAGACCTTAAGATCTACATAAAAAGGTGTACTGGTAAGCATATTTCAAGTTGTGTTAGCTGCTTATTTTGGAGAATTAAGGTTTATCATGAGTGAGACAATGCTTCTAGCCCTAATTACCACAAAATGGGTCATTCATTTTTTTAGAGCAAATGTGGAATTATTATATAGATGCTTGCCTAAAAGATTTAGAAAGGTATCCCAGCTCTGCTTTGAAAAAGGTATTATGAAGTACTGGTACTGTAAATGCACAGGTATAGCGATAAAAGTTTGAAACAACACCTATTTGTTGAATTTATGACTACTGTTGGTATGCAATAAGAGGGTATCAAGGAATTTATGTTCCTGTAACCATTTTACTGTTTGGGTGCCTAGACATCATGTAAGCAGTTAATGAATTATTACAGAACTTGACAGCTCAATTAGTCTGTGTTGCCAGATGAAACTCGGGGTATTGGTTTACCAGAGCATGGCAATGTACACTGAGATTTGGATCACAACATGAGGCTAGCTCACTCTGGGAAAATTTACAAAAGAATGAATCTCTTTGTATGGTTTTGTATCCTTGGTGATAAATGTTGATAATGGACGAGTCTGAAAAAGATTAGCATCATAGTGTAATTTTGAAACTGTTTCCAAGTTTTTGTCTGCACTTTTTTGTATGTATGTTGAGCATTGTAACCAGCCAGACTGGATTTCAGAGCTAGGAGCAGATTCTTATAATTGATATCATTGACCATAATTTTAATTTTTTAGAGGTTGGATCATGTATTTGGGCTGTTCAAGTCCTCAGATAAGGCAAAAAAATTAACAGCTGACAAGCGTTTGTTGTGGGTATGTATTATGACAATCATCTTCACAATTGTTAGGTCTTAAGCTTCACAAAATGTGTTGCTGATGATGAAACACTAGTATGTTTCTGTGCATTGTTACTGTAGCAAAAAAAACTCCGGATAGAGTGCTGTAGTCAGTGCTGTAATGTTCAGTTTTCTATTTTTACCCCAAACTATCAGGTTGAAACTCTAATACAAACTGGAAATTTAAAGGAAGGTGTTAAGGTTTGCAGAAGTTCGCTGAGGATCTTCCCCAGTTCAGCTTCATTATGGCAGCAGTATTTCAAGTTGAGAGTAACTGGTATTGTACAAGTTATTGTTTGAAACATAAAAATCAAATGCCATTATGAAACTGATATGTAATTTTTTACATGGTAAATAGTAATTATTGTATAGTAACTTCCAGCTGTGATGGGATGAATTTGAAATTTCAAACTAAGAGTGTTAGACACTGCATCTATTTTCCCTGTAGCTTTAAATTCATTGCAACTGGTAGAAACCTTAAATATGCACTGAAATTGCAAAGGATTTATCATGTCTGGACATTCTTCTCCACTTTTGAGAAAGGCTGTTATTCAGTAGCTACATGCAAAAATCTGGAAGTATTCATTTTTCACACCATCTGAATAAAATAAAAATTTGAAACTTTTGCAGAGCTTGGTAGTTTTACAGATGCCCTAAGAAATGAATTTTCTCAAGCAGTTAACAAAGTCAAATCAGGCAAGGTATGTAATATACTTAATGTTTTCTTCCTAGTAAATATTCCTGGAAGAACTGGTTTGAAAATGTCATAAAACATTACCAACTAAAATAATGTAGTTTACTATGACCCTTCCTTGTTCAGGAGTACAATCATCACACATTAGCTAGGCTTAGTGTAAAAACGAGAGAAGAAATGTCCAGACAGGAGAGAGTTACAGTAACTGCTCAATTCATTTCTTCAGCTTGTAATAAATCTAAATTTATATTGACATGATGGGCATTTTGCTCCAGGATATTGTGACATTATGGCATCTGTGGCTTGAACATTCCTCATCCAAAGACATGTCTGACACTGAAAATATTTTTCAAGTAAGATTTTTGAACTACTGGTAATAGCAGATGTGATGCATTTCATTGTGTGTATAACAGCAATGTGTAGATTTATGTGTGGGCATGTTGCAATTTTAATAATTTGTCAATTGCTATATTAACTGATTAGTCTTAAACAAAGGCTTTGATCTGCAACTATAACTAAATATTTTCAGCAGTGCATAGCAAACAGTAACAGTGAGGCCATTACAAAGATTAAGGAGGAGTACATTGAACTAATTATTTTAAAGCAAGGAATTAAAAAGGGACGGGAAGTTTATAGAAGGTAAAGCATGTGTGATGTTGTTTTACTTTTTGTATAAGAATACATCAACATGAAACATTAAATTTCGTACATGAATTTTTCTAGGGAAATTTGCATTCCAGGTTGAGGTATGATTGTGAAATGTGAAAACTGATTTTTTGAGGGTTTTTTTTTTAAGTTTTGCAATTTGTTTTAGATTAAGCAAAGAAAAACCCATATCCATGACATTTTACCAGAAGTGCATAGCTGTTGAAAAATCACAAGTAAGATGTCTTTATCAACACTTTAATCCCAGTAGCAAACGTTTAAAATTTTATTCTGGCTAATGCCAAACAATTTCAATCAACCAGAATTAGGACAATGTATGCTTCTCAGAAATTAGGGGAGCACTGTCTTGAGTCTAGGGCAATGGTATGATGAAGAACCTTCTTAATGAAGTGTATTGGGTGCTGTTTCCTGAAAGTCAGTATAACTGTCTTATACAAAATGGTTGTGGCTGTACATGGCACATTTTCATCCATGTTTTCTGTGTTTTGACCTATAAATGTTTACTGGATTTCAGTTTATATGTTCTACAAAATGTGGGGAATGTTGCCAGGATGCTGGAAAGGGGGGCAGCAAATGTACGATTGGCGATACATGTTGACAGTTCAATCTTAAAGTAGTTTAAAATAAAGCTATCTACCTTGTAACAAACATTTTAACTTAAAAATATAACTAGATTTTTATTTGGTGAAGTCCTTTCTGTGGGGTAACTGATTTGATTTGTACTGTCAAATCTTTGACATGTTAAAATATCTGGGGTTTCCTTCATCAGGTTATCCCAAGTCTCAAACATCTTCGTCAACTGTATGAAACAGCACTAGATGAATTTGGTGATGAAATACCAGGTCTGTGCATATTTAGTTTTCTTTTGTTCCAAGGTTCTGTCAATATTTCAGGAATTTGCAGAATGCTAGGCCAATTGCTAGGCCATTTACAATAAGCATTAATTTCAACATTTATCAGTTGATGTTTGGATGGTCCATTGAGTCACATTTTTGATTAATTACTTTTTTAATTTTTTTATTTAAATTTTATTGATTTTGTTTACCAAGACAGTTTTCAGGGATAGAATCGGGATTTCAATAAAATCCTATATTTGAAATGTTCAGCAGTATCCAAGTTGGATAGCATATCCAAATTTTAAATGTGGTATCCTGTGGTTATTGGGACACTACAAATCTTATGCTTTGGACTTTTACTGACAAAAGTGTGGTGAGAAGAATACATGGGTTGTTTCAAAGAAACATAATTGCATAAAATTATGGTTATTATCATTTTCTGGTGTTAGGCTTGTGGATTGACTACATCAGCCTGGAACTTAAGGACGGTGATCCAGAAGTTGTTGGGAAACTTCACTGGCGAGCAATGAAGAATTTATCTGGCAAGAAGGTGGAACAATTTGTAACACAGTATACACTGCTACAGAACTCTGTATGATAAAATCTAAGAAAAATAAACAGAATTAAACTTCCACAATTAACAACAAAAATATCATTAATGTCATTGTAGTATGATCAATAACACCTATTTGTAGAAACCAACTCATAGACAATTACAGATTGTGCATGCTGGTTGGTTGACCTAGCTGTGGTCTAATAGTGATAAACCACTAGTAGCAAGACAAGCCAGTTGAAACCAAAAAAGAGCAGAAAACTCTTCTTTTACCTTGGTTTCACATGGGTTTTTGGATTCTTTTGTGGAAGCTGAAGTGCAAGTTTTGCGATTCAACCATACTTCACAACATTTTTGGCTAACAAAATGTTTCACTTTGTCAACAACTGTGAACCTTTTATTTTTGAATGGTTTTTAGGCCAGTCAAAATTTACTGCTCCAGATGAACAGATGTCAAAAGACAAGCTTTGTAACTGTTTTCAGATTTTTTGCTGCACAACAAACCGAGACAAACTATTATATGTGACAAAAAAACGTTTCTGACTTAATTTTAATTGTATATTTCAAAAAAAACCTTTGTTTCAAGTTGAAATTTGAACAGGAAGTACCAGGTAGGTCAAAATGGTAAAAGTTTAAACTAGCTGATATCTGGGGGGTAGGGCCAAATAGAGTTAACAAGTGCTTTGAGAGTTTTTCACTACCAGTAGACATTGTTTATTTTCCCCTCATTTTTTATCCTTGTGGATTTGGAGAATGAATAGAACTACCAGTATTTGCATCCTGATGTTGAATTTACAGCATGTCCTTGCAGTGTCCTGGGAGAGCATTTTTGTCCAGTGTCCTGTAGCAATATGCCCACAGGGTAAATGGTATCAAGCAAAGAACAGTAATTGAAATCCACACAAAAAGGGAAACTTTTCCTTGACTAGAAATGTTAAAAGTTTTGAAAAAAATGTTAGTATAGGCGATGATTCCTGATAGCAATAATTTGATGGATGTTGCATTCTTGCACCTACATGTACTAAAAGCTTTCAGTGTTACTGGTATGTTAAAAGATTATAATAAAGCAAAATAGCACCAATCTTTCAGCAGTTTACCTCTGATTGCACCAATATACTATTTTACTTGTGCCTATCCAAAGCATAACAATAATCATTCCTGACATTTCTCTGCAAAATGTTAAAAAAATAAATCTTTTTGACATGCTGTTACTGTCTTTTAAAAAGGTACATCTATTTTAGCATGTTATGAACTTTTAATATGATGCTTTAAAATAAACTCCAAATAGCCTTATTGTAAGGACCTGAAAAAATTAGTTTTATGCATTGGGTGTACTGGTATCTCCCTCCTATGCAAAATAAAATGTAAGAATAAAAATTTGCATGCTCAAAACAGAAATTTGTGTATCAGAACTTGTGATACTTACCTTCCTTCTTCAAGCATAAGTGGATTTGTGATTGATTCCCTCTCCATGTGAGGTTTAATAAGGGTGGCCAGATATATTGCACCAGCAAGGCTGCCACAGAAGTCTGCAGTTGCCAAAGACTGCCAGATAATATGATCTGATGGAAAAAAAGTATAACAATCAGTGACAAAATACCATTGGACACTTTGACATTTTAACTAGTTGGTAAGTGTGAATAATTTATATTTTACTTAAAAATCATCTCTTTCATGCCCCTGGATTTAAAGGTTGGTTTTCAGTGGTTTGTTTTCAGTGACACTTACCATACCTTGAATTTTTAGGCTGAAGACGATAGACAAACAAAGGGTTGCAGGAATTGAATACACAAACTTAAAAATAAAAAGAACACCATTATAAGCCAAACCTAATTATTTGTAAGTTCATCTACTCTGTTTAACTGTCAGGATAGGCCACAAAAATAGTAATTATTGTCATAAACATACCATCCACAGTATTGGGTCAGGATCATTTAACTAAAGAGATAAGAATGAATTTATTATTATAATTATGAGTACCTACAAAACCATGGCTAATGAGAAATTAATTATTAAATGTCTTTGAAAGCCAACAGAGAGGTTGTGTAAGCCCAAACTCACTGTGGGACTTTCACAAAGCATCCTAAGGCTTGAGGGGAAATTAATCATTAATTTTACTATGTACATGTTAAACTTAAATATTTTTAGGTACTGGTATACATGATGTCTAGCTGATATGGGTAAGACACTATTACTTAATAATACCAAGGTAATCTCAGTGGAAAAATCCACTGCTACCAACAAGTACTCTTAAGCAAAAAAAAATTGATCTTTTGAGAACAGAATTCTAGTATTGCCAATCATTTTTGTAAATAAATTATGTCATTGAAAGCATAATTCGGATGTATTTAATACTCAAACTGTACACATTTAAAAAGTTGGTATTCTATACCTAAATTTCATACAATAACATCTTATCTACCTGGACATAGGCAGCCATGGCAAAAAACATGGCCATCAAGAAATTTAATCCTCTCCACAGGATATATTTCTGCCAGCCAACCGGTTCAGGGCTTTTCTCAATATCAATTTTCCCGGAAGTCCTAGTTAAAGAAACTAGCATAATTCAACCACAACACGTTTCACTGCCTGGAACGTCAGAATTTTTAAATAAATTTTTAGATAACTTTGGCAGTCTACCAACTTTCTACGTAATTTAAACATGTGTTGGTGGTGGAGAGCAGATATTGAGAAAAATCTGCGTGGTGTCAGAGGTTGACTGATGCTAAGATATAATTACTGACAATTTATCTTTATATATGAAGGATTACGAATTAAACTAGACGCCGTCTCACTGAGAATTTTTACATGAATTTATTTACAAGTGAACAGTTACATGTAATCAAAGATCAGAAGCCATTCGACATATAACACAAAGTATCACAAATCTTTATATGTAAGGAATACTAAAGACTTTAAACTCACATGATTTCGAACTTAGCATCTAGCAGTTGACTTGACTCTTCGTCGCTAGTATTCCTTTCCATGATTTCTAAGCGGTCCACATCAAAAAGATCTTAACCAAAAATAGTTTTCATTCAAATACAGTAATTGTAATAAACATCTGTTTCTAAAGTTCGAATAATTTTAGCACAAGCCAACCTGTTCGGAAATTGTTTCCGTCACTATTTCCCACGATTATTGACTTTATTTCGTTTGTTTCAACAGCTTTACGGTAATTTGTCGCAGAACCATTTCCCGGAAGTGCAGGGAAGTCTGGCAAGGCTCCGAAATAAGGGGCGAAGTTAGCTATTATGTGGTCTATAAAGCGTAATCATAGAGAAATACCGTCTTGTGAATTGTGATTTATTCGCTCCATGATTCCCAAAATCGCGCAATTTAATATTTTGTGATTTGAGATACGCAAATTTTTCTCGTGAACTCTTCACGAGACTTGAGAAATGTCCGAGGAAGGAGTGAATTTCACGAAACGTCTTACTGATAAATTGGTCGTAGGACAAGTGTAAAATTTTGCGGTTTTGTCAGAGGACGGAGACCGTCTCCTTAACTAACGGAAAAGTAAAGTAGTTCTTAAAACACAGTTGTCCACCACATTGAAATTTACGACCACTGACCTATATAATATAACAAATAATATAATATGTTATTTTATATAGGTCACTGATTACGACGAATCAGACCACCCGAAAATCGAAGAGGTGAAATAACTTCCGTGTTTTTTGTCAATTTTTTTGGGAATTTCATCCTCTCACAATTTGTCAAACAAAATTTCACGCACTTATCTGAGAAAAATAAAAAGCTACTAGAAAGTATGCTAAAACAATCAATTTTCGAATAATCTTCGTATCCAAGCGACAATTTCATAAATTGTATGTACTTAATAATGATAATGATAATGATGATAATAATTTATTTAATGACGTATCACAGAAGAGCTAATTAAGCTCGTAAAAACGCGAACGTCAAATTATAGTAATACAAACCTATACCCAAATAATAAATATAGTCCTAAATTATCATAGTATATTTCGTCGGTAAAGCGTGGTTACATAGCCTCAATGGCGATTCACATGTATTAAAGTCTCGGACACTAAAGCTCTAAGAAACTTTACTACCATGTACACTCAAGCCGAGGAATTCGTTGAAGGAGAGGTACGGCAGTGCTTCAGAGACTCTTAAGTGTTGGTTTGATGCGAAAATTGCTGCTTTAATCCAAATAATGGCTATGTTTTTGCATTTTTCTTTGCCACGTAGTTGGAAGTCGGTGCGATCTCAGGCGGATATGGTTACCCCAGTGACTATGAACCACATTTACAAGAAACAGGTCAGTTTACTATATTGAAGTCAAGGAACTTTCGTCAGTTCTTACAATCTGAGATGCATTTGATAATATGATGCGATATAATGAAATAATGTTTAGGTGTAGTAAGTGTCTGCATTAAATTATTTGATCAGATTTGAGTCAAGGGTCCGGAGACAATGGACAAATCTTGGTTACTGAGGATGTTGAAAATTTTGTTAAATACCTTCAGAAACATATCCATGAGCAGGTAAAACTTGCTGGCAAGTAAAATTTATAATGAGTGAATCATTTAATTAGGTAGTGTGATATTAAGTATTAACTACAATGTATTGTAATTTTTGTTGCAGGATGTTAGGGAAATACACTCCATGTATGAAAGTGGGTAAGATTATTAGATATCTTAGATTTGAGGGGAGATATCTGACGTAGATTAAATCTGGAAGCTGGCCATCCGACTAGATAACTAAATCCTGCTAATTAAAACTAAAAAGGAATTTGTCATTTCTTAAAAATATTCATAGGAAACAATTCAAAATGTTGCAGAAAAGTTAACAACTGAAGCTAAATAAAAACACAGTTTTGTAACAGGAATGATCTTGCTCTTGGATGGTTGTAATTTCAGATTTACCAGGATGAGTGAGGAGAAGTTTCCTAAAGATCCTTGGCCAGAAGCTGATCTTGTGGCCCCAGTAGTAGGGAATGGTTAGTCAGCATATAAAAAATATGGAATAAATCAATGTTTATCAACATTGAATCCACTTTTTTTAAGGAGGTCCCAAGGAGTTCAAGTTTAAGAACTTTTTAATGTGCAATTTTTAAACTTTTATTTGTTCAGTGTATGATATTGATTTATTTTTGGAATCTTTCTGTTTAACTAATGTTTTTAAGGTGAATTGATGTAGTATTTCACTCTTAGCTGTTCCTGCACCAGAGTTCACAGAAGCCCTCAGAGATATATTCACTGTATTTTTGCTTTATTATTCTAGATCAACTGTTCCTCATTCTTTATAAAGAACTGTGTTTCCGTCATATATATTCAAAGTTAAAGGTATTACCATATATTACTCTGTGATATCAGATTGTGTAATAAATTTGTGGCATTTTATGCAACAAATCTAGTGAGAATGGAGTATCTGGTGCATCTGTCCTTCTTTTAATTTTGTCATTTGCAATTTTTAGCCAACCATTGAGCAAAGAATTGAGTCCTACTACAACTACTGTGATCTGTTTAACTATATATTAAGTAAGTATCCATTAGCAGCTGACAATTTTAAAAAGTTAAAAATAAAACAAATTCTGGGATTATTTCTTAAACTCAAGATTTATAAGTATGGTGATTGAAATTTTAGTGTAGGTTTGAAATGAATGAGTTTATAAGATGATCTTTCTTAGAATTTGTTTTTTTTTAACTAAGTATGGACTGAGTAATTTTTTTTTTTTAAAAATGAAGGAGTAAGTTGATGACTGACCAGCAGGGTGAAATAAATCTAATTTTCTGTAAAAGCTGTAATGACCACTTTCTTCAGATACTGATGAACCTGTTCCACTTGTTTTGCCCAACCAATGGCTGTGGGATATAATTGATGAATTTATATATCAGGTATGGAACTGATAATTGATCATGTGAATTAATGTTGATTATTTTTAGTAATGGACATACAAACAGTTTTGCATTTTTATTTTGATGTATGATGTTAAATGCACATTTGGATGAAGTTGTCGAGTATGAGAGTGCATAATGTTACATTACGCTAGCATGAATCTACATTGCCAAATTTTAAGTAGTATTTTATCCATCTAATTGGAAGAAGAAGTTGAGCTCATGTTTAAAATACCTGTGACTTTAAGATAGCCAGTCTTTTTATTATTGCAAAGTACATACCAATCAACATGTGTGGATTTTTGTGGAGTTTATCATACAACTTTAATCCATAGATCTGAGCTGAACTGTGTGTTGACTTTTTTCATTTCTAGTTTCAGTCTTTCAGTTTGTACCGGTGCAAGGTTGGCAAATTAAGTTCAGAACACATTACAGTGCTGAGAGATAATCCAAAGGTAAAAGATGTACTGTAATATTTGACAACTAGACAACAAGCAGGTGTTTTGTTTATCACTCATCAAAAATATGGGTGAGTTTCCTAATGTCTTAGTGTAGCATACAAGTACCATATCTAATTTTTCACATTTGTTTAGTACAATATTACATAAAAAATTGACCCATACTAGTGATTGGTCTTTTGAAAACAGCCCAGTGAGGCTTGTTGTTATCATTTTCTGTTGACAAATAGTAAAATGATAGAATAATTAAGCAAATTCACAGATTTGTGATAGACAATGGTAAATATGTACTGTTTGTCATAGACTGCCCATTCTAGGCACATCACCTATGCTTTCAGCTATATTTTTTGTTTTTTAGATTTGGAATGTTCACAGTGTTTTAAATGTGCTCCATTCACTTGTTGACAAATCAAGAATTAATGACCAGGTGATATTTCATGTCCTCATTTTTTTCCCTGCTTACTTGCCAGTAGTATTTGAATCTATATTTACATTATTGGTAGAACCCATATGAGAACCTTCTTACATTCTTCATACTTCAATAGAATAAAATCCTGAGCTAATACTTACTTTTGTTTCTAGTTGGAAGTATATCGTACTGGTGGTGATCCAGACACTGTTGCTGGTGAATTTGGTATCCGTCCGCTGTACAAAATGTTAGGATACTTCAGCCTCATTGGTTTGCTTCGGCTTCACTCCTTATTAGGGGATTACTATATGGCCCTCAAGGTTCTTGGAAACATTGAACTCAATAGAAAGGTTTAGTGAAATTTTTTTAATGATTGTGCCATTTCCTAAGATTTCTGTATTGTTGTAAGGGCACTGTGTGTGTCTAAATAAAATTCTGGTGTCCTTGTGATGTCGGAATACCGCAACTTTCAAACACTGCAGAAAACCTGTGGAGCTTGGGAAAGTCAACCTAGGCCACCCTCTTCTAACATTTGAGCATGGGAACTTTAATCAGACAACTGCGTCAAGCCAGAACCAGAAGTCTAGTTACTGAGGCCGAAGACATATGCACCGCCACTGTGCAACCATGGGCTTACGTAGTTTGTAGAACAAGACGCAATACTACCTTTTACAAGCTGCCGTTAGGCGTGCGGCTTTAAATACCCTTGTTTACGTTTGCCAAGAAATTGTTTAAGTTTTTGACCGGATTTTGACAGGTACTTCCCCCTTCTTTTGTCCTAAGCGTGGGAACATGATTCAAAAGTCAACGTTTCTTTGATAAACATCAAGGTTGAAAACCTCACCATTTGTGTATAAAACCGCACACCTAACGGTAGCTTGCAAATGGTAGTAAAGCCTTCACAGAAGGTTGCGGTTTGATCACCGTGAGGTGGTTTGGAACGTTTACTGAAGATTTTAGCTGAACAAACTTTCGCATATCGTCCGAGATTGCTGAATTGAAAATGCGTTTCCGTTCATTTTAGAGCATGTATTCTCGTGTCCCGGCATGTCAGATCACAACTTACTACTATGTTGGTTTTGCATATTTGATGATGCGACGTTATCAGGTGGGTTGCATCTGTTTTTTTTTCACTTATTGCAACAGGCTGAGACGGCGGCGGCATTTAACATAAATAGCTGAAATTTTACCTTTCGAGCAAAACCACACATTCGTTATTTTTTAACAAAGTGTAGAACTTCTTTTCCTCTTATCTATATTGGCTGATGTTGTGTGACCCGCGATAGCTTGGTGTATATAGATCGAAATTGGGCATGCTCCTCAAGCTTGTTAACTCAGAAAAGTTATCTGAGCCCCTGACGGGATACGGATTCGATTTTTTACAACCTTCGAAGTGTTTGGGTATCTGATGAAACACGACTTTCGAGTGTATGATATTGCATCTCAAAAGAATCAGTATTTGAGGAGAAGTGGAGGTGAAAGTTGGCTTAATTTATGTAATTTCTTCCTCAGATATCCAATACACGTGTTGGTAGTGATTTCCTTTGTGTTTTGCTCATGAGTTATTAACAAATTTGAGATATTAATGTCTTGCCCAAAATCTATTAAAATCAGAATAATTTGCTGGAACTTTTCTTCATTACTTTTTTTAACCAGGACGCGATAAGAAGTTTCTGTAACATTCTTTTGTACATTCAGCGTGCAAAACCCATGATTCAAAATCGTGCTTATCAAATTGATGCTGTGAGTATTACAAATGACTCGAACTTAATGTGATATTGCCCTACGCTTTTTTGTTTTAATGTACGTTTTGTTTCAATGGTTGTCTTGTTAGATTAAAAAGATGAACGACAAAATGTACACTCTCTTGGCTATATGTCTTTCACTTTCGCCTCAAGTAAGTATTGTTCGTTTGATCCTTCCTTCCTTTCTTCCTTTCTTCTTTCCTTCTTTCCTTCCTTCCTGCGTCCTTTCGGCACATTTCCATTTTATTTCCTTTTTTTCGTATCGTTTCTTTTTTTCTTTCCTTTCATATTTGCCTTCACTTTCATTTCCACTTAATCCTGCTTTTTTGTTTTCTGTCTCTTCAGCGAATTGACGAAAATGTCAATGCTCATCTTCGCGAAACTTACAATGAAAAGATGATCAAATTACAGCGAGGGTAACTTGCTACGATATTCGGTTACACTATACCAGATTGCTTTTCATATCAGATTGTCTTCACCCAATCCGATACCAAAACAGTGCATTTCTGTTTGCAGTTACACTACTCCGCACCGCTTCGGTCATATTTTGCCAGTATGGGATTACTTTTTGCATCATTTTCATGGCGGAGTGATTTCTGCTCCGATCCTCAGAGCGTTTTCTACCAGATCAGTGCGTAGTGATGTAACCGAAACTCCTGTCCGAACCTAAAAGTGATCCGATACGGAAGCAATCCGGTATAGTGTAACTGGGGCCTACATGCCCTCGTCACGGTTTTATGAAGATATTCTGTTTTTGTTTACTGATTGAAAAGATAAAATCTCATTTTAGTGACCTAAGCTTACTGGAAGAAATGTTCTCCTTTGCTTGTCCGAAATTCATCACTCCTTCACCGCCAAAATACGATGTGGTTCCAAGCAAATATCACAGAGTAAGCAACCAGTTGGTTTCTTTGATCCCTACTGTTGTAGTGAAACAATCCGTTTATATCTAAAACATAAACTTTATGATGAAAAAAACTCCGAAACATCCTGTCGACGGTTTCTACAGAATTACAGAAATACAGGGGAAATAGAAAGAATTGCTCTGGAAAGCTTTGTTAAGCAATCTCGCTGCTGCCTGGTATCTCACGTAATGTTGTTATAGCCGACATTAACTCATGCAACACCGCATGAATATCCCACATTATCTGTTATCATGTATGTTACTTTTTATTATTTGTTATTATATATCTTTGATATTAAATTATATATTAATTTCTGATGATAATAAATAAGAGAACTGTGGTTTGTCACCTCGTTTCCAGAAGCTTGTAGAATCTGCTGTGATTGAATGTATATATTTTGAACCGACTTTAGGAGGCATTTGATATTCAGCTGAAAAACTTCCTTCAAGAAATGAGACAACAGTCACTAATACCTATAATTCGGAGGTGAGGAGTTCAAGTGTTGCCAAGGTTCCTTGGGTTCCTCAGGAGATACACGTTGTCCGCAAAAACACAGCATATACGTTGCCACAAATTACACGAGTATTCCATTGTACTAGACTCTAAAATAAATGACTGTTTAGCTCTTGCCGAACTTGCTATCGAGCGAGTCGGAAGTTTTTGAAG
The DNA here is from genome assembly GCA_036872915.1 of Nanipora kamurai. NCBI lineage: Eukaryota > Metazoa > Cnidaria > Anthozoa > Scleralcyonacea > Helioporidae > Nanipora > Nanipora kamurai. Next base: position 328,792 of record JBAHVQ010000176.1, read on the forward strand.
AAGATGCTAGGTTTTGAATGGCCAAAATTTCTGTCAGATAAGATTGATAGCAATAACTTGATATCCCTTTTCCCAAAATAACAACTTTTCCATTTTCTTTCTTCGTTGTTTTTTTAAAGTTACCTGAAGTTATATACAACTATGCCAATTGCAAAGCTAGCAGCTTTCCTAGATATGGTAGGTACTGTATTCATGTCCTAATGGGCACCGGCGCGTAATGCTTTGTACGTGGTGATGTTCTCTTGTGGTTTAGTACAATAAATGGCGTAATTTGATAGGCAATTTAACTTTTGCATTTAACATTTGGTCTTGAATGGCAGCAAAAGTTTTGCTGTCATTCAGGAGCTTGCGAGAACTGCGCTGAGTAATTTGCTAGCCTCATTCTCACTTGATTCCCATCTATTCACACATATGTTGGCGAAGGAGTCATACTCCAAGTGGGAAAATTGAACGTAAAGAGTGTTTGGTACTGCAGAACTGTTACGGCGCTGTTTAAAATAAACTTTGCTGGGAAAAGGCCGAACTGTCAACCCTGTCATGTAATTATCTAAACAGGGGCCAACGCACGGCGGGTGTTCTTACATGTGTAGCTAGAAGGCCGTTGCTTCGAATTCCGGCTAGTACTGCGGTTTACATGGATCGTTAGGTCGTGATACCGTCAAGTGCCGTAGTGTATTAAATGTAACCTTGTTTGTATCTAGGATGAGGAGACGCTAAGAACACAGTTACTTTGCTACAAGGTAAATTATAAACTCAACCATCATTATTGTAATGATTTTTCTCACCTCTTTGATTGGCCGAAAGACCATTACGTCACCTGCAAATACTGTTTGGGCAACATTGTAGTGGTGGTAGTAATATTTTATTCATGAGCATTACACTATTCCTGCTGGAACAAGGCTCGTTCGGACGAATAGTTCGGCCAAGTTGTCGAAGCCTCATTCATTTATTGTTAATTATACAAAGAAACTTCTGATTGAAGTGAACTGCAATCCATCAACATAACATCTTCGCAACATTTTGTTTCCTTATTAGCACAAACAACGAAACCTTACCTGGACAAAAGGTCCTGATGCTTTGGAGGGTGAATTTCAATCCTCGTCTGACGTGGACTTCTATATTGAAAACGTGAGTGAAACTATGAAACTAATCTCAATGACAACTTCATTTACTCATTTAGATTTTTATAAAATTCAAATATTATCTTTCCAACGTAGATAGTTAAAAAGCTGGTAGGCCGGCGAACTTATGTTGAAAAATCGACCAAAACCCTTTCTTCAGAGAGTGAAACGTGTTCTTAAAGAAGAATGGCTATTAGACTGTTCTAAATTCATTGCTGTAACTCAAGAATAATTTTTAAAGAACTAATTTTCCATTGCTCTTGAAGAACACGTTTTAGTCCCCAGAAGAATGGCCTTTGCCTCCAAACGTCAGAATTTTTCAACATAAGTTCGGCAGTCTACCAACTTTTTTAAATTTCTGCGCTATTTTATTACTGCTTACGCAGCATCCTACATTTTTATATTATCCTGCCATCTGTCGTAGCGTGGTTTCAACTGTTCTTTTTCTCTTTCAGGACATGATTCACATCGCTGATACCAAAGTTGAACGAGGTTACGGGAATTTTTTCATTCGACAGATTATGAAATTCGAAGAAGTAAGCCCTTCGTTTTCCAAGTCTTAAATTTTTATTATGTAGGATCTTTGTAGATTCTATTGCCTTGTTTTTTCCTCCGCTCTTTTTCGTCATTTGTGTATTTAATTTTTTTTTCTGTTTTTTAGCTCGGGCAGACAGCAATGGGAGACCGCTATGGCTCATAACAGTTATACAAAGATGACTGGTTTCATTCACGAATGTTATTAAATAGCTTTCATCGTTACAATATTCTGTTTCTTATTTGAAACGACTATTTCAAGCTTCTCTTTTTGATATCCCGAGCTTAGACAAGGTCTAAGGAGTTTTGAGTCACAGCTCTTTCGGCAATTGTCTTTTTGAATAATTACGAAATATTCTTTTGTCAAGTATAAAGTCTTAGGAAATCTTTCTGATCAAACTGTGGAACGCCATGGAGTCGGAAAAGTATTAGGTCTTCATTATTTTATAACTTTTCGGGAAATTTTAGCTTAAAACGTTTTACCCTTTAATGTCCGGTGTCCTATATATCGGAAGATCAAATGGAAGAACAAAAGACAAACAAAGAGCGAACAAACATCAGCCATGAAAGTTTTAAGTAAAACTGATACGAGGGTTGTGTTTTAGTGTGATCGGCATTCAATACCAGCTTTTAGGAATCTTTGAATAAAGAAAATTGTAATTTTAATACTAGGTATGATATTAAACTTTGATGAACATCTGAACACTCCACTTTTCTAAGATTCAAGGCTTCCCTTTTCGGGAAATTTTGGCCAAGTTGTATTACAGGGAATGCCTATTTAAGAAATTTTGTGTTGAGTGGAAGTGGCAAGCGAAGTGTGCATTTGGAACTCTTCCGGTGTTACACAAACGTCCAGCAAACAGTTTGAAAAAACATTTTCCCCAAAGGAACATCGAAAAACGAGGAAAAAAGAAAAATTAGTCATATTTCCAGCTTCAAAGTTTTTGTCGGTTTGAAGTTGAAACTTTGCTGAACCAATTTTGTCTTGATTTCCGAACCAAATTACGGTGTTTTAAGATCGTTCTATTCGGAATAAATGTTATAGTGCGTACAATCTGAGAAAGTGCGTACAATCTGATAAAAACCGATGAATTTAGAAAGGTACCAGTATTTGCTTTGCTCTGGGAATTTTTCGTCTTGACAGCGCATTTTTAAAAGCGGAGTTCTATGAAAAAGTTTGAAAATTAGATGTTTTGCACTCGCTATGTTTCCTTTAGTTAACAAGTTTTAAATTCACTGAAGCAAACATCCCCTTGGTTAATAGTAACTCACAACATCTTTCGACTATCTGCTCTGTCTCTACCGGAAAACATTTCGCCAGCCAATGGCCGTGCAGTGGGAGCGGTTCACTTCTGCACCTCTCTAGCAACACCGCTGAGTATTAAAACGAGGTGCTCAACAGAGAAGTTAAGACGCGCGCTTATTGCTAACGACAAACACGAAGTTACTGCGTGATCACGATTTTTCTCGCGTTTTCCATTTCCGTTTTAACGTTTCTACGAAAAAGTAAGCAGTTTCTCGTTTGTCACCAACACCAGAATTCGCGATTTGGGGCGGGGGTGGCGAAAGGTAAAAATTGAGCCAAAAAGAAGTGGATATGGCATTTGGGGGGGGAATCATGCTTCAATAAAACTTGACCAAGTTATCGTTTAAATCATAAACAAGGCAAAAGAGTGAGAGAGAGCTTTTTGGACTAAAGCATCGAATACTTCATCTCCTAATCGGCCCCTAATATGGTGGGTTGCTCTTGGTATGAGTTGACGTCCTTATCAACCACGTGAGGGTGGCGTCATCAATTTATTTGGCTCCCTTTGGACATAATATGGTAACCTCAAACATGGCCCCCTGTGCCTTGGTCTCAGTCGCAAATAATATTTTGAGACTGACCGACAAAGAAATAATTCAATAAATCCACACGATCACCGGAATTTATTGCAAATTTTAATAGTATGCTGGGAAACAAGTAAATTTGATCAAAAATGGCTCACATTGAAATCAGATGAGCATTTCGTGACGCCAGAGGTGAACGCGAGTATAAGATGGAGTCTGGATCGAGGTTACATAATCTTGCAGATTAGAGCAATAATGGCCGAAGAAACTGCGCTGAAAAACGTTGTCGACCTCAGAACCAAACTTAACGGGATTTTTAAAAGAAAAAGAAGGTCTTTAGAAGAGGACAGGAGAATAAAGAGAGAACGTAGTGAAACAAGGAGGCCTTCATGGGAAACCTTCGACCCAAACGAAACAGAATTACAAAAAGTTCACCAAGGGATCACCCAACGTGTACTGTTTGATAGTGAAGAGTGCTGCAAAATCGAGTCAAAAATTAACGAGATAGTTGAAAATGCCGAAAAAGGACGCTATCGCGAGAAAACAGTCGACAGAGCGCCTTTGAGAGTAAAATATTTTTTCGGAGAAGGTTATACGTACGGCAAGCAAATGAACGAAAAAGGCCCAGGTCAGGAACGACTCTATGCGCCTGGAGTAGTCGACGAAATTCCGGAATGGATTTACGAAATGGTTGTGAAGAAGATTGTTGAAGCGGGAATAATTCCCAAGGACTTTGTTAACAGCGCTGTTATAAATGATTATCAGCCAGGGGGTTGTATTGTGTCGCATATTGACCCGAGCCACATCTTTGATAGGCCCATAGTGTCAGCGTCATTTTTCAGTTCTTCTTCCCTGTGTTTTGGTTGTAAGTTCAGTTTTAAACCGATCCGTACAACTCGACCTCTGTTATCTCTTCCCATACAAAGAGGATGTGTTACAGTGCTCAGGTAAGGATTCGCATATACATTCATACTGTACATATTTCTGTACTTGTACACAAATACATGACCGACTTTAGTTAAAGCATTAGTGGTAAAGGATAATGAGCCGTCTGAAACAGAACGACTTTGTGCATAGAGATTAGAAACATCTGTTCCCAATGATTTGAATCTCAGAAAGTTTACATAAATGGCATTGGATTTTAACAGTTGTTAGTTATCAGTAGCCTGTAGAAACTTGTTTAAGCATAGGCTGAACTTTGAAGAAGGAGCAAGACCCCATTTGTTGAAAATACATAAAGTTTTTAAGAAGTTACTGTTGTCAACTTTATAAATGAGTAACTTTGGAGGAGGTGGAAGGCTGATGTTTTTAAATATGTACATATACATTTATTTTTATTTATGCATATACATATATATAAATATCATTATGTCACTTACCTCAAAAAGTCACTACAGCCTGTTTCATCTTCTGGAAGAATCTTCAGGTGACTGTCATCATCTGACTGTAATCATTAGAAGATGAAACAGGCTGTAGTGACTTTTTGAGGTAAGTGACATAATACTATTTGTTCTATCTGTCTGGTATTGAGCCCTCTTTGTATTTCGTAAACTAAAACGTTCACGCATATATAAACATCTGTATATATACATTATAAATGCAAGTATTTGTCTAATTGTGTATAATATGTATGTATACATTATATAAATGTGTCTTTTTCTAGGTTTATGTGCTGTGATTATGGTGTTATTTATAATTAAGAGTATATAACTGTGTTATAAGTGACATGATGGTAGCTTCATTGGTGATGCTTTGAAGAATCTCCCTAAGTGTTACTGCATGTAACCTTCAAAATGGGTAATGTATCTTTTTGGACACCACAAGGGAGTGATTGGAAAAGGATTAATGCTAATGTGATGAAAAAGGAAAAGCTTATTCTACTTGCTAACATGTCATTTCCACAAAATAATCTAAAGTTTATTTTATTTGTCACAGTTGAGTTATAGCAATAAATTTTCCTCACTACTTTGAAATTTACAGTGGTTATGCTGCCAATGAGATTACCCATTGTGTCCGACCACAGGACATCACTGCAAGGAGGGCTGTTATTATCTTGAGAAGGTAATATGCTAGCACTTTCTTAACAAACTACAAATTATTCACATAATAATAGCTATATATTGAAAGAGGAATAAACAACAAGAAGCAAAAAGGGATTGGAAACTGGATGACCTGTTGTCAGTATCGTATTAATGGGTAACAGCGTCTTGACCTGGAAGCTATTTTCAAAGGAAAACATCCCTACTGCAACATTTTTTCCATGTTAATTTTTTGTGTTCGTATAAAAAGTGGAAATGGACTTAAATAGGAACAAGTTATGCTAAACAATAGTGGTTAAAAAGTTATTTATAAACATGAGGTATTTCTGTATAGTCAAATTGAGCATTTCCCATCAAAAAGTTTTTGCAATTCCTTACACCACCTTTAGTAGAAATCAGGATTTCTGCTCAAAATTAACCACAGAATGCTTGTAAACAAAAGTAAAACAAAAAGTAAGCTTCCTGTGGCACTATCATAAAGCAAGAGCACTTTTATTCATGAACCAAGTTTAACCTCTCACCTAAAATTTTATGTTTATTGTGATTATAAGGTTAATGTATCTCTTGGTCAAAATTAAAGTTTGCAAGGGAATTTTTAAATATTAAAGTGATGATAAAAATTGTTGTTATAGAGTTTGTGAAAATGCTCCAAGACTTCCACTAAATCCCAAAATTGAGGACAACAAAAGTAATGATCACAAATCACCTGAAGATGAACCATCGCACAAGACCAGGCAGATGGTTGAAACCAAAGAAAACAGGAAGGACAGTGTATTGGACAGGAAACAAGCATCTTGAGGTGTTTTTTTATTCCTTTTACAGCAGCAGTGGCTTTGGTTGGTGGTGTAGATACACTGGAAACTGTTAGTGATGGTCTCTACCCCACACTCTCAAACTTTTAAATAGTTTTGTTGTGACCCTATGAAATTGAGTTATTGTGAAATGGATTATAGTATATGTGTATATACCTTCATGTATTACTGAGCATTGATTCCAGGAGCTGTAAATAATGTTCCCATTTTCTTGATGTGAAACTGTACAATATGTTTAACAGGCTAACTGTACCCAGTGAGTGTAACATAGCATGCAAAATCATCAGCTAGGTTGCTTTGCACTGGAAGCAACAATTTCAAAGCTACAGTCTTGAAGTACAGCTATATTTTTAAATTTATGTTTTTCTTTAAAGAACTGGTAGAATTCTTAATTTTATAAAAATCATAAGATCATAAAAATGCACAATTTAGCAGTATGTACTGGTAATGCATTTACCTAAGAGCATTATTATAGTTGGGTTCACAACAAATTGTTGGATTTCTTATGTGAGGAAGATTATCAGCATGTTGATGTGCTTTTTAAAAACCAAGCAGGAGTGGTTTATCTGACGTAAAACCCAAGGTGACAACCGAGTGTTTTAGATCTGATAAAGCGCAATCTATGAGTTTTTTAGATGACTTCTAAAATGCAATCCTTTATACACTGATTGTTGAAGAAATTTTTGCAATTACTGCTTTTTGAGGTGCAATAATTCGATGAGAAAAGTGAGCAAGATCTATATCAGATATATAGATATAATGTTAGGGTTATGATTTTCCTCTGTGTTTTCTTCACAAATTATTAATGAGTTTTAGAAGTTTAGTTATCAACTGGTGTTCACATTTACCATAACCAATATGAAAGGCTGTTGCTATGAGGGGAACTTGAGAGGTCTGGAGCCCACAACTTTTCCTTGAGGAACAATCTTCTAGTTCTTCTAAATCCAAAGATGACAGAGGGTAACAAGCAATGATCCAGGGAACATGTTGACAAGTAGTTGAAATATTCCTCGGAGCTATTGCAGCCAACAATACACAATATTTCATATGCCAACCAATGCATTTTGCCAGTTCTGCAACTTGATATTAACATCACTAAGTTCCCCTTACTTATTCAACCCTGGCAATGGCTGTATAATTGTTGAGAAAAATGTTTGGATTTAATTCTGATACGTGACACTGGAAGCCAAAATTGTTATAATAATGCTATAATAAGATAAGTTACTAATTATGCAAGTTTTAATTGGCCTGTAGCTATGTTTGTAACTGCAAGAGTTTGTCAATGCAATTTTTGCATATGTTTTTAGTCTGCTCACTATTTTGTAAAAGAAATAGAAAATTGTTTTCCTTGTTTATAAACTCTGATACAAACTCTTGGAAGTTGGGAAACTTTTGAAAAATTACAAAAATACTTGCCTCTAGCTACTGTACCACTGTGTCACAACATCCCATATGTAATATATCACAACATATAAATAAGAAAACATTTTATATTCATTTTCTTTAGTATACATAGCTGATGATGATAGTTGTAAAATGTATGGATCACTGTAAAAATGTTTATGATTATAATAAACTTGTCACATGGTAATAACTTACATGGTTTGTGAATAAACTCCAGGGCTGCTTGATGTAATTCATGGATGGTGAGTACAAACTTTAAAGGGATGGACAATTTTACTTTTGATGGGGATTGGGTAATTTTTCTGTGCATAATTTGGAGATAAGACCTTTTTCACACCTTTATGTTCAGCAAATTTTTTTCATTTGCTATCAAGGCTTTCACAGAACAGGGCTTGCTCAAGTTTTTTTTCCTTTCAGTAGTTGTCGTCAAATTTTTTTCCCTACACTTTTCTTTTGCAGCAAGTGTATTTTTTTTTGTTAACTGTTTATGTTCATTGCTGATGGGGGAAAAGGGCATCGGGTTTGTGAGGGTTGGGAGGTGAATGGACCATCCAGTTGGTCATCTTGTCAGGTGAAAAGTGCATTTTTATTCAATTTGACCCATCTTGTTTCCAAGCAGTGGTAGGGCTAGGCCTCCCAGGCTGGGGCATGGATTGGAGAAAAACAGTTTTTAAGGGGACAACTCCCCTTGGAGAGGGGCATACAGGGACTGCAAAGGAACGTTTCAAGTAGAAAGAGCACAAACTAAATTACTAAATGTAACCCTCTGTTTTTTTATGAGCATTACAATCATTACTAAAAACGTCATTCCTGATAACATGAGTCATTTTTGTAAATAAACCACAATGACTCAATCATAACAGAAACAATGTGAACAAATAGCTGTTACTCTGTGGCAAAATATTAATGTTTCAAGGTATCAATAAAATTTCCATGTATTGTTCAGTTACTGTATACAGTGCAAGTATTCACATTTAATTGGAGCAAATTATAATCTTCCCCTCCACTTCCGTGGTATGTTGGACAGGCAGAATAGCGTGGAATATGACCTAAATCGGTGTCAAATATCACCTTCATTTCAGGGTACATAATATTTCATGGTGGGTTGAACTGTATAGTCCCCCCCTTCGTGAGTACATCATCGTGGATAGTACAGAGATAACAAATCACTATGTTATTCTTGCTCACTTCACAGAGCAGTCTATAATTTCTAACACACCGATCAAGAGTTTTTTGTCAACGCACACTGTCGTTTTTGCTGAGCTTTAGCAGACACTTCGTAGATAACTAGTAACTACCGTAACTGGCGGGCATGTCAAGGAGTCTGGGGGGAGTAAGTTCCAATCTCGAGAGAAGGCTCGATGCGAAAAGATGGCAAGTATTATTTAGTATTTATGTTTGTCACGTATATTCATGTCTTTCTCTATTTACGACCGTATCTATTTGTTTTTAGAACGACAGATATAATATCCACAGTCAGTTGGAACATTGTAAGTTTGTTGGAACATTGTAAGTTTGTCTTGAAATTGTTCAGAAGCGTTGACTGTTTCCACATGCCATCCAGATTAACCAACCTTTTTCAATATCATAAAGCTTTGGGTTTTGTTGGGTGTAGTATTACGGGTTTATATTTAAGATGCCATTCCTCCCCTATAATAATCTTACGGAAGTGTTTGAAAATTAGGGTAACCATGTCACATTTTTGAGTTGCAATGTATTCCACGAGATTCAAAAGGGGAATCATGTGTACATATTGCAACCACCAATAAACAAATTGTTTTGTTGTATTTGTAGTACAATCCAAATATGTGGGCACTGGTCACTCAGATACCTCCAAATTGTAAGTATCAGTGAACTTTTTTTTATATAAAACAAGACAGGATAAAACTTTCAAAAGGGGGGTAGCATGCTACATCAATGATGATGAGCCTCAAGGCCCACTATAATTACAGATCTAGAATATATTTTTAGACTTTTTTTATGTGGGAAACCTGCTGTTATATTGTGGTGGATTTTAGACTTTTCCACCAGTAGAGAGAATTTGTCCACAATTTCTCCTTTTTGCAGTGAATGGTTGGTGAACCAACACCGTGATAGTGCTGCATCGTACATTGGACATGAGAATTTGCTAGATTACTTTGCTCTGGTGGAAAACGAGTCTAAAGCAAGAGTGAAGTTTACATTGTTAGAGGTGAGGTTGTGTCAATGTCAGACATAAATTTATTATAAAATTTGTTTTGAGTGCCTGTTTTGAAGGGGGGATCCTAAATTCAAACAAGATGCACTAATGCACAACCTGTAAATGCAATCCATGATTTCTGGCAGATAAGACATAAAATTTGGAATGGGAATTAAGTATAAATCAAATTCACATAAGATTGTCCAAGATGCCTAATGCTAGTTTTGGGCCTCAGACACCAGTTAATTCCACATTTAGATCCACATGCATCCAGACCCAATTCTTTTATTTCATATAGAAAACTTGCAGGTAAACTACTATAAATCATCACAACTATTGTATCCACTATCCAACCAAGAATTGCACATGTACCCACTTTTGGTAGAAAATTTCTGTTGTATAAATTAGCTCTTTTGAGTGTTTTTTCACAGCACAGTCAAAATGACTATTCATACACTGTCAGTTAGCATCACACCGTTAGCATAATCATATTGTTTTGAATTCTTGCAGAAAATGTTGCAACCTTGTGGTAATCCACCAGAAAAACAAGAGGAATAAAAGAGAATTCTTGATCAGGTTATACAAATTGTCTCAATATTTGTCATAAGTTATTAAAGCAATGATTTCCATTATGTGACCATGACAGTTGTTACTGGCATAATTTGTAGATAATTATGCGGTCTACCACAAGTCATTTGTGTAAATTATCAGTCATTTATTTCATTAGGTCCGAAGCCTAACTTTCACATAAACCCTTTACCCTTACAGTTCATAAAGTTATGTGCTATAACCATAGAGACTAACTTGATTAAAAGGATGATGTAATCACAAATCATTCTGCACCATCAGTCTTCCTCATGACTACTCTGAACTAGAAGATCAACTTTCTTCAACACCTGCAGATTCTAAAATAAACTATGTCAAGTTTTTGAAATACCACATTTTATTTTATCCCTAAGCTTTTGACCTGTTCACATAGCTCATTATAGTATCACCATACAAACTTTCAAAGGATTAATTATGTACTGGTTCTTCCCAGTTCAAACCATTCACCTTATTTATGTTACATACAACATCACTATAGTGGAGAATCACAGCCAAAATTTGACAAGAATTTAGTATGATAAATGAATTTTGTTCTGGCTGTTTATATGTGTACATGACAGTATCTTGTATCTTGCCTGGTGTCTTGTATTAAAGTGCCTATCTCACCTGTGGGGATTTTAAAAATTTGTATTCTCTGGATTGTTGTTAGCAACATTGCAGTATATCTTATCGTTCGAAAAATTTCATATTCATGGAGTTTTTTGCTGTCAAAGTTGGTGATTGTGAGGGTTTTTCAAATCATGGCTTGGAGAAAAAAGAAAATAGTAACAAGTGTGCAGCTGTGATGTCAACAGAGAAACTTCCTCACTGAAAGAAACAGTGTTTACATTAGAGAATTTTGTGACAGTGACAATGGCTGATTTGTAAAAAATCGGGATACTGCAAAGGAACCTTTGCGTTGTACTATTTAAATTATATTACGCGGTTTTGAGGTAATTCCTCTAGCGACGTCACAGGTGCCCAATCGTTATCAGCTTTTTCTTCTGGCCATCATTTGAAAACCCTCAAAATTGCCAACTTTGAAAACGAAAAACTCGTTGAAGATGAAATTTTTGAACAACACGATATATTGCAATTTTGCTCAGGACAATCCAAAGAATACGAATATGTAAAATCCCCACAGGCGAGATGGGCATTTTAAACACAGAAACTGGAGTGCTTCACGTCTGATGTGAGCTACGTCTTATTTTAATCATATAAATGGCTATTCCATTTTATTATTCCAGCAATATTGACTTTGGCAATTTGGATCTTTACCCTCCTTTGACTAGAATATTTCTTCCGTTAAAATGGTGGAGCTAAGAAAATATAATGCAACTACTTCCAATACGTTGACGCTGTCGATGCTGAACAATCTATGTAAATTTTTTTTAATTTATGTAAAACATTTTAATAAATAATACTTAACGTATTCTGTTTTCCAGGATTTTATTCAAGTTGGTCCGACCCCTCCAAGATAAGATATCAGTGTACTATGGAAATGATAAATTCACATTAAACCTACACTGCTGAAGTCAACTGAAAAAGTTGACTCGAGCGGAATTTGAACTCGTACCTTCGGGAAGCCGGTTGACTTCAGCAGTGTAGGTTAAATGCGAATTTATCATTTCATATTACCCTGAGGATGATTCTGAAATAGAATTGAAACACTGCACATCCTCGCGGATAGCGTTAAGTTGTCGCGAGATGTAGGTTTAATGTGAATTTATCATTTCATATTACCCTGAAGATGATTCTGAAGTAGAGCACTATGGAAAATTTGTGACTTTGACTTACTTCGTATTCGAAGCTTTTTATCAAGGTTTTTTAAAATGTGTATAAAAAATTGAGTCCGAAAAGTGCTTTTTTGCGCTTGTAATACGTCACGGTTTCGACTTCTGGAAGACGATGCGCATTCACAAAAGATCCTTTGGGGGAGTACCATGTAATCCTGTTGTTTTTTTGAAACCAAGCTTCCGTGCTGTGAGCTAAAGACTTTATTTAAGCTGCTCACTTTAGGTTAATGTAACGATTTCTGAGCTCCAAACGAGAATCGAACCCCCAACATTTATGACTGGTGAAACGAGTTAACCATTAACTCTTTCCTGTCCGCCTAGGTCTTCAGTGACCTATGGATAATTTAGTATTTAACTCGGGCTAACGCCAGACGATTTTACTCGTCAAGGGGAAAGTCCTCGGACAAGCAAGAGTTAAGCTATCAAGAATCAGACATTGAGTTACATTCAGGTCATTTACATTATTATCATATCGTGGCTTCCTCACAGGCAACGCATTTGACTATCCTTCAACTCAGCTCACCATCAAAGTGTTGGTAGCTGCATGGTCACCGTTGTGGGTTCGATTCCAGTCTGGAGCTCAGAAATCGTTTTTGTGAGATCACGAACTTGACGAACGTTCACATGTCGTCAGTAATAACATCAAGATCCAGTATGCACAGTGTGCATGCGCATTTGTGCTCTACTTTGAGGTCTAAAGCATCGGTGATCAGCTCTACAGTTCTTGAACCATTGTAAATCATGGTGGTGTTACGCGTTAGTAGTGGGCTTTTTTGTCAGATATTTGGTCGACGAGGACCTGGAATGGGAGCTTTTTGCCACGGGAAAAATGGATGGCAAACTGGAATCTGTTTGGAAGTCCGAAAGTTGAAATGTCCTCCTCAGCTACTGTTTAAATTGCTATGGTCGGAGAAGTAGAGTCTATTAAATAGCTTACGCTATGTCACAATATTGTAGCTTCCAAGAACTGTATGTTTGTTGGTCTAATTTTTGCCGATCGCTATGACTTCTTGAAATGCCATATTTCTTGTTGCTACAGCTATTTAAATAGCTTTTGAGGTGTCATGATGCTTTTGTTCCTTCTCGCCAGTTGTGTAAATATTAAAAAAAAACCCTCGCTTTTTCATTTCGTTTTGTATTGAATATACATGGCGGCGTCCAAGACTTCTCTCTTGATCCTTCTGGCAGTTGTAATGTTCTGCGGTAAGTTTAGCAAACTTTTGATAGTTCATTGGATCAATAAATATCAGGTACAAGGACGATTCTTGTACGTATAACTAGCTGGCAAAACTAATTGTTAGGGAACTTGTACAACAGATAATACTGAACTTTTGAACGAAGGCCCTTTTAAGTGAAACGACAAATTTCACCCCGACGAAGGGTCTTCGCTCGAAACGACAGTTTTTCCCTGTTATACAATTTTGGCAGTTCCCTATCGCATCTTGGCTTTTTACACATTGTTCGACACTGCCTACAGCTACGCAACATTTTACTTTTCTAGTGGATTCGTAGCTGTAGCTTTGCCTTAAAACAACACATACAGCTAGTTTATGATCCATTAATACTTATCGATTAATAAATTAGTGCCCTCTTTTTATTAATTATTGAAACCCAGCTCAACTCGCACTGTCTAATACAGCCATCTGCTATTTCAAAATTTTAGGTCTTTGGAATACGTATGGGGAAGAAGGAAGTGGAACGAATGCGGACTGTTTGCTGCCGAAAGTGGTGGGACCTTGTCGAGCCGCCATCCCAAGGTTCTACTACAATAAAGAGACGCAGGCCTGCGAACAGTTTATTTACGGTGGATGTTCAGGAAATAACAATAACTTTCACACAAAAGAAGAATGCGACCGGACCTGTCGCCATATTTGAGGCATGTGTTAGAGATTAGCCACACCGAAACACTATCGCAGAAAGTTCACAGAAAACTTTTAAACGAAACTTTGTTACCACTGCTGCTTCTGATTTTGCCATTTCTCTTTCCGATTAAAGTCATTTTCCGAGAATTCAAGAATATGACTAATCTTCAAACATACAATCTTTTGTTTCTAGGAAAGGAAATTTGCTTTCGCTCATAACGAAGCCTAGAAACTAAAGCGTTGGTAGACTGCCGAATTATTGTTGAAGAATTCTAACGTTTCGAGCTAAGGTCGTTTGTCAGAAAACATTTTCTCAGAACACGATTCATTCACTGACAAAGGGCCTTAACTCGAAACGTTAGAATTTTTCAACTGTCGTTCGACAGTCTACCAACCTTTTCACTTTCTATACTGTTTCACGTTGCCTGCAATATCCCATTTTTACATCAAACCTAGGAATCAATACTTACAGTTCATCTACACATGCGGTTTCCAAGAATTTTGAGCAGAACTTCAGCAGCAAACCTTGGGTAACAATTTCTTATTCCTGAATAGATCTTCATGACATTTTAATAGGTGACTTGTTTCTCTCTCTCGTTTAGATTTAAAGGAATCAACTTGGAAAATGATATTCCATCTGAATTTGTCCTAGATATAGAGCACGTGTAACTTTGAAGTTCATATGTAGTGAGGAAATGTAACCAATGCTTGCCACTATTTAAAAGGGAAATGTTGTTTGAAATGTAATCTTGGCTTTTCTGAATAAACTTTGATGAAAAAGGGATATCATAATTTCGAAGCTGCTAGCTTCTTTTATCGCCGATTTGAAATGCAAACGACAACACGGGAATGTTTTCTGGATCAAATTTTTCTTTTATGCAAATCAATCATTTACAACCTGGCGTATGGGTACATGTAATTTAGACCAGTATACATCACCATATAGTAATCACGGATAATTAAGGTTTCTAAGGTTCCGACGAACTCTGCATTAATTTATAGATTATTTAAACGCTATTTTCTTTATTTTCCCGAAGCCTCCATTCCAATCGAATTTGAACTGTGTTTAGTGATCAGTGGACGAAGATCTGAAAGTTAGAAAGTAACGAGAGTTTTTATACTGATTGGTTTGTCAAGACTTGAAATACATTGTAAAAACATGTACAACTCGTGCACTTTTCCCGTTGTATTCAGCTGCCTGAACTCTTCGGTACGATCACGACCAAGTCTAGAAACATCATTGAAGAATTAAAGTTTTGATATTAAGTTGTTGCTGCCAAATGTGTTGTTTGGGTCAAGGGATTTTTTTATTCCCTTCATCACTTCAATTCCAACATCTGACACTGTACTGGGTAGCCACTTCTTTCGTATCTTTCCTACTCCGTGATGGTGTGACAAGCTGCCTCCATTTGCAAGGACTTCATCCCTTGCAGCATCTTCAACTTCTTCATAGGCTTGCAATGGGTCGGACAGCCCGTGGTAGTTGAATCCAAAGTAGAAATAAACACACGCGCCAGTGTCGTAGGTCTGGGTAACCCTACATGTCACCAATGGCCGGTAACGGATACCAATATCAGTACACTTCTTGTAAATTGCTGCTTTGGTGTTGCGACACAGCGTGGTGACTCGGTCCCAGGGCACACAGGTTTCAAAGGACTCTGCCAAGAAACTGTACTCAAAGCCAAGATCACGTAAGTAGGCAATGGCAAACGTGAGCATGTAACCACGGCGACCGTTCTCTGCTCCGGCTGATAATCCACCATGTTTCTTTGCAATGGTGTAAACACTCTTTTCCTGCTGCTCAACTCTTTCTTTGGTACCCTGAAAAAGCAATGTGGCAACACAAAGGCTGTTTGGGTCAAAACCTTTAAACCGGGTCACATAAACTGTCTTAATCCCATCCATCAGAGACTGCAAGAATGAGTTGGATTGTGGTTTCAAAGTCTGGCCAAATTTGAATTGCTGGTTATCCATTAGCCGAATAGAAGCGGGGGCACATCTGTGCTTGGCAATCTCTCTTAAACATTCTACACCTGCTTCAAAATATGGAAACACAACAGATCCATATGTCTTGTGCTCTGGCAATGGCTGGATCCTAAGGGTAACCTCAGTGATAACACCTAATGTTCCTTCTGATCCCAAGATCACATGGTGAATGTCTGGGCCTGTTGACATCCTGGGGACCATGCAGCTTTTTTCCATGGTTCCTTTACAGGTGACAAAGCGAACGTGAACAAGAATGTCCTCTATATTACCATAGATGTTCTTCTTCATCCCAGATGCCCTGGTTGCCACCCATCCTCCCAAGGAACTGAACTCCAACGAGTCTGGTTCATGTCCAACACAAACACCTTTCTCGTTGAGCTAAAGCGGCAAGAACAAAAATTAAATTAACTCAAAGTTAGAGTGTGTCTTACCCAAGTCATCCTTTTAACTCCTCATGAAAATATTTCTCAGGTTTTTCTTGTGGCAATGCTTGCTCAAAAGTGCCACTTATACGTACTGCAGTTCTGAGTAAAAGTTGTGCTTGGTATATTTGAAGATAGCTTTTGATTGTTAGTGAGACTTGGCTCCAGACATTGAGCTACCAGGCTCCAGTGGGACTGGTGCATACATGTCTTTTTTGAAATAATGGCACTTGGCTTGACAATGCTGAGTTGACAGCTTCAAATGTGACCTTCACCCTGGCTCTGGCTTGCAGTCTAGTAGCTGAAAATTTTTTATTCTGAGCTCCCAGTATAAACAGCTCCAGGAACAACTTCAAAATGTATCTCCAGTCTGATCAAACTTTCAAACAAACCATTGCTGGTAAACTTTATCTAGTGTTCCTACACTGAGATCCCAACTTGGTTGGAATTTTCTCTGACTTCATTGCAATTTCTAAACTCCCTGTTACAGTAAGTGAGGAAATCCTTATCAGGAAGTTTGGAGAAATTGCAAAGGTAATTTTCACGTTTCCTTGGAAAGTTGCAACAAAATCAGTTAAAATTCCAACTTAGGACCTCAAAGTAGAAACACTTGACCAACAAAAATGTACTGTGAGTTAGGTATTGTTGTGTACTGTCCTATTTAAAATCATCACTGATGGCAAAATCAATATCAAATGACACAATAAAAATGTGATTCATACAAACATTGCCATGATGCCTAAGTGTTCCAGCAAATTTTTATGCATGAATCAACACGTATTACCTGTTTTTCAAGGTCTTCTCCAATGATGCCAGCCTCTGCACACATGGTCATGTTCTCATAATCAATCCACAATATCTTATTCATCTTTGTCATGTCCAAGCTTACAATCATTCTTGGTTCATTGCTTGGACACTCTAGTGCACTGGACACACTTGTACCTCCTCCAAACGGTATGATACACACGCTGCACGTATTTGCATATTCAACGATCTGCTCCACTTCCTTGTGGTTCCTTGGCCAGATTACAATATCTGGGATACGAGGTATTTCACCATGACGTAGTAGGTATATTTCATGGCATGTGTGACCATGACTATGAAATAACCGCTCATGAGCATGAAGGGAATGTTCAAAGCTGGCATCTTGCACACCATTAAGGAACTTTTCATTGATAATTGGTTTGGGGAGGTCCTCTTGTTTTGGTAAGGGTTTAGAAGGAGACTTGAACTCCAAGTTTGCATTGCATTCTTTGACAAACCAATCAGCAAGTTTGGGAAAAACATGTCCACTTATAGCATATCGAGATCCAGAAAACTCTGCTAAGCCATCAGAGTTAAGGAGAAACTTGGAATCCTGATATCCCCAACCATTCCACTTCTGATCAGCTCTGGGCTGTTTCTCTTGCTCTGGTTCTTGGTCAGTCATGGCTTAGATCTACAATAACAAAGTCAAATGTAAAACCAAGTGGTAGGTAGTACCAGTACTAATTAAATTATGGAAAGCTGAGTATGTTTCCTTTGGGTATTGTGTAGGCCTAGTATTGTGAGAATCAATAATGAATGGACACAATTCTGGATCAATATAGTATACTAAGAAATGCCCAAAATCCCGTTAGGAAACTGCTATATAATTTCTTAAGGCTAATATCTAGGGAGAAAGAACAGGACAAATGAACAGGGAAGAAGTAAAATCTCACATGTACTATTCACCATACACATTGTTGCCTTCAAACTCATGATAATGAATTAACCGAATTTAATAAGTATACAATGGAATAGAAAAATTAAATTACTGCTGAAAAAACTTGTGAGTTTGTAACCCTGGTAGTACTGAAGAGTATTCTAAACCAGCCACGCACACTCTCTGTATTTTACATATTCTATGACAAATGGTGAGTCCAAATAAGCACATTCATGCTTTGTCTGTTATCTCTTTGATGCCTATTTAAGGACTTGATGGAATTAACATAAATGTCAAATAAACTATGCCTCACTCAATCATTAAAGTAATTTATCCCTGAAGACATTCCCTGAAGAAATTTCTCATTAAATAGCACCTTGCAGTCCAGAGGGCACTCACTCCCTACCCCCTGTAGTCATGCCCATCAGTAACCTATTGTTATTTCACTTCAACTGTACATGTACAACTAACATGGCTTTAATGGGGTAAAATTTGTATCAATCATCCATAACCAAACTGAGTGGCATGTGTTTTTCAAGTATAAATACCAAAGAAAAAATTTACCGTTGTCAGAAGTATCAATATTATCACATCAGTATTGCTCCCAAGTAATCAAGGATTACAGGGTCGGAACAACTTGTTGATTTGGGTACTAATTGGTTTCATTTCATCTCTTATCATTTCAGTAATCTATACTGTCTTTGAACCCTCTTATCCTTAACAAATTACGTAACTAAGCGTGATTAAAAGAACGTTTTCCTGGAGTCAACCGCTCCATACACGTGCAACTCATGCAGACTATGTGCATTTCTGACAGCTCAAGTTTCGCTTTGTATATATAAGCCAGATTGTGCAATATCTTTAAACTATTTAGAAGGTCTTCAGATAATTTTCAAATTTGCAATATCCTTTGAAACGTTGGCAATATCACTGAAACGTAAAAAAATTATAGGTGATATTTACATTGCAGTGAACAAATGAAACATGCAAATACATATTTTCATATGGGCGACTAAACAGACACTTTGTTTGGGTTTGATTCAAAGTGTATTATATTAAGTTTCCTCAATAATGTGACGATTTCCAAATCCGGAGGTCGGCTAAACAACAAAATCGTTAAATTTTTGCTCTTTTCCTTGTCTTATTTACCTGCAGTTAGGTTACCGAGGAATACACTGCTATCTCATTGCGCGCTAAATCCTAATTCAAAATTTCCAAATCCAAATTGCAGAAGGACACTCTTGCTTACCTGGCATATTTAGATGTAAACATCAAACGTTCAGTTCAGATCTGATTTAAATAAATTTCTACTTACTATTTTCAATGATTCTGACGATTGGCGGCCCACCTGTGAGATAGAAACGCCCTCGTAAAATGCGAACGAATGCACGTTACACACCAAGTGTTGTCAGCTCAGGCAGCACTTACCAGTCAACGGCTGGAAATTACAATGAATTTAATTCCCACGATTAATAAAAACACGGAAAATAGAGCTGCAGTAACGGTTTCTATGTGATCAAAGTCTGAATGTTAGCCTACTTCAAGACGAGTAATCCTCTTGTCACTGTTGCTCTTCATTGACTTTTAGTGACGTCAGGTTGTCTCGTTGGTGTCATGGGACACAGCTGAGACCCCCCTTAAATTTGGGGTAAGTTGATAGGAAAGGAGAATTTTAGAAAGAGTCGTAAATGATAGGGCTGTCTTCCTGGAATCAAACCGCGATTCTTTCAGAAGGAAATTACTAGAAGAAAAGTTTTCGTTGTTGCAAATACCTCCCTCCTTGACTAGCCGCACCGCCTTTGGCAATGGCTGCTCTGCTGAAGTAACAAAAAAACTGGGTGATGTTTTTGTAGGTAAAAAAATCATGATCCAAAAATAACCAACCAAATTAAAAAATCAATGATAAAATGCCGTTGAATAGCCTTGGTCAATCAACAACTGATAGTCTTCGGGTGTATCAGTTTGTGTCTCATGATTACCACGTGATGAGCAACAGGTCAACGAGGTAAGAATCTTGGTTCACAGTGGTGCACTCAAGGGGGGGGACTTGGGGGTTTAAGTCGCTTCCTTAGGTGCCAGAATTGGATATAGCATTAAAGTAAATGGTTAAACCTGGGAGTATGGTTAAATGTCTGTGAAAGTTGATTGTTCAGGTTAGTGTTGTCTTGAGTAAGATTTTTGGTGAAAGTGACTGACGTTTCGACGGCCTCAGTGGCGGTCATCTTGAGAGTCAAGTGAAGAGTAAATGTCAGGTTCTTCGGCCTATATCATGTATCTGGCTCGTGGGTAATAGACGAGACTGATTTTCACTCTTAATTATTGATTAATCTGAAGATGGTTGCCGGTGAGGTCGTCGAAACTTCAGTCACTTCCACCAACAGTCTTCCTGAAGTCTACACTAACCTGCCAAAAAGGTTCGTGTAGATTGAAAAACGAGGTTTTAAAGACAAAAAATATGGAGTACACGGGTAATATTTCCCAAAAAATAAGCAAATTTCGTGAATTAAATTTAGCAACTTGTTGTCAAAGTCAGTGAACTGAATTCCACTGCAAA
Source organism: Nanipora kamurai (assembly GCA_036872915.1). Classification (NCBI taxonomy): domain Eukaryota; kingdom Metazoa; phylum Cnidaria; class Anthozoa; order Scleralcyonacea; family Helioporidae; genus Nanipora; species Nanipora kamurai. The sequence continues at coordinate 349,600 of JBAHVQ010000176.1, forward strand.
AAGTTGACAATTCATATGATCTAAGATATCAACGAAGAAAGAGAAGTCTTTTTGAATCTTCCGTTTATAGAAAGGGCTCATCGTTTCGTATTGTTACAAGGAAGAATTTGAAAAAAAATTTCAAATTTCAAAATTGCCTGGGGGGAATGCTTCAAAAGACCCCTCACTATGCTATTCAAGCCTCTCCTATGAAAATCCTCGTTGTTGGAAGCGGCAAATATTTGAATATTGCTTTCATTAAAATTGTTTTGCAATTTCATTTTTTGTGGTTTTGAAAATTTTGTGAAGTTGACTTTGGATTTGCAGAAATTGCAAATTTCATGTTGCTAGGTACAAAATATTAATATGGGTAATAGTTTTATAACAAGATTTATATGTCTATGTCCGGTCAGAGCAATGGCGTGGAACAACTCCGGTAGAGAGGGCCAAATTTTCGAATTATCGGCAATCTCGAATTTTCTGACAAATATCGAGTTAGAAGAGTCTTGGCCCTATCCTAACCCGAGTTCTAAAATGAAAAGTCTATTTCACAGCGGGAAAAAAAATCCTCTGTGAGGCCATCTCACCAATGAGTTGGATTTTGATCTACGATTTGTAAACGAAGAGTAAACGGACAATGGCGAAGGTAGACGATTAAATTAAGGATCAAAATGGCGGACGAAACAACATCAGATAGCAGTTCTACCTCAAGGAACAAATTTGATGCCAAACTTTGTACATTTCTTGATGAGAATTTGCAAGAAGATTTCTCTAGTGTCTGGAAATGTTTAGAAAGGATGAAGCAAGAAAAATTCAAATTGGAAGAACAGGTAAAGACCAGCAGTGAATTTACAGGTCATTGAACTGTCCATAAAATTATTTAAATTTTTACTTTTTTCAGTGGAACGAAATAGGTTACTGATTAATTTAGATTTAGTTAAATAAAATAAAATGAAGTGCAATAAAATGAAGTTGGATTAAGTGAATTAAAATGAAATGATATCCAAAGGAATAAAATTATATGAGGTGAAAAAAATAAAATGAAGAGAAATTAAATCAAATGAGATTTAAGTTAATTGGGGTTGCTGAGGTTTATAAAGCATCGGTGTAAAAAAATGTAAATTTGTTATACTAGGACGGCCTATTAAATTGTACAACCAAGACCCCAAAAAAGTCTCAAGCCCGCTTGCTAAAAACTAGTGTATATTTTCTTTCTACTTAGTTAAAATCATCAAACTCCAATGGGGTGGAACCGTCTAGTGTTGATAAAGCTATAAATGAAGCCAAGACTGCTTTACAAAATGTGGATAAAATTCAGTCTAGTCTGGATGAACTGAATAGTTCTGTTGTGGAACACAACAATAAAGTGCATGGCTTGGTGAATCAGTTGGAGTCCTTAAATACTACTATAAAGGAATTGGAAAATTTAAGCAGTTATATGAAGTGGATTCAGAAAGTCGAAGACCTCAGGTAAAAATACCTTCACTGTTGAGTGGACCAGAGTTAGGATTGGATCTAAAATTGACAAGGCAAATATATTAGTTTATTAAATAAACTTTATGTCAAGTAAGATTGGAGATTTTTTTTGGTACATACTTAGCAAATGCATAATATTTTGTACCTTGCCACAGTTACAGTTGGATCAGAAGAAATGTAATCAGTTATAGATAAAAGTTACAGTTGATAAATTTAACTAGTTACAGTAACCAAGTTACTTTGTTATGACTGAATGTGAATTTGTAACCGTTAGGAATAACTACAGTGGTTACTAGTAACAAAGTTATTCATGGCACTGAAACTAAGGTTATGTATGGCCTGCATGGATGTTATCCATAGGCAGGCATGTAGCCAGCATTTTCAAAGGGGGTTGGATTCTTATTGAAAAGGGCAAAGCAGTGGGCATGTGAGCAAAGTAAGCATTATACACGTCCTTTAAAACTAGGGTCCAGTACCAGCCTGTCCTGAATCCCGTGGTAGCATCCAGGGCATAGCCCTTGGTGACATTCCATTTCCATACCTCTGAAAGTCCCAGATTTCCAGAAAATTGACATCACGAATGGGAAAAAGGGTACCTCTGGGAAAATAGGGGGTGGTTGAACCACCAACCCCCCTAGTTACATGCCTGATACCTTACAAACTGAGAAGAAACCAAAGGTACCAAGATACGTCACAAGTTCAGACAATTTTTTCCATGAAGATTGTAAGCATGATTTCTTAATTTGCTTCTTTATTTTGTGTTTGTGTAGCACTATGATCCATCATTACCTTGAGACAGGCTCACTGAAAAAAGCCACTGCAGAACTTTTATGTTTAAAACGATTACTGGACAAACTGCATGGCTCGTCATGTAAACATCTGAAACAATTTGTAGCTAACACATTAAAGCACTGGAATAAATTTCTTGTGGAAAAACTATCCAAGTAAGTGACCTTTACATTTCCAGTTAACAAGGAAAACATCTGGTGCAGTTCAGTATATATGGTGAAGTTATTATTAATTTTTAATGTAGAGAATTTGATGATGTTCTCAAAGTTTTAAAGTGGCCTTTCACATCAGGAACCACAGCTCCATCACTGGCTGCTAAATCTGATGTTTTTTCAAGGCTGGAGAATCTCTTTGTAATGTTACTTGAAGTATCAGAAATGTATCTTTTTCTTTTTAATTTGCATTTAATTTAGTTTTAATTTAATTTAATTAAAAGGACATGGAGGTGTGAAAGATATTGAGCATGGGGGCAATTAAGGAAATGCTGTGCAACTGCACAAACAACTTTGTGGTGTATTTTATATAATTTTTTCTTCTAGCTCATGGTACTGAAGTATATTGTATAGAACTGTACTTAATTGCGCTGGATTTTACACTTTTTTCCACTGCCAGCTAGCCCTACCCAGTCCAATAGATTTGTTGCAAGCAATTGATTTTGCTCACGATAGTTTGCACAATTTTATCTTATGTGGGCAATAAACTGCTCAACTATGATAAACACCCTCTATATTGGCCCTTGTCTTGTGGCATGTGGCATCTTGGTGTATGTAGATGGAAATTGTGCTTGCTGCTCAAGCTTGTTAACTCAGCAAAGTTCTCTGAGCCTCTGACGGGAATCAAACCCATAACCTTCTGATCCCTGGTCAGACACTCTAACCATTGAGCTACATGGACCTCAGATGGAAGAGCAAAGGTTGCTATTTGTACTGGTTTGTAGTACTGCAGTCTTGACAAGTCATGTAGTACACATTAAGTTATAGCATGCGCAATTTCCATAAACATCCTCCTTAAAGTACAAATATCCTCAAAAAACTTTCTTAAATATTCAACGACTTCATGCAGTTTACAGTCGGTATTCACTAGCTGACAAAAAGTCAACATAGCTATCTTTAATCCATGGCATTTTCTTTACTAATACCAAACTTACTTCCGAGTCCCGCAAGTCCAAAAACTATGAACTTACTTCGAAAATCACCGAACTTCAAAGTGGCAAGAAGAATTGGCAACGCTGAGAAAAACTGATGATCAGCCGGAGGTCTACAGAAAATAATAGCAAATTTAGTTGATTTGTTAAGCTGAGAGCAATTGCTGTCCTGCCATGTTTACAAGAGCAGTTTGTTGATCACCAGTTATTTTCACATGGCAAGTACTGCCTACCACAAATGTGGACCTAGAACTTGCAGACAACTCCATCTTCCTGTTCCTCCATGGATGTGCACCAGTTTGTACATGCACAAGAAATCTTAAGGGTTCCACTTCCATGTTTGTACCTTATCATTTACCAGACATAATCTTTAACCACAAACCAGAGATATCTCCGATGTGGAGAGTGATAAGGACTCAGATGGTACAAAACAACCTAAAATAATCAGTCTTCCCATGGAGCTTTTATTAAGACCGCTGAAAAAACGATTTCAGTATCATTTTTATGGAAAAAGACAGACAAACAACTTAGAGAAGGTGTGATATTTCGTTATTTACTAATATCCTCATGAATTTGATCCGTGGTTGCTTCTTGATCAATTTTTCATTTGAGAAGAAATTCAAAAATTTTTTTTTTATGGTTTTCTTTCTAGCCTGAGTGGTTCTACACGCAAATTCTGAACTGGTTACGAGATCATGAAGATTTTTTGGTTAATACAATTCAACCAATCCTTAACAAAACTGATTTGCACTGGAAAACCGCTCAGGTAATGCAAGAAAGCAGAATGTCTACCCTCTCGAGTCAAAACAAGGAGTTTAAGCAAACACTAGGGGAACGTCGTAGCCATTATGTTCTTACAATCGAGATTTTCAATCACTACAAGAGGAATGAATGACTTGTCGTCAATACACTATTCTTGTCATCCTTCCAAATCTGCGCAATATGCTACCTAGAACCAAGGATTGCCACGTTTTCACGACGAAGTAGGCATTTTGAGCGTTGGGAGTTGAAGGTTAATTCAGCTTGAACAAACTGGTTCGAGTTTTCTGGAAGAGTTCCAGGAGTGTAAAAGCAGCATCCACAATTCATGACAACGTCAACTCATACATTGGGTTGTTCAAATCAATCGTAAAAGTTTAGCTTCTTCGTTAGATGCTGACGCTGAACTAGCTTGTTTAAACTCTTTAGTATATCGGCAAACGAGACAATTTTTCCATGAATTTTTGATGCTGTGGTATGACAGCTCGAAGAAAAATATGCGTGTTTGACAGAGGTTGTTTCGCATTTCTCTTTATACTTTTTTGCCAGTCGTGAATTTAAGTTTAGTGTCTGGTAGCACCAGTATATTTCAATATGTTCATATTTTCAGTGTTACTTATTAATTAATAAACGGTCATTTTATAATATCAGTCTTTCGCTGACAAAGTGGCACGATACAAAAGCTGCCATAAAACCAAGGGCTAAGTTATTAGCCAAACCAATGATTTCACGCGACGAAATGCTTACGTTATATGTGTGGTCCCCCCGGACGTCTTCTAGGTGACACTAGAAGTCCCTTATGGAAAGGCATGTAATAATTTTGATATTTTAAACTGTTTACTAACTTTCGTTAATTTTTTTTTCTGAAGAACTTTCTTTTCTATTCGTTTTTTTCTGTCAGGCTCAGTTTACCGAAGGTCTTCTTGAACTGGTTATTCACAAAATGAAACTGTCCATTCCTTTGGTGTTGGATGATGATACGATCTTCTCTCACTTCATAGACGAGACATTACTATTTGATCAAGAGTTGAGAAGCGGGTACAGTTACCAAACAGAGAGCAACAATTGCTTGAAAGTGCTGTCACAACAACCTGTCTTCAAGAAATGGGTAGCTTTAGAGAAGAAATGTAAGTCAGTGAATCTCTTTTGATTTTATTAGTTCACTGGTGGACCCACGCTTCGTGAAAAGTGGAGGGTCCAAACTGAGAGTCCGCCAAGGTTTTGAAATGATTATGTTTGTACCCGTATCAGAACTTCATGTTTACTGGAGAATAGGTTTCCCTTGTCCCACCATTCTATATTTTAAAACACTTATCAAAATCCATGGTTTTAAATCCCGTATTTTAATATGGGGCGTGATTGGGGGTCAAAAATCTAATCTTGCCAATCTTAACCCTATTTGGACTTTTTTTTGTCTTTTCGGGTTGGGGAGGGGGGCGGCGAAAGTGCCCCACGGCCAATATCTCCAAAATATTGCATGTGTGGCAATGAAACTTGGTTGAAATAAGCTAAATCCGAATATACAGTGCAATTTTCCTGTCATGGTAACAGATTGTGACGTCGTTGATAGTAAGGACTTCGAATTATAAGATGGTGAAAAATTTAGTTTTGTAAAGTATTTCTGATTGTTACGGTATGTTAACTTGGAGATATTTGCGTATCGTCAAATTCCATTTCTTCATCGATATGTACTTGTTTCATTTCTACTATCAAAATGAAATTGTTCGATATATACATTCGGGACATACATTATCTTCTGAGTCACTTGACTGGGAAGACGACCGCTCGCTGAGGCCATCGAGATGTCAGTCAACATAACCAGTCTCCCTCAAGATTTCCCCAACCTGGACGATCGAATTCTGAATTATGAGTTTTGCAGTTTGATACTGTTAAAGTATTAGGAAATTTTTGCTGATCAAACTGTGCAACGCCAAGGACTCAGAAAAACTCTGAGCTCCAGACGGGACTCGAACCCGCAACCTTCTGAATGCTAGCCAGACGCT
>JBAHVQ010000176.1:355849-387289 GCA_036872915.1 Nanipora kamurai
GCAAGTCATTGCCGACTGGCTCGTCCCAGGTTTAAATACCGAAAGTAACCTTGCTCTGCCATCTCAGTTCTAGTGGCCCAATGGTTAGAGCGTCTGGCTAGCATTCAGAAGGTTGTGGGTTCGAGTCCCGTCTGGAGCTCAGAGTTTTTCTGAGTCCTTGGCGTTGCACGGTTTGATCAGCAAAAATTTCCTAATACTTTCGATCGAATTCTATTACGTACTGATTCTCCTGGGTTCAAAGTTTTTACCATATTAACACCGAGTTTTTCTATTTCTTTACGTTATACTACGACGAAGGGCCTTGGCTCGAAAGCATTTTCCGTAGTAAGCTTTGTCAGTTCCCTAACGTTTTTGCCTTTACATTGTTTACACTCGTTTATTCAGATGCTATGGAGAACGTACAGTTGCTGCTCTCCTCCGTTAGGGCCTGGAACCCAAGGTATCAAGATGCCTCGGATGTGGATGATCTGAAAGTTCCAGAATGTGTCGAAAATTTTGTGTCCTTGCTTCTTGGAATAACAGGTAACGAATAGCCAGAAAATTCAGTGAAAAGACCATTCTGAAAACATGAAATAACTCACAATTGCTGCAATTTATTCGTTTTCTGTTCAAGTTCACCGAACACAATACACAAAAAGACAGATATGTGACATCTTTTTTCGCTTACGTCCCTTGTACTCACATCCACAGGTTTTCCGCCAAAATCTTCTTCTTGCGGGATCATGCAGATACCAGTTGTTTCTTTGAGACGCCACAGCGAGCTTGTTGTTTTGTAAAGTTGTCCCAAGTCTCTCACTTATCATCGTATGCTCGGTTTGCGCCGTCAAAAATTTTGCTTTATAGAGTGCAACGGACGTTTGGATAATCCGTTGGAAATCAGCTCACAGTTTTCCTGAAAATACTGAATAGGAGTGTCCATCACTCATTCTAATCCTAATTTAGTCATGGAAGGATATCCCCTCTTTAAAATTTTTAGGTGGCGATCAATCCCTCATATCCCTTCCATTAATGAAACCCTGACCCACCAACCGGGAAAGTTTCTAATAACCATCCAAAAGTTACACATAATAGATGGGAAGTAATTTTAAAGAGTTATTCCGTTTTCTACAGTTTGTAGTGTTTGTGCGTTTTTTTTTCTATGCAATTCTAGACAGATACAAGAATTTACCCGAGGAGGAAGAGCGACTGGCGTTCGTGAACGTCCAACTAGGCCTGATATTTTTCTTCACTGCCAACCTCGAGGAGGTTGTGGAGCGACACACTGACACGCCTTTGGATTCTTGCTTTTTGTTTATCATAAACAGCACAAATTATCTTGTCACAATTTTACAAGACTGGGCTGAACAGACGGTATGTAAGCTTATTTTACGTCCGATTCTGTGTAAAAATGTTCGTTCGTCCATCCATCAGCCTGTTCGCTCGTTCGTCGATCGGTCGTTCATCGGTCGGTCGGTCGTTCATCGGTCGGTCGGTCGGTCTGTTGGTCCGGCCGTCCCAGTGGCACACTCAGGATTTCTTGAGGGGACTTGAATGGTACGGTGAAGTCAAGAAGTCTTTTAGGGGGTAAATCCAATATAATTTTTAAACTTTTTAAGTCGCTAGGAGTCCATTTTTGGTGTTATGGTGATACCAAACGAGAGCATTTCCTAAGCGTGAAATACGAAAATATATCTTTTCTCCAATGATATGAACATTAGGGTGGTGCGTCGGCAGTATTGAACGGCTTGTAGATAGTCAAATGGTTTGGGAAACTGCCGGAACTTAAGAATGCTTAAACTAACGTTTCGAGCGAAGGCCCTTCGTCGGAGTAAAACGTAAAATGGAAAAAAACAGGTGGTGTTTTTATATTGAGAAGAAATCAAGTCGCAAAAAGATGACCAATAGGATTTAAAAATCGATAACAAACTAGCTAATGAGAGATAAATGATGGATAGTTATATGCTACTTTAAAACGGCGACCAGTTAATCAGTTTTTCTCCAATAATTTTTTAGTTTACTTCAACATTTGATCTACCCGTCTGTGTATCAGTCCGTCCACCCATCCGTTCGTTTATTCTTTTATAGTTACTTCTCTTTTTCATTCCATAGCTCGCAGGTACATTCGTCACTCAATATTATCCGTCCAACAAAAACCCTTCCAACGCTTCTACTTCTCTATTTTCCATCCATTCATCTTTCCCTTTCTCTTTCAACTTCTCTTAGCTTGATACCTATTCTTTTAGCAGCATTAAACTCACCTACGTGCACGTCCACATGCTTTTTGATTTTGCTGCAGTTTTTCGTTAAACTTTACTATATGAAAAGACGAACGGCACGAGACAAAGATGAGCAGAAAATTCGAAGAACATCGGACGACATCAAGCCGTCTGCAGCTGATGAGCGACTGGAAGACGAATCCAGTTTTGCGGAAACAATTGACGAAGACGAAGTTTATGGGACCTTGTTTGACGAGGCTATTGAGCAGCTTAAAGAACTTCAGACTAAAATGCTTTCTGTTCTTCGTAAATACGTGTTCAGTGATTTTAAAATAAAGAGTGAATCGTACAAAAAGGAAAGGTAATTGCCGTTTCTTTTTTTTTTCGTTTTGTTTTGGTTCCATTTATTTTTCTTCTTTAAAACGTATGACCAAGCTAGACTTTGAATATTCTCTTAAAGTTGGCACAGTTTTCCGTCCCAAAAAGATCTCACCATCATGTGTCTGTCGCCATCCCTGTGCGACATGATGATCTACCTACGTGAAACTCTAGAAAAGCTCAAACAAGGCTTAGTGGACAGTTTGTTTTCGTTTCTGTGGAAACAGCTGGCGGATGACATATCAGAATTCTTGTTTAAAGAGGTACAGTACTGTCTTTCTATTTTTACTGGAACTAGCTGGCCATCAGTTTTGATAAGGGAAAGCTCGCTTTACATTGAAATTTAGCAGGCGAGGGCGTCAAAGTGCTTACATGGCTACAATTACACAAGTGTTAATATACTAAATGCTGAACATCTGGTTCACGTGGGAGCTTGGTATATATCAGACGACCAACGAACGTTCGTCAAACTCGTAAACTCAGAAAAACGATTTCTGAGCCCTAGACGGGTATCAAACCACCAACCTTCTGATGACCAGTGAGACACTCTAACCATTGAGCTGCCAAGACTCACGTGGTAAGCTAAAGAGCTAAGCGGAAGTTACTTGCATCTTAGCTCACCATCTGAGCCTTGGTAGCTCAATGGTGGTTCGAGTCCCGCCTAGGGCTCAGAAATCGTTTTCCTCAGGTTACGAGCTTGACCTACGTTCGTTGGTTGCCAGTCTTAATATACCTCGAATCTCTTAGTTATAAGTTGTTGAACAAGTTCATATCTGAATGCGCCCACACGGCGTGCTCCAGTTTGTTGCCGACTTGTAGTCGAGTCACGAAATCTCAAGTCCCTAGTTCGAGTCACAGAACATTGCATCAACCAGAATAGGAATAGGAGTGTTTTATTAAACACGTACTGCGAGTTTTTGAATGGCTTTAAAAACGAACACCTCAACACGCTAATTCGCGAAGAAAGTTTGAAAATTAATGTTTTCTAAGCCGAGAAAATTCGACGAGAAAAACGAGCATGTCTTCATCACAAATAATGATACGACACGGTTATGATTTTCCTTTGTGTTTTCCTCATGAATTATTAATGAGTTTTCGAACTACGATTTAACTATATATATATACAATGGGTACTTAGTGGTAATTATTTCATGATTGAATCGGTTTTCGTTGTCATTGAATGGGATGTATCTACAATAAAAACTGTCATTATAAATTGAAGTATAAGATGTATATTGAGCATCCCATGAGGGGATTTATATAGTTAAAACCCCCAGGATGCTCAATATAACCCCATAGATGTAGAACGATTTAGTCCAAATGACCCACAATTTTGAACTCAACATTCTTGCTTTGTCATAGGTTATCTTAAATTCTCATTTCAACGAAGGTGGAGCAGCTCAGTTAAAGTTTGACATTCACAAAAACTTATTCGTCTTGTTCGGTCAGTTCACACCGAAACCGGAGAATTATTTCAGAACGTAAGTGTATCTGCTCTTCATCTTTAGCTTACACTTTTAGTAGAGTCACCTGTCGTTTTTCATAGGTTTGTTTGAAACATGAAGTCATCAGCATTTTACGCCTACTTCCTGTTCGAGTTCGGACTTGAAACAAACATTTTTGAAATCTACGGAAAATTTTCAACCAAAAAACTTCCCTTTTCTTGGGCGTGGCGGAATTTTTCCATGGTTTTCAGCATTTGCTAGAGCTTTAAGGGTAAAGAGGAGGTACTGCGTTTCCCATCTCATATTTTCCAGCGATATGCTTACATTACTGCTTTCGTCTCTGCTTCAGGTTAAAGGAAGCTTGTATTTTACTCAACTTAATGCCCGGGTCGGCGATGTTATTGAAGGAAACGCTAGAAGAGAACACTCTTAAGATAAAGAATGAAACATCGTCTTGTGCTGTGTTGAATGAGTTAGGAGTACATAGATTATCAATTGGTGATGCTCTTGATGTGTTAAATTCAAGAATAAACTGGACCAAATGATGTGGAACTAACAACTTCCAACACATAGTTGGGACAGCCGGAATAAGCATCTACGGAAGAATTATAATGGTAGGAAAACCAGTGGTGGCAGAAGCTTCTCAAAAGTTGGTGGGGAGACAATGCATAAAAAGGTACCTTCATAATTTAAAGGAAAATTATTAAAATTTATGCAGGAATAATTTAAACAAGTCAATCCCACTGATATAAACAGCGAAGTGGATTGCATAAAACTGAAAATCTACTAAAGGATGGCTTACTTACACCATAATTAAATCAGTCAGTCCTTTCTTGCTGAAACATTTTGGAAATTGAAGTACAAGAAGAAAAGTCAAAACATGATATTCCAATTGACAACTTAGCTCAACCATGTATTTTACACCAAGTGCACAAATTTACTCTCAGATTTGAGTGTCTCATTGATCAGATGGTTTAGGAGTCGATTTCCTCCAGGAATTCAGAAACATGACTCTGAAGAATATATGCAATCATGTGACTTAATTATCTGTCATGGTCACATGGTTCATGTATATTTTGATGTGACGTATCATTGGTGTGACAATTTTGACGTGACGTATCATTGGGGTGTTCCACAATGAAGCTGAACACCCCAATGATACGTCACATCAAAATTATCAGTCTTGCACCCAAGGCTACTTGGTTAAATGACATGGACTAAAAGGCAAGGCAGAACTGTAACTCAACCCTTGTCTCCTAATGTCAAGCTAGACCATTTAAACTGAAACTTTTACAGAAACCTACAACACAATTTTTTCCACCAAACCACAGGTTAAACTGGACTGATATGTTCTTCAGGCACCATTAAACCATTTCAATTATTTTTCTTTGCTCCATTTCAACCCAGCTCCTTTCAAATAGCCCTAGGTACAATAAGGAAACATATATTTCTATAGATGTAACACCAGAACAGATAGCCCTAACCAACTAATAAATTAGTTGATTTTAAAACAATTCTGCTTCATTAAAAATTCTGAAAATTAGATGTTTTTACCCTTGCTCGATCTGCTTTATTTACCAAATTTCAAATTTTACTAAAGAAATTGATCAAAGATATCTTTGTAGGAGGTGATTTGTTGAGATCAAAGAACTATATGTTGAGAACTATATATTTGAGAAAAGATATCTAAATGTACAAATTTAACTTTTGTTGTAAGTTTTGGCCAATGTATATCAATTATTGTAATAATGTATTTGCACAGCAGGTACAACCAGGCATTCTGATTAAACAGATGGGACTTCTTTTTTCAATTAAAATTTTCTAACAATAGCTGTCTTCAATTTCACAATATTACGTTATAAAATTTCTAATAATTTATGGAGTACCAGCGGCTTTCTCTTTGCTACTAGCAAAGAAACTATTACAAAGGTATATTTATTTTGCATGGTATGAATTATAAATTTTAATCATAAATAACGTTCACAAAATTTTTATCAGCAATTAACTCACAAAATTTAAGATCTTTTGGGTGTTGTGGAATGGCTGATTAATATAATATGAAATATGATAAAATAATATGATTTCAAAAGCAGTTTATTGTTGGACTCACAGAAATTTCTGCATTTGTCAAATGTGTTCACCAATGTATTGCCTGATGATAGGACAATCATTTAAGGCTTTCAAACCTGAAGCCAATGTACAACTACCCTTGGAAATCAAGAGGGCTAGAGGTACTACCCTATCAACTAAACTTGCTTGCTGAACATGTTTAGAGATGTTAGCTTCGAGCACTGCTGGTGAGAGGGTGTCTGTTCTATAGATAGATTTCAAGAGGTAATGCTTAGCTTGGGTGTGGTTAACATTGGCAACTAATGAAACTATTGACATGGCCCTTTCAAACAGTTTTCTGTTGGTTAGTTTCAAATCAATCATGCAATTCTTCCAAACCTTTCCTTTCTTGATGTAAGCCCCGGTAGACACAGCGTTTAACACCCACTTCAGACAAATCTCTGCCACACATTGTTCTAAGAACTTTTGGTGCTCATCATGGCTGCCCTGGCAGTGTTCTTTCAGTTTAGAACTTGATAAACAAATGTTAACAGACTTTGGGTTTCCAAAACCTTTCAGAAACTCTTGAAATTCCTGATGTTCATCCTCATCAGTTGTTATACCAACAAAAGCTACCTTACATCTTTGTCTTTTCACCATCTCATTTACTTCTCTAAAAACTTCTTTTTCATGTAAAGATAAGGATCTTAAAATGAAGATTATTGTATCTTTCTCTGAAAGTGTATGGCATCTGTTTTCTCTGAAATAATCAAAGCCTATTTTGGAGGCATCTCCTTGAGATGACAAATCACCTTGCTTATTTCTGAGAACTTGATAACCACCAGAAATAAAGCATCTAACATCCTCATGACTTGCCCCAAATGTTGGAACACATTCTGCTGCATCAATCATGGCCATAATCCCCAGGGAGCCCCATCCTAAGTATGTCATAGTTCCACCCTTAACAATGCTAGTCCCAGCAAGTTCAATCAACTTGGCAATATCTCTCTGCTTTCTGTATGTATAGCCAAGAGCAAATTCATAGACATTAATAACTTGTTCACAGACAAGAGCTGATGACTGGCCATAAGCTAGTTGATGGGCTGCTATGAAAATTGACTCCAAAATCATCTTAGTTGTTGTGCCACCTTTCATTCTAGTTGACCCTGCAATGGCCTCTGGTCCAATGATGGGATTCAACAAACAGCCTTTTTCTAAACAATAAAAAAATATGAAAACTTGTCAAGAGTGTTCTCCTGAGAATTTTGAGTGCCAAATTGTAAGTATCTAGCATGTGGCAGTTGGGTGGCAAGTACGAGCCTCTCAAGGAATTTGGGGACATGTCCTCCCAAGAAAATTTTGGGGCCTCTTGAAGTGATCACCAATTGGACAACTAATCTAATGCTTCTTCATGATGTAAGGTTTGTCAAAAACAAAGGGTTTGGATTAAGTTGGTGCTAATTATCTTTGAGGAATATTTATAATTGTGTGATAAAACTGTAAGCCAGATGAGCAATGAACATTGTACCCTTGCTTGTACCCTTAGAAAAATGATTTCCAAGGTCTAGATGGGAATTGAACCAGCAACCTTCTGCTGACCAGTGAGATGATCTAACCATTAAACTACCAAGACTCAGATGGAGAGCTAAGGTGCAGGTTCATCATATGCACTGCCTAAGCAGTAGTCACAATATGATAATGATGGAAATAATTACATCATTAAATGTTATATTAAAACTGTTAACTGTAACAAAAAGTGTTACATGTAACAATTGCTGTTTCTATGAAGAATATACTTTATACCAAGCAACAGATAAATTTCATCTCACCTTCCATTTCTCTAGCTATATCCAGTAGCACTTTACTAGTTCCTTTGTTGGGTGATGTTCTTGCCTGATTGGCAGGATTAAACCCCAGGAGGTATGGTGCAAATTTATCCGGGTGTTGCAGGCAATATTCTAACTGGCCTCCTACAAAAGCTGCAGAGAGCCCGCATGTGATGCCTATAAATAAAATCTTTTCAAATGCCCCAGATTCTCTCAACAATGTCTCCTTCCCGGCATTCCAGTCGTCTTCGAAGCTTTCGACCGATCTTGTCAATACGTGGTCATTTCCGGCGCATATGTATCGGTAACATTGCCTTTGGTTTTCCCTGCTTGCCAACTCGTTAAACTCACGTGATATTAGAAACGCAATTCTCCCCGAAGTGCCACATCCACTGAGGATAATCGCACTACGATCGCCACGTGGTGAAACGAGTTCGGCTGCCTCGACAGCAATCTCTTTTAGCTGGGCAATAATTTTTTTGTCCTTAACGCCTTCATAGTCTCCCCAGCCGATAAATATTTGCTCATCGCACTTCTTTAATAAAGATACAATCTCAGTGGGAGATGCCTTATCGATATCCTCGGTCAAAGTGTTTGAACGTTCGGTAAGAGGAACGACAACTTCTTCCATTAAATATCCAACAACCTTGCCAACTTTCACTTGTGAATTTCACACGTAAAATGCGCAGGTGGCCAGGAACTTGCCGGTAATTCGTACCCAGGACTTTATCCAAACTCACTACTTCAACGACGGCCATCTTGCCTTTCTAGCTTGTAAGTGCAATATTAAAAGGAGAGAATGGCCGGTAGAAAAGTTGGGCAGTACATTGTAGACTGGGTGAAAATCGGTTCAAAGGTTCCTCAAGTTGCAAGAGCGGAACTTTCAGGATTTCGGTCAAGACATGAAGCAATAAAAACGAGGTAAGTTTATGATGTTTTTTCTGTTTAATATCATAGTTATATTTTGTACCTTACATGTATCTTATAAATCGTCCCATCAACATTCCAAAACACCAGGCTAGAAACGCTTTCAGCCAAGCCAGATGCCTTTGATTGGAGTTTCTATAAAGAGCACATCTCTAAACCTGGGTTTGTGGAGATGTTTGAAAAGTCGGTAAGTTTGAAGTGATTTTTTCGACATTTTTGGTTTTTTCTCATTGAGTGTTCACATCAGTACATGTCCTTGTAGTTTGCTGCTGTCAAGGTACCATACCCTGAAGATACAAGTTTGGCAAAAATCAACGAGGAAGAGAAGGAGTTTGTAAGTTGATAAGTAACTTGTATTTTTCGTACAGTATAAAATGAATCAAATTCTAACAAACGTAATCCCAGTCGAAGTTTGTGAGGTTAAAAGTTTAATTTGTGTTTGCTATTATGTATGAAATTCAACTATTTGTAAACTCTAGACTCACTCATTTGAATTCTAAAAAACTGACCAACTTTTGCAATCATCACTCAGTCCATTATTCCATTGTTGTTCATATTCTATATGTCTGCCATGATTTTGCAATATAAAAGCACAAGTAAAATAAAATTGTGGCTATTCTTTCAAATCCTCCACCCCTTCCATGCAGTGACCAAATC
Organism: Nanipora kamurai; assembly: GCA_036872915.1. Classification (NCBI taxonomy): domain Eukaryota; kingdom Metazoa; phylum Cnidaria; class Anthozoa; order Scleralcyonacea; family Helioporidae; genus Nanipora; species Nanipora kamurai. The sequence goes on from JBAHVQ010000176.1 coordinate 365,327, forward strand.
TCTGCCCGCAGAAAGACCTTAATATTATTAAATTCCCTCCTCAACAGACCCAGTAAACAGTCAAATGCTGGGCTATGCCCAGGAGGGTGTAAAAGCTTCAATTTGACTGGTACATGTACGTTAACACACTTCTGCTGGCTGAGTCTGGCATGTGCTAAGTTGATATTTTTAACCCACTTTGGCTGGGTTAAAAACTAACCCAAATTTTGAGACCATTTACAACATTTCCCTGGGAAAATCCCCTTGTGTTGGAAGAATCCTCCTGAATAGCCAGAAAAGTTCAAATTGTTTCAAATTCCTGAAATTGTAGGCACACAATTTTGTCCATTTAGCATATCCACTTTGTATGAACAGTTCATACAGCAACTCTTAGAAAAAAGCTGTGAGAACCATTTATAACTAACTGTAAGTGCATGTAATATAATTTAAAATTACTTAATCAAGTTGAACAATTCTGCTAGTGTGTCATAAAAAAGGGATATTACCCCACAATATGTTTCTCGGTAATTTGATGCCTTGAATGTCCCAACCTTCTCTTGCTAATGAATTGCACTGGCATTAGAGTAAAATTGTAAAAATGCTGTCTCAGGCAGGAATACAGTAGTTCAATTCTGAGTTGTACCTAAATTTGTGGTAATCAAGATGCTCTTTTCAAAATTTCTGGGTGTAACCTATTGCATTCTGTTTCCATTCATTACCTAAAATAGTGTGGCTGCTTTATACATACATGTAGAACTTATGTCACTTAATTCAGGGTGCAACTAAAAGATTGTCTGATGGCCTGGGGCTAGTGAAGTGATGCTGAAGGCTTGTGGATTGCAAGTTGCCTTAGTGGCAAGAAATGTTTGTTGCAACTTTTTAAGATAAAACAGTATGATTATAGCAGACAGTTGTAGAAATTAAATTTAACTTCTTGGTGAGGGAATCAACACCCAGGTACTGACATAGACTTTGTATTTTACTCGTCAAACAGAAAACCCACTGTCACCAACAAGTTAAAGCTATGTAAATTCAAAAGGTGAATGATAAAAGTCAAGATGATTATTTTTTATTTTATCAGCCACATAAGCCATCAATATTCTGATTATAGATGCATACATGCATAGATTGCATGGTTTTTTCCCCTTAGATTTTCAATAAGCATTATTATTTATTTTTAATAATTAACTTAATTTTAGGTTAGCTCCTCTGAGCTCTGGGCTAGTAAACTGAAGTAGCAGCTTGCTCGTTGGACAGGCTGGTTTTTCTAATTTTCAAATATCATTCCCATGATCATTTTGATTTTCAGGATAAGAAATGTGTGGAAGTCATCCAAGAGACTAAAGCCAATATTTCAAAGCTCAAAGAAGAAGTAAGATATTGAAGTTAAAAATCCAATAGTTGTAGACAGGCATTTAATTAGAAGATTTTATTAAAATGTTGTCTCTGTCTAAAAAAGTCAAGAAGGGACATTTTGGTCAAGTGGCAAAGGTCATAGTAACTTGACCGAAACATCCCTTCTTGACTTTTTTAGACTGAGACAACATTTTAATAGAATCTTCTAAGATATTGAAATAAAGATGTACTGAAACTTATGAAAATCCTGACATTCCCATCAAAGATATTATTTTCTCTTTGTGGAGAAGGGTATTTGCTTTAGATGACATTTTCTTTTGTAGGATTAGGCAGTTCCCATAACTGATAGGCTTTTCACCCTTCATTCTACTTTGATGTCATTGTTTTGCTTTCCCTTTACCTACTCATCTGGCCTAAAGCTTAGAATTGTCCTCCATTTTATTTCCATCATGTCTAGCTTGCTCAACTAAAGGCATTGAAACCTTATGAGGAAATTACAGTAAGTACAAACTGATGCATTAAAATAAACATAAACTTAGACAAATGCTGTTGAGTTGAGAGGAAAATGGAGATTAGGTACTGATATTGAGTGTCCTTTTTGTGCATTTACCATACTTATTTATATGTTTGTATGTGTCTGTTTATTTAGTCTGATGAATTTCTTGCTGACAAACCAGAACTTAAAAAGCAACTTGATGATGAATTTAAGAACTTTATATATAAATAAGTTTTAGTACATTGAAGGAACTCCTCATCAATCTTACTGTTTGTGGACGATTTTGTATAAAAGGTGAAGTAAAGTAAAGTTAAAAACCCAGATCTACAGTGTTACGTCATTTTCAAATATTGGATATAATATGATCAGATCTGTATATGTATTTACAAAACTTCCTTTAAGTTGTCTTTGGAAGACTGCAAGAAAGTTTCTGGGGGATAAGTTAAGGAAAAATCAGCTTTACTGTGAAAAGTGGGACTCTAGTGCTACTGATTCTATGACAGGTCCACACTTCTGCCTTTTAAAACAAAGCTTGGTGCCTGACCATTAGTTTGGAATTTGAACACAAATACTGGTCACTTCTGCAGGCATTTCAAATCTCTTATTTATAATTCATTTTCTCACTCTTCGGATCACCACAATAAGATCCCAGCACCCTTTATTTAACATCTGATAAGGCAATATGGTTATTGTCAAAAATGGAATAAATATTTGCATTATAATATGATGTCTATGACATAATTAGGGATGGTACAGGTTGTAATTTTATTATACAACAATTTTATTATACATGCTATTTGAAGCATGAATAGATAATATTAATTTTGACAGAGCAAGTTTGCATACAGTTATTCAGCATTCTAAGAAAAGATTATGCAACTAAAAATTTTGAGATTATAACTACTTTGGGTCACTTAGGTAGAAATTAACCTTCAATGTCATCTTCCACTCAGTAACTCTTGAATCTGAAATTGATATAAAAAAGCGCAAGAGATTTTGTGAGTGTGTACTTTGTTTTGGATTGGGTTAATAATGAGAACTTAGATGACTAGCCAACATTTGTCAGGCTTGTTATCTCAGAAAAAGGAATTAGACCCCAACAACCTGATGACTGGTGAGATGCTCTCACCATTCGAATATACCAAGCTCTCACATGAACCAAATTTGTGTTCAGCATTTAATATTTCAATCATAATGTGACAAACCCACAACTTAGCTCACCATCTGAGTCTGGGTAGCTCAATGGTTAGACTGCCTCACTGGTCATCAAAAGTTTGTGGACTCAGAGGGTTTTTCTGAGGTTACAACTAGATAAATTTGTCGTCTGATACATGCCAAGCTCTCCATGCACCAAATTTGTGTTCAGAATTTAATAGTGACAGCTTAATTTTAATAAAATTTAACTACCTGTGCTTTATACATCATTTTGATGTCCTGTAGGTCAAGTTTGAGTTCCTCAGTCTCCTCTTGCTTTTCACCATACATTTGGAGTAGAGCATTGTACTTTGTTTGCAGTTCCTGAAAAAAATCCCTGAAATATGACTTGTTGCATAATAGACTGATTGGAAAGTCAAAAGATGTTGTACTATCAAGAAGAACTACCAGTAATTAGCTTTTCATAATAACTGCTGGCCTTTTTACCTGGAAAGATTTGCTAAAATGTTGGAGCTGTTCATTTTCTTTTGCAAGATCTTCATTAGTGGTCATTAAAGTAGTCAGTTCTTTTGTTAGAGATTCCCTACTAGCTTCTAAAGTGGAAATGGCAGACTAAAAATAAAAAGTTTCAAGGGTTTTAAAATGACTTAAAAACAAACCTTGGAGTGTTTATGCTGAACAAATAATAATATCTTCACCTGCATTGAAGATAATTCACCATCTTTATGACGAATGGTAGCATGGAGTTCTTCTAGCACAGCTGTTCCTCCGGAGGTCAGGCCTCTGTTTATGGTGTCTGAGAGAGACAACTGAGAGGATGAACTGGTGTTTCTACTATGGCCTTTCCCATAAGGGGTTTGGGTAAAGACATCTTCCTGAAAAGATGAAGATTGATCAACATACAATGTTTGTAATTGCTTCAGTATAATCCTATCCAAACAAGTGGTGCTCCAGATTCCCATTCTATTATCATTAATACAAAAAGTCAACTGGGATAAAGTGCAGTGAAAATTTTATTGAATATATTATGATGTATTGGCTCATTACCTCATTCTCTGTTTCCAAAGATTGATGTTGGAATGAAAAAAGTTCCATTTTTTGTGATTTTTCCCTCTAAATATGAAATGACAGTTGAATAAATGGCTGGACATCTCAAAATAAGGTGTTTATGGAGAGTACAATACATTTTCATGGTTGCAATTTAATTCAAAAGGTGTTATCGTGCACTGAACCTACCAATTGCTCATCGAGCCTTGATACTTTCTTCCGCTCTGATTCAAGTTTGGTCCTTTCAACCACAAGTTGTTGCTCTAAAAGGGTCTACAGACAGCAAGACTTGCATTGATAACTTGTAATTGTTACTGTACACATGGATTTTGATATTGAAACAACAGGTTACTGTACCTTCTCTACCATCATTGTTTCCAGTTGTTTGGAATGCATAGATTTCATTACATCAATCTTTCCTGTTTCCCTGAAAATCAACATGTGGGGTCTAGTTTGTGGAAACTACAGTGCAATGTAGTAATAATGCTCTGCTGCACAAGTAAGAGTTGGTATGCTGGTCTAACTAGTTAAAAAGGTCCCTTTATTTATACTGGATAACCCTATAAACTTCATAAGCTGTTCTTGCTAGAGGTGTAGTAATGATCACCCTTACGGGTCAAGTGTTAATACCAGAGGAAACCTGTGATGCATGGTAGAGCCAAACTGGGCTACACTCTCCTTCTCACATGTGACCCAGGTAACTTTAATTAGAGAACTTCATAGTGCCAAGAATGGAACCTCTAGTCATACAGGTAAGAGACACATGCCACCACCAGCTAGGACTGAGTACTTTCTAACCTGCTTTTAAATTCTTTAAGTTCTTCTGATTTGGCCTTTTCGATCTCAAGTTCAGCTTCAATTCTAGACTTCTCCTGCCTATAGTTGCCAATCTGTGACTCCAGTGATGCAACTCGAGAATTCAGTTCCAAGGAACGCTCAGTTGCAGCACGTTCCTTTTCCTGTGCTGTGGCTTGCTGACTTTGTGCTTCAGCTGAAATGAATAAATAATCATGACCAACCAACTGGATAAAGTCCTAGCTAAACATTAAAATTGATAAAGAGATAAAGGGGGGGGGGAGAGTTCAGACTAGTCTATTCTTATTTTTTTTAGGTTTCTGCATTCAATAAATTTACCCAGTCTCTCAGTGAGATTCTTTTCCAGTTTTTCCCAAGATGTTTGTTGACTTCCATATGAATGTTGGAGATTCTCAATTTGACGCAGTAACGGCCTGGTTGCTTTAATGAGGAAAAAATGACAATCCAGTTATTCATTTTTCTAGTCATAGGAATATTCTGGGTAAGCAAAAGAGTGACGAAAAAGACCTACCAATGGACACACTCTCTGTCAACTCTTGGTTTCTAGTCTCTGCTTCTTGAAGTCTCTAGGAAATATAAATGGGCCAACACATCTTTCAAAATAACATTGTAGACATTCAATACATTTACTGTTGTTATACTGACCATTTGAAGATCTGCTATCTCTTGTCTTAAGTTGTCCTCTCTTCTTGCTGCTCGCTGCTCACTCCGATTTAACTGTGTTTGAAGATCTGAGACCTGAAATAAATAAAAACAGTAGGTAGACCTCGAAACATATGGTTGATTGGTAGTAAGATCAAAGTTATCAATTCAAAATATTATGCGTTTGGTATTGCTTTTTGTTTAGTGTAGTAACTACTTGCATGGTTTTCAATGTGTCTTGTCCACTAATTGCAGCATCTTCCTACACAGCATTTACCTCCAATGCTAAAACATCACACTCCTTCTGAGATTCCTTCTTAATCTTTTCCATGGCCATTCTCAACTCTTCTTTAGCAGTCATTTCAACACTAAGAGTTGCTTCCTGAAAATAAACAAATTCTATTCTTTCACTTCCTCTTTGCCATTTGTCATGACTACCTGATGAGCAAGTATGATTTTGAAAAAAACCAATGAAGAATGCTGCCTCAAACCTGCACTGCATTTGACTTTGCTGCATTTTCTTTATGGAGCTCTGTTATTTCCCTGGAAAAAATCATGTGCATTATACTATTTTCAAATGACTATAATTTATGGGCATTTATTCTAAACTTTATGGAATAAAACAAACTAAAAAGCTAAAATTAAATAGGTACACCAAGCTTGACATGAACATTCAAAATCACTTCATGGGATAGCACATGCATAAGGTATTTAAGCACAAGTTGGTGGTGTATCAGATATGGAATAAGTGAAGGTAATGAAGAGGCATGATTTCCAGGGGGCAGGGGTTGGAGGTTTCACTGTATTGAAGGTAACAGAACAAGGTAGCTTTGGAAATGGCAGTAAATTAGTGTTGCTAACAGAGCACACATTAGATGTCCCACCCTCTAGTTGCTCCTTCTGAGGCAAGGCAGTAAATGCATAATTATAAACTAAACAAAAGCACTTCTCACAGCGATTTGTTTATAATAAAAAAGTGAAGTTTACTCAGTCAGTGAATAAGTATGAAATGTTTCTTCTTCCTGATTGGATTAAAAATTTTCCCCACGTAAGAAAAAAGTAATTCAATTTACCTTTCTGTTTGGCTGGGAATTTTCAGACAACATTTTCATATTGATCATTTTATGAGTAAATCAGTGTACCAGTATGTAAAAATAAAGAGCTGCTCTGCTCAAACTGTTGTAGAAACAAAGTTTCTCACTTGTAAGCATTGTCCAATGCTGTTTGCAGACTTGGTAGCTTAGCTGAAGACTCTTCTAATTCCACCTAAATTTGTAATTTACATAATATTTAAAATTGCAAATCATTGCTCTGTCACCTAAATATATAATAACTGAATTCATCAAAGAATGGAAAATAACCTTTTGCTTGGCAATTTGTTCATCTTGCTTTTTGATATATTCATTCAATTTCTTGATTGCATCTTCAGACACAAACAAAACATCAAATTAAACTATAATGTTCTGAATCACTTCAGGTTGCATGACTTTAAACACAGCATATTTAATGTGTTTTTTATTGTACAGTAAAACAAAATTTCTTAAATCTGATGTACAGCACAAGTTTACCATCCTGTTTTTTTTCATGTTCATCTCTTCTTTTCAAAATCCCCGTCAATCTTTCAATCTCTGACTCTGTCTCTTGTAGTCTTGTGCTACAAGAAATAACAACATTCTTTAAGTTCCCTTCAATACAATGTGGCCATCCTGTTCACATTTTGTTCAGTGTGTACACATACGTATGTACTATGCAGAACTTTTTTTTATTTAAATACATGCAAGTTTGTACATGTACATCAGTCTGAATGCTTAATTATGTTACCATATGTATGTATGTGTGTACATATGTACTGTGTGTATGTAGAATTGTTTGTTTGTACACATTTGTGTAACTGTCAGTACATGTCTTTAAAGCCCTAATCAAACAAGAGCATAAGTCACCACAAGTTTTAGCTGAAGTGGCTCATTTAACTGCATACTTGTGATGACTTATATTTGCTTGTGTTAGCTTCTGACTAATCTGAGCATGTTGAAGTTTCATGTCAGATTTGATGTCTAGAGGAGCCACTCTTAAAAAGATTATGAATAGAAAGACACAAACTTTTTATGCCCACAACTTTGCTGTAATAAAATGGAAATTAGCAGAAGTGCAAAATGTATAGAGACTTGTACCACTGTTTGAATGGTGATGTAGCAAGTTGCACAAGTTAACTGGTAGTAACTTGCATTCGCATTTGATAAGGGCTTAAGATGTGCTATGAATATTTAATTATGTAATACCTTTGCTTTTCGATCAAAAGGTTGCTTTCTTTCTCCTTTGTTCGCAATTTCTTGACATTGTTATTAGATTGTAAAATTTGTTTTGACAAATTTTCACCTAAATTGTTAAAATGAAAATATTTCAATTTGGGAATTGATAAAGGGAACCATACAACACAAATGCTCTTTCATGAATTTTACAAACTCTCAACCACTTACCACCATGTTAACAGAACGGTTTAGAAACAATATTTATGTTGATAACTTTATAAATAATGACAATACAACTGGATGTGGTTCTATTATTACAGTAATATTTAAACAATAACATCAAATGGATTGCTAGCATTAGGTACTCTGCATGAATATATATGATCTGTTTGGTAGAATTAAAATGACTTCTTGAGTAATTCAGTATCATATAAATGTGATGATAATTAATCATTTTGCTTCAAATCTTTGCTCAATTACAAAAATAATAGTGGAAGATGAAATGTTTTATTCCCCATATATAATCTCTGAACATGTTGGAATCATTATGTACAGTACACATGTACTAAAATTGCAAATCAACTACTCTACAATGTCTAGCATTTACCTCTAATTTTAACTTAGGTTTCGATATCAGTATTCTGTACAGTGTACTGTAAATAATTATTTTAACATTGTCAAAGTTGTTATTTTCCCCCTACCGGGACAATCATTATGTGTACTAAAGTTTTACCTTCTTTCAAAAGCTGTGCAATCTGCTCATCTTTTTCTCTTGACAGAAGCTGAAACTCCTTCAATTGTCTCTCATTGCTAGGAAGAAAAGACCCAATTTATCACTATAACAATGTTGTCAATTAAATTATTAATTGTCGACCTAAGCTAAATCAACCCTTACTCTGAGCTCAGGCATTTCTGGGTTTCTTCCAGCTGTTTTTTATACAAATCTCGCTCCTAAATACAGGATGAATAGGGGGGAAAGATAAATGAATGATGATGATAATAATATGTTCATAGTAAAAATAAATAAACTAAATATAATCATAATTCCAAAATACCACAACCACTATTGCTTCTATAAGAAGCTAGATCAGATTTTGTGCAGAAACTTGTTAAAGACAATAACACCAACATTATCACAGCTTCCTTTATTTGATAGAATTCCAGTCCTTACTTTAGAAGCTGCTTGCAATTTGGTTTCTGCAGCTGAAATTCTGTTGGTAAATTCTTCCTTCATTTGTTCAAATTCTGAATCCTCAGTTTTATGAACCTCTTCCAGCTGTTCAAGTTGACTACAAAAATACACATACCATCAACATCTTCACTTTACTACCAAAAATGTGTGACATAACCAAAATGAAGAAGCCAAAAACAAGACATAGATAAAACTTGTGATATTTTATACCACAAGTATAATTACATTTTATTGCAATATTATGAAAACATACTGTATGTTTATATCTGATGTTGCTGTTACACAACACCAAACAAAAAACCAAAAGCAGAATAATTCCAATTCTGAATCCACTGAGTTGGATGTAATTTAAACTAAGTCTTGGATGACAATAGCACATCATATAATGTGAGACTTTCAGTAATCAGAGCTTAGAGGACCTTTGGATTTTATCTGTGACAAATCAAGTGACAAATGCAAGTTTAAATTTGTAATTTCTTTTGGTATGCAACCAAAAAGAGCCTTGTAACCAATCCTCCCCCTTTTCCTCTCAATGTCCCAGTGTCAGTGAGTTCACTAAAGAAAAGTCTCCACAAAGTCTCACTCACACTGGTCCACCTTTATGGTTTTTACAGTGAATTAGCTTGCAAAGGTATGACTGCTGATATGTTCATGTAAATTAATTTTTTCCTGTCCAAGATGTGTCCAGTTCGCCACTAAAATCATCTGGCATTAGCCAGAGTAAGATCATAAACATCAGATCAGGACTGCACTGCTTATAATTCCAAGAATCATTGATTTACTCAGTAGTTTTAGCTCTGGGATTAACTCTTTTATTCTTTTGTTCTCCCTTTGTCTTTGCTTTCATTCATTTATTTTATTAATTTATATCTAATTCTGACCATTGTAGGATTAACAAATGACCTTTGCTGACTGCAATTTATTTTATGTCACGGTTTACACATACTTTTATTTTTAATTGTTACATGTACCTTCTCAAAATGGCATTAGTCTCCTGAAGACTCAGGTTCTCTTTACTAAGTTCCACTAATTTGGATTCTCGAACTTCAATAATTTGAAGAAGTTTCTCATTTTCCTATAAGAAACATGGTATACCAGACTAAATTTTTTGAACTGTGTCAGTATAATTGTACTTACACCATCACCTATAATTGTTACATCAGTTGAAATGTTGGTGATACAAATATTTTTTACAAATTTGTCACAACTCTGCCATATCTACCTGTTTTAAATTCATCTGCATTTCACCTGGGAACTTCAGATGCTAGCTGAATCCCATAGATGTTCATCCTTGAGAATGCTAATAAGTGATTTTGCCTTCCAGTAGTCAAGGTAAATTTCTAGCAGACATCTTTCATGCCCTGCTAACAGTTGGTGTACAATAACTGATTGCACCTATGGACTGTAAGCTACTTCAGAGTACTCTGAACATAGAATTAGGAAAAGGGGCCCAAGCCCTTGATATTTCCATTCATAGTATGTGTCGTAAGACTTTTATAATGCATTACCATCCTCTTATAATGCCTTATAGTATGTTACAGCAACACAAAAACTATTTATTGTATTTAATCATTAAAGTAAATACCAGTTACTAATAAAGGGCAGAAGCTTTTCTGCTAATCCCCTCTTGAAGACCAAGGCTTTGCATTAAGATGACCCCTTATACATTAGTCAGTTGGGTGCCCCTCCCAATAATGTTGTTTCTTACTATACTAGTGCTTAAATACTGTCATTTGGATGTAAAAATGACAGGGGATTCACAATATTTATATGGAGTATTTTTTAATGAATAGTCAATTGTAAATCTGTTGTGCTTTTTATATTTTAGAAGGATCTCAAGAAAACTGTGCTACACTATCCTGTCTAATAGCATAATTATTATGTGATACTAGAACCACATGCCTTTACTGTAAACTTAAGAAAAATTCCCCTTTGTATTAGCACCATTCTTTAATTTTGGTGATAGCACAGTTTAATAATTATATAATTTTTTTATACCTTTAATATAGTACATAAACCCACCTTCAGTGATTCACTACCCATTGCTTTAATTTCATTGACATCTAAATCCTCATCTGCTTTTTCAAAATTTATTTTTGGCATTTTAGCTGCCAATTTCTCTACTTCAGATTGTTCTTGGGCTTCCTTCTCAACATATGCAGAACCATTCACAACTGATGACTGTTTCTCTGACACTTCACTAGGTTTCATTAAATCCTGGTTATTGGCTAACTTATTTTCCTCATTTAAGTCATCTGTCAAAGTTTCCTTGATCCTGACAGTACATGGAGTTGATGCAGCAACTGGTGGGGAACAAAAAGAATCAACCTCTTCATAGGCTATCCTGCTTTTATCCCCATCATTGCCATTCCTCTCTTCTTCATTTTTCTTTACATCCACTTCTTTGTTGAAGTTGAATGCATTGTCTACTCTTTCTTCAGCACTGTTGTCATTTTTATTCATGAATAAATCATCACTGACTTTATTGTTTGATTCTGTGACCTCTTTTTCTTTCTCATTTTGTACCAAACCATTTAATTTGTCTGTGATAATTTCATCCACAGCAGTTCTATCATCTTTAGACAGCCCAAACAAAATTTGATCACTTGGTATTTTGGTCAGTTCTTCAATTGATTCTGTGTTAGCAGCAATGTTTCCCAGATCCTTTCTGTTGGAACCTCGTTCTACTATCATATTCTCCAAGGAAGCTACTTCTTGTGTACTATTTCCAGTGCCTTTTAAATTATTTTGGTCACTATTTATTGTTTCATTATACTGCTCTCCTTTTACCTCTACATTTTGTTTACTCTGTTCATCTAAGACATTAACAGCCTTCTTTTTCTTTGAACCCTTTTTCCCATTGTTCCTTTTTGAATTTAGAGATCTTGATGCTGCTGATGTTTTAGCACTTTTTTTTGGAAGTTCTCTTTCCTCTATTATATCAGTTCTTTCACTTTTTTTTGATTCGTTTATTTCTTCATTTCTGTTTGGTTTTTCTGATTCTTCCTTTTTGTTTCCAGGTTTTCCTTGTGAAACAATTGAACCCCAAAATGAATCTCCTCCAGAAAGCCAACTGCTAGATGAATCTTTATCTTCAGATTTGTTTTCTTGGTGTTCTGTTAAAAATGACTGATCATCTAGATGTAGAGGGAAAGATATCATTTGATAATTAACTGACAAGTTGAATTCCACATTATGTACCAGTCAAACTGAAGCTTCAACATCTTCCCTGATCAACCCTCAGGCATTTGAACATTTGGATTTTAGGTTATTCAAGTTCTCCTTCCAAGGCCAAAAAGTTGTTCAAAATAAAATACACCATCATAGGTTGACTTTAGGTGATCAAATGCTTCCATCCTGGGGCATTAATGCATAAGACAATATTTTGAAATGTTCTTCAATCAAAATTAGTAATATGACTTGTTTCTTTGTGAGCAGACAGTTTGGCATATATACAAGATAGTTTTTATTGTATAAAGGTATTATAATTATACCTATATAAAGAGAAGCAAACTAAAATCTTAAAAATTTGATAAATTTTGACAACCTTAAATAGTATGTACTATACATTAACCATTTAATGCCTTGGGCTCATTGCTGTAATAAGTAAAATCACCTAGTGTGAGCCAGACTAAAATCCTAGAGTGCACCCTTACCTGTTAATGGGATTAATAGAATTTATATATATCAGAAGATTTTGACCTCTGGTTCTGCCATGATTTTGTAACAAAAAAGCACTGAGATGTGTACAATAAAATTGAGTCTATTAGTTTAAATTCCCTAGCCTTCCCATGTGACAGTAGTAACCTTTAAGTCAGAAGGTTGCAGGTTCGATTCCCATCATGGGCTCAGATAACTTTACTGAGCTAACAAGCTTGAGAAGTATGCAAAAATTTGATCTATATACACCAAGATACCCCATGCTGCTCAACATTGGCCAACATAAATAATGGTTACTGTTAATTTCCTCACCCCCATAAAAACCTCAATCATCGAATTCCCTACCACCAGGGCATCACGAACAGCAAAATGCCTGGGTATACCCACAGAAAATGCTAAAGCATCAATTTCACCATTACATTACAGTCAAATGGTATCTATTTGTGGGTGCCCATATACATTACCACCTAAATTGCAGTAAAGTTACCTCCTATATCTATGTATTCCTATGTCAGTATGCATTTCAATGGCACTATTTAATTGGCAAATTAATTTTGGCCATTATCATTGCCCCTCCAGTTTGCCCAAGTATTTGAATCAAGCTGATTTCCACAGAGGTAGGCATTTAACACAAAGAAGCCTGGCTGGCCTGGCATTTAACTATTGGTATAACATTGGTCAGCAGTTGCAAGCAAAAATATTTTGTCAATCTCTCTTCCATCTTTTCTTTGACAGTTATTTCTCATGGTCAAAGTTAATAAAATGTTAATAATTATTGCATGACGCGGTTTATCGAGATTCGAGAAGACAACACCACATCGATCCTTGGATTGGGGCTGCACCACGTTTACATATTTAAGTTGATTATTAACTTCTCGAATTACGTGTCCATATTATCACGTCACTCATGCTATCGTGTTTTAAGCTGAATCTCAAGTCTCAAAGAGACATTTTTCGTGTTATGTTTTATCCTTTATTTTTTAAAATTGTCGTCTTGCTGTGTTTTTTTTGGGCGAATCTTCGAAACAACGACACCAAATCAAATTGTGTTCTGTATAAACAGGGCTTCAGCACACTCTACAAATAACTGATAATCTGTACCTTTTTCTGTAGGCTTCTGTCTTTTTCCTGATTTTCCATTTCCCACTTCAGAGGGTATATCTAAGACTTTATCGATTGATTTCTGAGCTTGGCTCAGCAGACCTGTGATAGAACGCGAGTCGAACCAGTTCATTTTTGTTCAAATATCAAACTTAGGAATCACGCCTCTTGCGCGAAGCTAAAAGATACAATTAATAGTTCAACTAATTTTTGAATAAACATGTCACCACTCATTTGATATAATTTTCATTCATGTTAAAATTTTAAATTGTCAGAAAACCACCATTTTGAATTTACGTGGCTGTTGTTGGCAACTTTTCCATAAAACGACATCCGCTTCAGGCACCGTCATGCAATCGGATACCCTTCGGATCATCTCGGCGGCAGTAAATGACGTAACCACTGACGTAGGGACCGGCGTAAGGCAAATAGTGCTTCACAGACAGGTATTGAAACGCTTGTGTGAGCTCAACACGCTAATTCTATAAAGAGTTCAACGGTGATCTAAGTCCAAGGTCCCAATCAATATTAAAAGCTTCATTTCCGAATTTATCAGAGACGTAACCAAGGGTGCTGGGGTGGGGAGGCAAGAGAGGTACCACAAATTTTGGGGGCAGTGCACATGATGTCTTTTATACCAGCTTATTCTTGCAAATCCAGCACATTTGGTAACTATATTAGACTATCAAGGATAACCTTAAGCAATTTGATAGTATAGAGAAGAAAAATTGATTGATTGAAATTCTCTGCAAAATTCTCTTCAAAATTCTCTTTTTAGAAGGAGGTAATAATAACAACCGGGGGGTCATTTACTTCTTGCCCAGATTACCCATGATTCATCTTAGAGTTTGGACAGGCATATTGCATTCATGTAGCATCTTCTTTTCTCTCATGTTTTTATCTACAATTCATACAAAATCAAGGAAGAATATTCCTTTGCTGTTTTGCCAGTGAAGTACCGACAGTACACTCGGATGTACCAACATGCCTGGAATGAGTAGGTTTGGAGGGCCACTGATCGCCGGACCCCCCAGCTTGGTACGCCTCTGGCTGCAGAAAAAAATTTAAGACAGTATTCATAAAAAAGAACAAGACAGCGAGAGGTAAAAAGTACTTTGTTCTTTCTTTGTTTGGTGGTGTACGACCATTATTTCTTTCTACTATGTTGAACATTGCCGACGACAAACGTTCTATTTTTGATGAAACTCCTGATATTATATATTATTTTTAATTCTAGTTTACATTATATAGGTCAAATGCTTTTTTTTATGGTTTCATATTACCCTGAGGATGATTCTGAAATATAATTCTAGTTTATTATATACGTTTTAACAAACACAACGAACATTGTGAGAGGTGTAAAGTGTTTGATAATTCATACCTGCCAAGTTTTAGAAATAATTATGCGGGAAATATTGCGGCTGAACAACGTAGTACCCCCAAAAACACGAATAATGACTACTCAAGGGATGGATCATTTTATTTGTGAATAAAGGGTTGGGCAATTTTTCCGTGGCAAGAGCCCTATTTTAACCCTTACGCTATTATTTTCTATGATAATGCGGAAGATTTCTCCACTAACGCGTGAGAAATTGGCAGCTGTGCTGAGAATACGGGGAGACGTTTTTAATGCGGGAGACGCGCTGGAGACAGTGGAGAGGAACGGGAGCCTCCATATAGATGGGGGAGGGTTGGCAAGTATGTGTGATGTTATCTGAAAAATAAAGGTACCGTATGAACCCCCCGGCTGTATACTTATACGACTGAAATGGTTCCCAGTCCACCAGCTCATAAATCCCGGAAAATGATTATTTTTAAATAGATAATCGATGCTGACAGCTGTCTTATTTCTCTAACAATCAAGGATATCACATCGAAGTGTGTTTATTCTTGTTTAATCTTACCTATTGTGATTAAACAGCTGAAACAAAATTGATACAACGCTTCCTGTAGTTTACTACAGCTCATTAAAGCGCATGCATTTGAAGTGAACAGTTACGGTCCGATGGCAGCTTCGTTCCACCTTGTACTCTGTTTTATTTTGTTTTATTTGTGTATTATATCAACAACTTTCGCCGTTGTCGATTATGATTATTGTGTCGTTGGAGCTGGCCCTGGAGGTAAGTTCTGGTACAGCCAAAATTCCATGTTAATATCTGCTATATTCCTTGTTACATGCTGGATCTTATACCGGGCCCTGAAATTCTTTTCCTAGGTTTACAAATAGCTTACTTTCTGCAAAAATCCAATCGAAATTACATGGTATTCGAAAGGGACAGCGAAGCAGGTATGTTGAGAGACTTCCTAATTTCTTTTCAAATTCGTCTAATTGCTCGGCGGAGATACCATCTCAAAATCGAGTTTTCGTTATTTTAGGTGCATTCTACAAGAAATATCCACGGCATCGTAAATTGATTTCGATCAACAAGAGATTCACAGGTGAAATAGTAATTGAGTTATTATAGCTATTGAACCATCGCTGATATTCGTTTCTGACACTTGAAACGGATATGTGCTTTTATACTTGAGCTACTGCACAGTAATTTCCTCAACCTACTGTCTTACCGATGTATGATTGTGATCTGAAATTCCACTTTATCCAATATCGGACGCTACATATGATCAACCATGTATTTTGAGAGTCGATGAGGATTTCGAGCGATTACAAACTACTAATAACGCTTTTGCTACAACTCTCATCGTGTTTTCATAGTGAGCCTGAAAATTGATAAACAAAATAATCGCTTGTGATGATATCAATAAATAGCGATGAATGAAAAAGGATTAAATGAACCACAAAGACCAAGATAGCGGATGGGATTACGGTTGTTTTTATTATTTTTTTATGTTCTGTCAAACTAATCGTTGTTTTCATCTAGAGGGCGAATAGCATATGCGTCTCGTGTCAGCACCGTGTTTTCATTTTACAGGAAAGACAAACAAAGAGTTTAATTTTCGGCACGACTGGAACTCGCTCATAAGTGATGACGAATCTCTTCGAATGACTCAGTATTCAAAGGACTTCTTCCCACATGCAGATGTATTGGTTAGTATTGACTATTTCCTTCAGCTAACTCGGTGGGACAGTGCATATGGCTGTCAGACAAAAAGCTCGCATTTCGATACGCCTACACTTCCATTCAAAAATCGTTACTGTTCTTGGCTTCCCTTCTCAGAAAGGAAGTCTAGGCAGATCAATTCATCAGACACGTTGTCCGTAATGTTTCGGTAACAAATTTTGTTTTTAGGTTCATAGTTACAAACCGAACAAATGGCATTTATATGATTTAAAAATTCCTTCTATGACTACGTTGATTAAAAGGGCCATTTAATCATGAAAGCTGAAAAGGAAGTTATCTGTCGCGGTGTGGGGTCAAGTCCGCTACTCGATATTGATTTATTCAAACAGGTGCAAACATTTGGGCTATTTTAGGATAGTTCAAAGTAAATATCAAACTGGAAGGAATTAAAATGCATACTGTGCAGCCACATCTATGTGATATTGAAATGGTTCTTGGCTACTGAGATACTATGTCTGCACCGAAATAAAGGCTAATATTAAGATCTATTCAAAGACCACCATTTGACAGGAACAATCATTTTTGTGGTAGTATGCGGGCTGTGACAATAAAATCAAAATCAAGAACTATTATCCATCTTTAATACCATAATTTTTTCCCCTTACCTTCTTGTGGACACGGGCACACAGCAAAATTTAATCTCATTGTTTGGTTAATCATGGTTATTTGTAATTACTTGTGCAATAAATAATTTGGCTAATGTTTCTTCAAAGTATCACTTACAGATATTTATCAGTTTTGGTTGTTACAACATTTGCAAATTTATTTCACTACACTGGTATATACATTCAGAAAAACTGAAGAACTCTTTTAAAAGTAGGAAAAGTTTTATGTACATGTGCCAACCGTATGTTTTTTTTTCTGGACAGAAATACTTTACATTTTGAATAAATGATGGACATTTACAAGATATAAAACCATAACCAGCTGACAATTTTAATAAATAAAGTATAAAACATAATCTGAAAATTAACATCTTGAAACATGAGATACAAGTTAAAATGAGACGAAAACAGGTACTGTACCTTTCTTCGTCTTGTTTTAACTTGTATCTCAAGTTTTAAGATGTTAATTTTCAGATTATGTTTTATACTTTATTTTATAAGATATTATCAACACATGTTCTGAACAAATTGTTTACCCTGTTCCTAGTGCAATCAAGCAGTCATCAAATGGCAAGTTTGCCTGATATCTAGGAAGTTTTCAAAGTCAAGAATTTCTTGATCCTTTCCATATTTCCCATCTTCTGCAATGTAACACATTAACCCCAACATGTGTGACTCTTCACTCTTTCCTGGTGGTCTGGGACTTTTATTATTTTACTCTGGCTAATGCCAGACAATTTTACTTGTCAAGGGGAGAGGTACTCCCAGGAAAGGGGTAATAACTAAAAAACTAACTACTTGTCACGGTGAGAGATACAGCTTGGAAAGGGTTACCGTAAGTGGCTTTCACAGTACTTTCTGAGTGTGACACATTCATTGTGGATTATATTACTATTATATTAGTAAATTGTGAACATTTATTGTAATCTTAATATATCAAATCTTTTGAGTTTTTTTTCCAAAATAAACTGAAAATATTACCCCTACAAAACAAATCAATGAATTAGCTTTCTGAGATTTAAATCTCAAGTTGAAATGACAGGAGGTTTTTGATGATCAGAGGTGGTAATTTATAGGAGACATATTAGAAGGCATCCCTGGAAATTTTTAATGTACCTCTTGAACAAATTTTCCTGTACCAAAACTACTAATATGGTTACAGTAC
Organism: Nanipora kamurai; assembly: GCA_036872915.1. NCBI lineage: Eukaryota > Metazoa > Cnidaria > Anthozoa > Scleralcyonacea > Helioporidae > Nanipora > Nanipora kamurai. Next base: position 383,870 of record JBAHVQ010000176.1, read on the forward strand.
AATGATGTTATGTAATAATCGTTATCACTACTTGATAAAGTGTCCAGCACCATTCACAGACAGGAACTTTTGGAATGGTTTTTATAACTACATGTAAATATGCATGTTCACACTGTTGAGGGAGTAGGATGAGATCATCCTTTTATATTTTTTATAATGTTTTATATTAATTTCTATGTACACAGCAGCTGCTCAACCAGCACTACAGAAAAAGTCTTTGTTCTTATCAACAATCATGTCCTAGGTCAGCTTTTTTGACAGCTATCAGACTGACCTTCATGGATAATAAAATAAATAACTGACGACATACTGCCTGCCATCATATATTTCTGTGAATGTTTTCTTCTTTTATATTTCATTGAATTTTTGAGGGAATTTCTGTCAGGAGTTTGTCACAAATTTATGAATAGCTACTTTATTTTTAATAGCTCAAAATGACAGGCTTGGGGTCCTTTGGCCCTCCCCTTGGTCTGCCACCGGTATCCTGCTGATGGTTGTCACTGTAAATAGGCTGCAAATCAGCCCAGAATTGAATTATTTACTTCTGATTAAATGTGTATTTTTGTGACTGTAAGTGCAAGGAAATAGCTGATTTTATTGCCTAAATTACTCAAAGCATTTACCCCATCACTTAAATGCATCATGGCTTAATTATTTGATTAAGTACTTTCTCTGATGAGTGTCATTTATTTTTCTTCAGGTGAAGTATTTGAATGACTTTGCTGCAAAACTGAACTTGAGTATTTCTTACAATACCAATATTCAAAACATCTCCAAGGATGCATTTCAAAATGTTTTTACTCTAAAAGATCAAAACTCCAAAACATACACCTGTGGTGACTTGATTATCAGGTATAAAATACATAGTTTTTAGAATCATACTTGGGTACAATACTTAATTATGGCAGATACGATGGAGAAATGACCACTCCAGAAACTTCATATGTGACTGCATGGGCATGAATATTGCTTTGCAGGTGTTTCTAGGATTGTTCTTGTGGATGTGGGAAATTTAAGATGACAACACCATTCAGAAGTACTACTCTAGCTTCAAGAAAGAAGGGATTGGGGTTCGGTGTAGAAGAATGCACTGTTTTCCAGCTGAGAAGATACCTGTCTTTTAGAGGAGCAAAAACCGTTGACTGAAACTACTACAACTTATTAAGCAGTTAGTTTTGCATGTAAAGCTGAATACATTTTAAGGGCCTTTTGAATCCAGGAGAAATCATTATGATCTTTACTAAAAAATATGATGCCAACATGGGCACCATTTTGAACAACTGTCCAACAAAAAGATTCCAGACTGCCTACCCACATCAAACTGGAGCCCAGTGTCTGTAAAGTTTCTGGAGTGGTCAATAGTATGGTATCACAAATAAATACTGGTACTCAGATAAACAGAATATACATAATACCCAGATACTCGGATATAAAGAATGCACATTACTAGTGATTTTATTGTTACATATTCTGCTGTATTATTCATTAGCTTTCAAGGATTACCAGTAATGAGTATTTTTAATAAAATAATGGTTATAAAACAACCGATTTTGCTTGTTAGAGATCAGTTTTAATCATAAAACAAGGGAAATAAATTTCAGTTTTTTAAATTTTTTTATGGAAACACTCAATGAGTTGAGATGGAGTAAGTGTTATATAATTATAGTAAATTTGAACTTGGCCATACTTAACTATAAAAATGTGAAATTGTCATAGCTTTATGGCCTCATGAAGTTCCTTTGATTTGAACAGCACTGGTATGTCCACTGAAATTTTGCCAGCTTTCAAGGGTTCAGAATATACAGAGGTAATTGAATCAAAATTTTGTTCACTATATGGAACCATACATCTGGAATTGTGTATACCATATGGCACAGAAATTACAGGAATTAATACCACATTGAATAGGTTCATTGACCTGCTTTGCATACTAATACAACATTGTCCTATATGCTTGTCCTATAATATGTTAGCTATATGATAGACTGCTAGTTAGGTGCTATAAGTAATCCTTTTTATCAACACAGAGTTATGGCTCAATGTCTTTGAATCAAGATGATTACGAGGGACAAAGTGTTCTTATTCTGGGAAGAGGTATGGTTTTGATTATTATAATGAATGATAGTGGCAATGATGAAATCATGATGATATTAGCGACAATGACAAGGACATCAATATGCCACAGATTTTTGTAATATATAGAAAAAGTAATGAGGAAGTACAAACGTATATTAAAGACGTTACAGTACGTACTTCTTGGGAGAATTCTGATGTTCACAGCAGATTAAGTAGAAATTACAACTTAAATTTAATGTGTCCAACCTATAAGATTGATGTGAAAGACAGGCAGTCTTTTTCTATCAAAGGTATTTAACTATGGAGCAGTATTTCTCCTAGTATTAAAAATTTTAAGGTCATTTTAAAGTGCATTGAAGAACTTTTTTGACAAAGTAGTATATGTATAGTAGTTTTTGTTTTTTCTTCTGTTACAAGTCTTATCGCATTTTTGATATTGTTTTCCTTTTGTTGTATCTTTTGCGTTTTCATATTTTGGAATATTAATATATGTTAATTTTCTGTGTGAGCCTCTAGTTTATCAGTGTATCAGATTAGTGTTTACCCATATTAAATAAAGTTATTGACTACACTGAATTGAACAAAGGACATTGCTGATGACGAAGACGATGTCGATCACCGTGACGATGATAGTAAATAGTAATGATTACGATATTGGTAACGACCATAGTTACAAAACGATAATGGATGCTAGCGAACGTTCGTCAAGCTCGTTTACTCAGAAAAACGATTTCTGAGCCCTAGACGGGAGTCGAATCTACAACCTTCTGATGACTGATGAGACGCTTTAACCATTGAGCTACCAAGGCTCAGATGGAGAGCTAAGGTGCATCTGAGTCTTGGTAGCTTAATGGTTAGAGCGTCCCGCCGGTTGTCAGAAGGTTGCGGGTTCGATTTCCAGCTAGAGCTCAGAAATGGTTTTTCTGCGTTTACGGGCTTGACGAACGTTCACTGGTGTCTACTTTTTATTTATTTATTTACTCATATTTATACACGGTAGCCAGTTCAGCCAATCGAATAAAATTATAAAAACAATAAAAGCCGATTTTCATCGGGCCATGTTACAAAGATAAACTGTATAACTAAAATAATATATTGTCCACAAAAACACGCGACCATCTCTAATAATAGAGCAACAAACTATCAACTATTGATTACATTGTGTATTCAAAACTACTATAACCAAGGGTATAAATAAAACAATACAAAAATATCTATAAACACGATAATGTAAATGGTTTGAACCTGGGAGAACCATGACATGTTAGTGGAAGTTGATCGTCCAGGTTAATGTAGTCTTGAGAAAGACTGTTGGTAGAAGTGACTGACGTTTCGACAGCCTTA
>JBAHVQ010000176.1:387389-412853 GCA_036872915.1 Nanipora kamurai
TCGAAACGTCAGTCACTTCTACCAACAGTCTTTCTCAAGACTACACTAACCTGGACGATCAACTTCCACAAACATGATGATGATTAAAATTCGTCGAAAACATTAATGTTCACATCTAAGAACATTGAAAGTTATTGTTTAAAATTACTTAATCTCCCACAAGAAAAAGATTCGGGTAGTTTAGCATACAACAAAAGAGACAGCAGTCACTGCAATCACGATAACGTTCAATGTAACCATAGCTTGACGGCAATGACAGCTAGTAATGATGATGACATAATGATAACGATAATAAATAATATGAGAACCATTATGAAATGAGTAGATAATCAAAAGGGTTGGGAAACTGCCAGAACTTAAGAATGGAGAAACTGTAATTTCTCTATTTCTATATTCTGGCAGTTTCCCAACCATTTTCATCATCTACAAGCCGTTCAATACTGCCAATGCAACACTCTACTTTTATATCGTTCTTTAGATTTTCACCGTTAAATGATGAAATGCATAGTATTATTTCCTTTAGGAAATTCTGCATTCGAGACTGCTGATCATATTCTTGGATCAACAAACCTGATTCATATGGTTGGAAGGTAAATGATGGTTTTTGATTCATACCACCTTAACTTCTTGAGTACCCACCGTGTCAGTTGGAAAACGTCAGGCGAAACGCATTTCACTAGAGATCCTATTTGAGCCTCCTGGGAAAGGAAATCAAAGTTGGGGCTTTGATTGTTCTCCCAAATTAACCCTTTAACGTTGAAGAAAGTGCTTAAACCCTAGAAAAAATTCTCCCTGAACATTTGCTGACGGACAATGAGGCTTTCAGGGTTAAATTCCACCTTGGAATTGTAAATTATAACTAAACTAGTGAAAAACTGGAGATTTGGGCAAACTCAAAATTGATGTTAAGAACTGATTAACAAAGCTGAGGGTTATGTAATACGATTTTTTTTTTCACCGGTGGGAAAACATTGTACGACCAATCAGAACGCTGACACGATGCTTTTTTACTGGGGAAAAAAGTTATACGGCCTTCCAATTACGAGCGTACGACTTTTATTCTTACGGAAAACTGAGTATTTACAGGTTTATTGTAATAAACCTTCTCACGCGGCGAAATGAAGTCAATATGACATACGAATATGACAATGGAAGATTAATTTTTACTTAATATTGACTCCAATTCATACGCTAGAGTGTAAATGGCTTGCATTTCTTGCATATATCCTTCGCTTCATTGTCATTGCCACCTCTATAAATACAAAACTCGTGACCATACTCCCAGAAACGGCCTTCGTGGCTCAGTTGGCAGGGCGCTGCGGTAGGTTGACAGAGGCACGGGTTGGATTCCCGGCCGGAGGCCCTGCACCAGAATTTACTACTCTGGTCGTCTGTCTGACTCTCGGCAACGTGATGAATATGATCCTTGAAAATCGACTTTCACCTAATATTGACTCCATGCAGTTGATGTGATCTAGCGTAAATGCTTAATATTCGTTGACTACCCATGTATTTTTATTTTTTCATTTCAGGTCACGTGTACGTCTGGCCTGGGCTACTCATTACGTTGGAGATCTAAGGTTTTTTTGTCTATCAACTTATTCAGTTGACTTCAGTAGTGTAGGATAATTGTGAAATTATCGTGTCTTAATACACTGAGAATGATTCTGAAATAGAGTTGAAACACTGCACATCCGTGCTCATTAAGTTCGATAATAACTCGCCTCCAATCCCTATAGACTCGATAGCTCAACGGGTAGAGCGGTGTTCCAGTATTTCGAAGGTGCGAGTTCAAATCCCGCTCGAGTCAACTTTTTCAGTTGACTAAAGCAGTGTAGGATAGTTGTGAAATTATCGTTTGATAATACCCGAAATTAGTTCAACGCCTTGTTACCTTTAGGACATTATCTGAACGGTGCTTTCTTTCAATTTGTTAGAGCTGTCAACAACGGTCTTTTGGACACATATCAGCTAAAGTCTCTGGACGGGCTATTAGGTAACAGCGGCTGCAGTGATTTGAAGGTGGCACTGTAGAGATAACCTCCTCTTAATTTACATAAATTAACAAACGCAATTAAACTGTCAATGAAATGAAAATGAGTTTCTTTAAATGAACTCTTGAAATTATAGTACAACATCGTTTACACTTTTTACATATTTCGTGTTGTTCTTGAGGTATTAAGATTAGTTTGATGTATAAATAACATCCGGCATACGTCACAGTAAATATGAATTGTTGTAAAATTAGTGATATTGTTCAAGTTATTGAACAATACTTGCCTCGTAACACTAAACAGGTGAAGTTTCTAGTGATTCGATAGAATAATTTCAAAGATATGCGTGAGTTTTTAATAACTCATTATACACTGCGAGGTATGCAAGGTGTAATTTACATATCATATAAATCTTAATATCTCCAGAACTAAGTGAGATATGGAAAAAAGTGTGAAAGAGTTCTTTCACACAGGAAACAGTTAATTTTCTTGTCATAGACACTTTAATAGAGCCGTACATTGAAATCTTTTTACCAAGTCGCATTTTGTCGTCTCAATGTATTTAAATCTCTGTAAATGTCTTTGTTATAGAGGCAACGAGTCGTGAGCTAACTATCCATGAACGCGGCAAAAAATATTATGTTGACGTATTTGGTGGGAACGGTAGAGTACTTAACACCACTGGTATTGCCCGTAAGTAGCACACTTTGTAAATCAGTCCAAGTTTTTCATAACACATGTCCTTTCTACCTATATTTTGAAGAGTAACGATGTAAAAGTACCCGAAAACTAGTTCAGAATTACACAAAAACGATTATTACTTGCAACTGGGATATATATGTTCGACCGCGATACCTCCTGATCACGGTGATATATCATTTGTACTCCAGTCAATTAAGAAGTCTTTGTGAAATTAAATGTACGCTAAGATTTACGAATCTTCTGAGATAAAAGCTACCCAGTGGATCCACGCCGGACAACAACGTTTTCGTAAACTATATATCCCATGAATCAAAAACTTATGCCCAACAACAAATTTTGCCCGTTGAAGGAAAGTAATGATTCGCTGATGTTCAATAGGCATATTACACCAATTGGCTGCACGCACGTATTTGGTCACGTGCATGAGTTTTATACCTAAAAATTGAGGCGGACGTTTTATATATAAAGATTGCTAAGGAACATAGAGTTATAAAAAGCGTATATAATGGTCATTCTAATCAACATCAATCTTTGTTATTTTGGTAGCTCTCCTGCGATTTTCAATCAACCGCACCTTTAAAAACACAAATTAATCAAACAATAACGGTAGAAATGAAATCCCCCCAGCGACGTCCGCTTATATTAATTTCCGAAGCTTTTTGAAGTTGTTTGAAGCTGTTTGAAGCTGTTTTCATTTTTGAAAGAGTTTCAGACGCTCACAGCTCGTGTTTTATCTTTAAGTCTAAAAATCCTCGCGCAGCGCGGCTGTGCGCAGGAATGCTTAAATTTCAGAACACACTGCTGTTGACTTTTTAGACGCTACATAACTGAGTAGGTACAAATGACGGTGTAATGTTAACAGAACATGTCGTGTTCTCCCTTAACTTTGAAAGCATTTCAATTATGTATTTGTTTAATACACATATTAAAAAATCGTGTAAAATCGCTTAAAACCTGGCCTAATAAATTTGACTAAGAACGTACCGACTGGAAGCTAACAGAGACTGAATTGGGTGGCCAGATGTTTTCCCTCATTCTAATTCAATTTGAAGGATAGGTGACAACTATAAGAGAAGGCGCACGAGTGTGTAGAATAGAGGTATTAAAACATTTACCATCCTGTTAAGTCGTCTGGAGCCGGGTTTTTGTCAAAAGGCGATTAGCTTAATCCGGGATAAGTAAACACTTGGCCACAACTTACACTTACTTCTGTGGAAACTGTGAATTTTCTTTCGCAGTCTTTGTATAGGTGCAAGGTTTTGCAAAGTCATGTTTATTTAAGCTCAACTGCAAAACCAAAACTCTTGGATCTACTGCAACTGATCAACGCCAGTGGCATTGCACTTGCGATGTCATTACAATTAATAAATGAAAATTGATAAGGCGGCAGGCAACGTTAGGGTTTGAGTTAAAGGAAGCAATTACGACAAAATAAGATCAGGATGTAATATATCATGCACGAGAAGGAGTGTTTCATCAGGATATCCAAACGCCGAGAAGTTTGTCGAAAACCGAGGTGATAGCCGCGTTTTTTTACAAACTTCGACGTGTTTGGATATCTGATGAAACAGGACTTTCGAGTGTATTATATTGCATCTCAAAAGAATCAGTATTTGAGGAAAAAATCTTATGGCTTAATTTGGCTTAATTTATGTAGTTTCTTCCTCAGATATCAAAACAACGTCTCGGTAGTGATTTCCGTTGTGTTTTGCTCATTAATGAACTTGAGATAAGTTTAGGACGAGGCATTGATAAACTTTATCGTATCACTGGCTTCTTTTATCCCCTAAAATTTCAACTTTTTGAACCAACCACCTCGTGGGTTTATTTAGCAAGAACCCCAATATTGCGTGCAACGTTCCACCTTACGTCTGTGCCTTAACTGTTACTACTTGATAAAGCCAAATCGGCTTTTCTGCAACAAGTCCTTGTTTGACTGTCAAATTTGTTTTGACTTTGGCGGGAGTGGTGATCCGCTGTTGGCTCAGGTTTATTTTCAATCTCTCTTCCAGCAGTGGAGAGTTGGTATTGACGAAAACCAGTGCTTGGGCTAGGAACCTCTCGTGACAACTTGTTTGTTCATCATCGAGGCATAGAAAATTCTAATTAAAAATGTACTAAAAAACTTCTTTTTCTGCTCTTTCACGAGTCGTGTGACTTACAAACCCGAACGAAATGACATCAAATTCACGATTAAAGTGTTTCCTCTGATAAACTATAGGCCTCAGATTTAGATTTTACCTTTGCCATTCCAATTTCAATTACCCAACGTTGAAATAACCACATCAGATAGAAAAAAATAATCAAAAAACCATTAATTACTTTTCCTTGCAGCTGACAACTTTGCCATCCGGGAGCCGTACGATAGGATTCTGTCGTGCCTCGGTTTCAAGGCAAGTGCCAAGCGTAGAATAGAGAAGTGTTGTAACAGCTGCGTAATGTTGTAAAAGGATTTAGCTTTTAATACGTACTGGTACTGTTGATAATAATTGACAGTATTGCATAAAGTGCGTATTAAAAATTATGGTTTCGTAGCGTCTATGTTGGTATTATATATTTATATTTGAAGTATAATTTGAAGTTAAATGCCGGTGTATAATAGGCAGTTTAAGCGGAAAGTAACCACAGTAAGAAGTTTTGACATAATCAGATAGTGAAATGGTTGTGGTGGGAAAGAATGCCATATCGTTTGGGGATTCGTTCGAGTAATTTTAGGCACCGAGGGACGCTGGAGACAAAGAGGTGGATAGCCAGTGGTTGGTCACTGGTTAATAAGTAGTTAACGGTTTTGGTGGCACCCTGACCACCTATTAGGGATGTCGGGGTGGTGGTGGCGGCACAGTGGTAGTTGCACGTGTTTCTCACCTCTTTGACTAGGATTCTATTGCTGGCTTCGTGCCTTTGTCTAATTAAAGTTACCTTTGTGACATGCGAGAAGAGTGTTGTCCAGTTTGGCTCAACCAAACATCCAAGATTTCTCTGAGTACTCTGGTTTCCTCCTGTAGTAACACTAGACCTATGAGGAATGGCCCTCACTGGACCTGCAGGGAGAACAGCTTGGTGAGCTGATAGGGTTATCCAGTGCAAATAAAGACCAGGGGCCTTCGCTGGAAACGTCAGTTTAACCATTCTTAAGTCCCGGCAGTTTCCCAAACCTTTTGATTATCCACACTTAGGATGCACTTATTTTGATATGTTCACAAAGTGTAAGTGTGCCACACAAGCTGACTTTTATCAGATTTATAACACGTGATAAATGTCAAGGTTGATATATTCGGTAAGATCGTCACATACAATCGTTCGTTCAAGTATAATTGATTAATTTAGCCGTGCGTCCATCGCGGGCCTATACGTAACCAATCAATGGTCGTCAACAGTGGATTAATAATCGTTTAGCCTAGAATTGGGGTCATTCTTTTGGAACTGTTCCTGAACAACAAGAGGCAGAGTTGTGTCTTTTGGACTTATTTCGGTTAAAGAATGAATAGAATTGTATTTCCTACATATTGTTTCGAGGCTTTAGATTGACTGGAGGGAAACTTTGTGGATTTAGTTAAAAAACACAGGATTTTGTTTCGGTATTCTTGTACAAGAATACTCGGAATAGGTCCAAAAGAATGCACTCTTGTTTAGTTTGTTTTGGCAAAAGGCAAGGCGCCAACGAGTCCGGCCGGAAAATTACTGTTCTTCACACGAATTAAAAAACAAACAAACAAATATTTAAATGAAACGTGTGCAATTTTTGTGTGCACAGCCTGTTAGTTGTAAGAGTGTAAAGGTTATCTTTTTTACAGAAAACAAGTATTTTATATTTAAACTAAAGATCTGACTACGTTAGATAAAACCAATTACTACAAAGATGTTGTCGCTGATCCGATTGTTCAGGATTGTGGGAAAAATATAAAATAATCAATTCAATGAGTGCACCTCTACAGTCAATCCCAAACGTCTTTACAACATTGTATTTCAACATTCGTCAGCCAGTAGTAAGCAAGGATTGCATTATTAAGCCTGGTTTTCATATAACCTCTGCAATCGATACCATTGGTCAAATTGGCCATTTTTTATTAGACAGGGGTGCAAAATCAATAAGTAATAATATGACATGAGGAAAATTAGTGTCCTCGAACGCCAAGGAAAGGTTTGTGGAAGTCCCGAGACCCGCAGATCCGCGGGGCTTTTACAAACCCACCCCGAGGCTTGAAGGGGTATTTAATCAGTAATTTCCCGACATGTCAATGTATTAGATTGTTTATAGTACCATTATTGTTTAGTTCCAATGTTTGTAATACCACGATAAATTAATTCAAAATTTTTGTTCCTTTTGAAGTTTGCTCGTGCATTCTAATGAGGGGAAAATATCCGCTCATGCATACTTATAAGGGAAAAATTGGAGATTTTCCCTCATTTGCCGGAATTTAGAAATTAAATTTCCCCGAAGAACAATAGTAGTGGACGTGATGTGTACACAATAAACCAGTCAATATAAGATCTTTAAGTTTCTTTTTAAGTATTATTCGTAAACCACCTGGAACCTCTCCTAAACCTGTATTTGGGGGTATTGAAATGGGCTGATTTATATTGAATGAAGTCTTCAAATATGTGACCCTAGCTCCTGGACGTTGAATCAATTTGATTGTTAAAGCAATGCAATTGTAAAATTTACAAACTACGCTCGACCTTTAATAGAATTAAGCTTTCCGTAGTTAGTATAGTAGTCCTCCGATTTGGTATTGAAATGGGACTCGGTTCATGAACTAGTGCATGAGATAGGAGATCGCAATCGCGACGATCGCTGAGAGCACGGATTCCATATGATTGCTGCAATTGTCGAGTTATTATTTTCGATTGATTGCAACGATCAAAGTGATGGTAGGGGTCGTAACGATTATATGGAAACCAAATTGGCTCATTTGGGTGGATCTTGATAGAGATCCGTCTCGCATGACATATTTGTTTCCTGCTTTTTCAGTTTGATTTCACAGTCTTCGACAAAAGTGCACAGCCTGCCAAATGTTCCGGAAAAAAAAAGAAATTTCCCTTCATCAAGCCGAGTTATGAAAGCAAGAACGTTCCGCGAATGTGGTTTGGTAAGTCTAGAAAAGCAGTTAGGTCATCGACAGTTTAGTCATCAGCTGATTACAGCTTAACTGTTTTGGTAGTATTAACTAAAAAACTGGAACGTTCATGTCACGGTCGCCATATAATGACTAAAGATTGCTGTCCTTTCTTTTGACGAGCAACTAGTAAATCGTAAAAAACAAGAATCATGTGGTTGATTGGCTAAAACGCCAGACGGTTCTATTTGACCGCCAGGGACGATTTTATGTGTGCTTGAAGGTTTTAAAAGTATACATGTTTTGAAACAAAGAGAGATGCAAATTTCGAAACGTAACGGACAGTTGATAAATGTGAAAAATAAGATTCCATGCTCAGGCCACATGTCACGCCATGTTTTTTATGTATTTTATTTGCAGACTTTGCGTTGTGCAAAGGTAGTTCTGTAAGTATACAAATTCACAAAAAAAAACACGGCACGTATATAAGCATTCGCGAACTTGCTTGGTTAGCACTCAGAGGCATTGACAGTAACTTTGGTTGGAGTGACATTATTCATGCTTTTGTCACAACACTGAAATACTTAAGTAATTTTCTATTTGAATATTTATTGAATATATCGGACATTGCGGTTAAAAACAAACGTCCGGTCTTTCGACACTTAAGCGTGTTTTTTTTATCTATCTTAGCTGGAGTGGCTTCGCATTCCGTCGACTGGCGTAAATCAGCTGGAGGTTTTATTCACGGCTATAGATACACAGGTAATAACAACAGAGTATGTTTACTTTAATTGGGTGAGCATAATGAGGAAAGACTTATTGTACCACGATCCATCTTCTGAACTATGAGCTAATACACGCACCCTCGCACTAGCGGCCTGGACCTTACCAACACTAGGCCTAGGTAAAAGCAAAAAAAGTGGATCTGTTCACTCTATAATCTGCAGCCAATTTGAGCAGGCTCACTGCAGCCTAGAAATGCCACCAATATTACAAACCATACAAGATAAACAAGCTTTGGTAATGGCGGATCCGCACGTTTTTGTCCAGTTTTACGTATTGCTTTTGTCAGCATAAAAAGGACAATTCGTTAGAGCCAGAGGAGACTTTCTTTTGTGCAACTGAAGCCAAATTTTACCAGACTCTCTTGAATACAATCACGTTGTTGATTTCCGAGCATAAACCTAAGCTCTGGTTCACGGTTTGTGAAAGGATTTGCGGTCGATCTGTTATTTAATGAAGCCACCGGCCGATGTTAGTCTCCCTCAGATAATAATATTATCGTGAAAACCGTTTGAACTGTTCAACTCCAAAGCTTGTTGTCGTGGTAATTTCACCAATGCCCGGCCCATGTAAAACCCCTTTTCATTTACGAAATCGAGACCTACAGGCCTTCTACTTTATCCGGCTTGAGTTTCCTGGCCTTGGCCGGGTATAACCAGTCTTGACTATTTTTATTCCAAAAGTTGTTAAACTATCATCTACAATCATGCGCTGTTTGACCAACATTTAAGTCCCCCCCTCCCCCACCAAGGACCCTTTCATTTCGTGTACGTATTATTGTACTGGGACGGAATACTTTCAAATAGAACTTAAAATTCGAAAGTATATTATCCAACAAAATCTGGAGATTTTGTTTAGATTTTGTCTTAATGAGCAGATTTCTTGTTGCTTGTGTATTTTTTGTTGTTGCCGTTGTTTTTCTTACTTTTATGTCCTTTTCTATGTTTTTACTTTAGCAAGGGCACTGCATCGGGTCTTAGAGTGGAAAAATCATGGTGTGAAATGGCATCACTACGATATTCCGCAAACTGAAATTTTGAATCACATCATAAAGAGAATCAACGAAGCATCAGTGAGTGAATATATGCTATTTCTTCTTCTCCAGGGATCTCGTTAAGAGTGCGGGGAGAAAGGACGGCAGCCCGACGTCGTTGAGGCTTCGTCAGGGGAGAAACTGCAAAAAAGAATTCCAGTCTTGTTTCAGCTCTCGAATCATCTGAAATCTGTTTACAGCTGCCCAATATCGTTATAAATAATATATATACATTGATAAAATGTCAGAATAATAAATATTTACATTTTGTAAAGAGTTACATTTTATAAAGATTTACATTTCAATTTTACGCCACGAGAGATATTTGAAAATTGTACAAGCCCTCAGGCGATTGTAATTTAGCACCGGTTTTCAAATATCACGAGTGGTGAAAAGCCTTAACTGAACGAGCAAAATCATTCGTTTACTTGTCTACCACTCCTCCACTTCGTACTCGTTGAAGACTTTACAAACATTTTATTTTATTTTCAATGGCCGGAAAAGTTTCATTGTACAAGTGGTCATTGTCTTACAATCGAAATATATCGATGGAAATTTCCACTGCAAACTTCAGAGAACTGAAAGAAGTCTTCAAAAAATTAATTCAAATCCATTCCTTTACATGGTGGGTCGCCATTTTGAACTTTGTTGCAAGTCGAACAGGGTCCAATCAAAACGCAGTCATTTTGTCATACATACAACATATAACATTTGTAAAGAACTTTTTTATATTTTTTAAAATATATTCTTGCTTTCCCCACCAGGGTCCATATCAAATGTTTGGTGTTTTAACGGACGTTGTCATTTATTGTAAGTATGGCACAAAATATTTTTGTCATTTTGTGTTGTCACCCGTTTCTTACTATTTTCGACGACTTACACACATAAATATCGCCTAGCTAGTTAGCAAGATTTGTTCGCAAAACGCTCGTGACAAGTCTGTGGAAAAGTAGGAACAACGATTTCTTCGTCAAGCTGCTAACAGCTTGTTGTAGCAATCTGCTACTTTGAAGAACCCGACAAACAACATCAGACTCTTTGCACTGGACAACTTGTAACAAGTCCGGTGCAGTCGTCAACCTTATGTATGACAAGTCTGAAACAACTCGTTATTATTGCGTCGTTATTGCTAATTTCGTAAGAGATCTTTCAAGGGTTGTGGCAGCAAAATATTGTGTTTTCAGCATCCATTCGTTCTAGTTCACAGTGCTCTGAATGCTTCTTGGTGTGCAGCGATATGCCGTACCTTACCGTGCCGTCCTTAACTGTACTGTACTGTGGGTACAGGGTGTTGGGGGTGTTGGTGTCGCACTCCGTCTCCGTGCCGTTGTCTGATTAAAATTGCCTCGGTCACGTGTGAGAAGAGTGTTGCCTAGTTAGACCCTACCAAGCATCAGAGGTTTTCTCAGTGTACTCCGGTTTCTTCCTGTAGTAATACTGGACCCATGAGAGTTGGTCCTCACTGGACCTCTAGAAAAAACAGCTTTAACTCCTTCCTGTTCGTATAGGTCCTCAGTGACTTATGGAGACTTTAGTATTTTTACTCTGGTTTATGCCAGACGATTTTACTCGTCAAGGGGAAAGTCCTCGGACAGAAAAAAGTTAATAGTTAACTGATAAAGTTATCCAGTATAAATAGACACTTTATATTACTTTGCTGTACGTTAATTTGATTTATTCAATTTTTTTGTTGTCAGTGGAATCAAACAGAGCGTTGTATGTTGAAGAATTTCCTATTCACTTGCTTGCGGAGTGGCAGCGTAAGTTCGACAAGCCTGAAGTTACCGTCACAAGTTCAACAAATTTCTGGATTCCAGAGCACCTTCTAAAAGTCCCTTTTGCGAAAAGGCTTTCTGGTTTTATAGATTTTTCCACCAATCATAAATCAGAACGCCTATACTGTACTTTATAACTGGTGAAAACAATTGTATACCTAGTAAGAGTCAACAATTCACCCCATGCGAGTTAATTCGTCTCATTTGTTGTAAGGCATTGCGGTAATTACATGATAAATAAAAATATTGGCACGTTTAAGTACCTTATTTATCCATTTCAATATTTTTCATAGGATATACTGGGCTGCCAAGCGGACCAACCCTGGTCATTAATTTAGAGTATGGCCGGTCGTTCTCAGGCGCTGGGTACGTTCCGTACGGTGAATTCAAAGTTCCATGGTGAAATTTTGATTAATTGTTATGTTAGTACGGTCCCACGCGAGAAACTAAGTTAATTTTTATATATATTTATATATATAAACTTTAGCAAAGATCCTTTCCGTGAAGACAGGGCTACAGGCGATCCCTCCGATGCTCATAATTCCAATTTCCTTCATCCAGTTCTTTACTTCTATCGTCATCCCATTCAAGGTAATGTACATGACTCAGTATAGAATGTTCAAATAATATTTAAAATCCGAGTTGGAGTGGTTTAACGATCGGACATAAAAGATGATTTCTCAAAGTCAATAATTCATGCCTAAATTAGTTTTCATCTTTGGTCTTTAAATATTACGTAAGTCATAAGATGTGTATCTAAGATATGACTTCTAAGATGAACCCCTCACAAACCAGTTCAGAAGGATTAAAAATGAACTCTTTTCCAGCTGGACCCATCTTCTATTATTTTTACTCGTCAAGAGAAGACATCCTGTCGGGAAAGGGTAAATGTTTTCTGAACAACAGAAATTTAACGAGAAAAGCGAGGAGAATTTATATAAAGGATATAGATACGAGACATCTATGCTTTTTCTGTTGCCTTTTTTTGCGTTTTCGAGAACAGTGTGATCCGTTTTTTTGTGTCGTGTTGTGTCCTACTGTGTCCTGTTCCATTTCGTATCTCTGTTAATTCACAATTTTTGTAACCTATAGAGATGGCTCACGACTTCAAGCTTCCCAGACCAGATCGCGTGCATCACATTGTTGAGGATTTTCTCACCAACTGGTTGGTATCAAGAAGATAATTGCATTTTTACTTTTCACCAAGTATGGGACCCTAATATCGGTATATTTCTGTATGTCTCTTCTTGAAGGACTGGCCCAAGCTCTCATATCATTCCACTCAGGCGTTTCCTTGAACATATTCGTGGTGAAGATTTGAGAAACTTTTTCGCTCACAGTTGCTTTAAGGTTAGTGTTAAATTTTGCAATGTGAGTCAATATTATATTATTATATTATTTTATTATTTTATTATTATATTATTATATTATATTATTATTTTTCTTATATTCCGGCTGCAAAATAGAATACTACGTACCCTAGAAAGCAGTGCAGATGAAGTACCCTCCCTGTGTGTCTCACAACCTCTTTCGTTCCCCCTCCCACCGCTCTCTTCCCTTTTCCTCGCTCTATCTTTTCCCTCCCTTTCCTCATTCCTCCCTCTCCTCTTCCCTCCACAACTTTCCCACACTAGCCAGCTTTTTCTCTTTCTCTCTCTCCATCCTTTCAGTATCTGTTTCCTATCTGTCTTTCCCTTTACCTCTTTCCGCTTTTTTCATGCAATATTTCCATTACTTATTTACGTTTGTCTTTATATTTTTACCCCGAAGCTTGCAATGACTCACTCCACGTTACCAGTGACTTGTCGTGATCAGTACCTCCAAGGTATCCTCTATCGAGTGTTTGAACTTGTTAAACGTTAATGTAGGCATTGAGTCTTTTTTCATTTTGCCTGCCTGTGTTTAATGCTGACGTAAATATTTGTATCATTATAGGATTTGGACTTCCAGGTGACCAAAACCTAATTTCAATTGCAAAAGCTCAGAATCTGCTTATCTAACTAATCAATTCCCAGAAAATCTTTGGCAATGGTTTTACTACTGGACATAAGCCTTCGTCATACAATCGCAACACTATTTATGTTCATGTTAGTCGCAAAATCTGGAACCGATGCCTGTAGCCATGTGGTCAGAAATACGTCTTACTGGATGCAGCCGTTATTAACAGCAACGTGACTTTCAAAAAAATGTGACCGATTTGTGAAAAATGTGAACTTTCATTGGGTGAGACCTGGTACATGTGTAGTTTAACGTAGCTCGATACAGTTTATTTAAAAAAACAAACTGGACAATTCGTGTCCCATTGCAGTGCGGAGACACCAAACTCCTGTGAAATGTAAGCGTGGTTTCTCACGCTCGAAGTCAATACTAAAGCTATGCAATCATCTGTTTGGAGTCCAAGATCAACTTGTCTACTCATTTTTCCAAACATATAATTTCGTAACGTAGTGCGGCTGATGGAACCACCTTACCCTAATCTGTGGCTAAATTGCTGCAGAGGTTACAAGATAGGAATGGCTACTAGATGGAAAAACTGGGCTACGTTGAAACTGAAGTATTTTTTTAGGGTAGACCATGTGGTTCTGTTTCATCACGTTTTGGCAAAAGTACAGTACCTTTAGAATTTATGTAATCAGATCATGTGCACTTAAACTATGCAAGTTTAAGCTGAATATTTAATTGTGTCTACCAACGCCCTAAGTATAAAAAAACGTAAAAAATTAACTTAGTTTAATTTATAGTTGGAGTCGTGTTAGCCGAATGCTGTATAAATTGATGCAAGAAGTAATAAATGAAAGCAAGATAATGAAAACAACTTACGAAGTACTTGTTTTTATTTGTGTTCATTATTAAAAACAAATTAAAGTGCCGTGACATGATATTTTTTAACATTATTCTAAATAATTTAGCATTATTCTAAATATTCCAGTTTATTAAATGTAGTAGCACTCTAAATCAGTAACTTTCCCTCAAGCTTTTGCTTCTAGAGTCATGATCAAACGGTTCTTGAATATTTGAGGTTACACATAATTACATTAATATTTATGACAAAATTACGTGATTAGTATGCAAGATTTGACATATACACGGATATCACAACTTTTCGGAAAAACGTTTCCATGTGTTGCGTCTCGAATATTTTTTGCCTTCCATTAAAAATGATCAAGCATTGACATTGGCCTATGGTTCCCCGAGACAGAGTGTGATACTGAATACAGTGCTCGTTGCGGAAGGTTTCAATCGGGTTAGATTACTAAACTGTTGACAACTTTGATTTTTACGTTGGCTCTGAAGACACTATGCGCCAGCGTCTGGTTTTCTTCTCGTGGGGTAATCTTGTTAAAATCGTTATCAACGAAAACGAAGCCCTTATTCTTCAGTTCCACCAAGTTTCCTAGTTGGTCATTGATCGTTCCTCGCAATTCTCTCAAAGTTCCTTGCATGTTCACGTTAACGTCTCCCAGTCGATGGAACATGTAATTACTTTCAGAATTCAACAGGTTTACGCGGAGCTTGCGAAAGCGAACACCTGTAAGGAAAAGACAATTCCGTGAGTAACAGCTGATAATCGTCATCATAGTTAGGTCGAGTGCGCCCCATCAAAACGAGAAAGAAAGTAAACTCTCTAAACTCACGCTTACACTGGTAAGCAAGGACCCGTTATCAACTGCACATCGAAACGAAATCGTACCGTTCAATTTTCGTGCAGGATTTGAAAACGGAAAAAAATAACTTGTTCAAACAGGAACGGTACGATGGCAATTTCGTCGAGTTCTACAGGGTGTCCCAAAAAAAAAGTGACACTATAGAAATTATCTCATTGTTCTTAAACTCCTCTTAAACGCGTGTGATTAGACACCTGGGAATTTAATGAAATTGTATTTACATTTAAGCATTTTAAAACGTTTTCGCTTCGTCCAAATATTTTAACGCCCGAGTCACGCATAAAGAGTAAATGCGTTTTGCACTGCGGTTACATTGGGTGTTTGGGTAAACTGTGTTACAACAAATACTCGTTCTGTAGTCAATTGAACCATTATTGTTACTCCAACTGACGTATGATTTACTTGTAATTTGACTTTTATGGTAATAGGAGTTATTTTAAATTCCAGAAGCATAAGTTTATGCACCTGTTGGTTTAGCATAGTGCTCATGCATTCAAATCATAGCAATAGGATAATTTCTATAGTGTCACTTTTTTTTGGGACACCCTATATATCTTTTTGAACATCCGTATTGCTCAGAAACTCAACTTTTTGGCGTTCACACCAGACCAGTTGGTATTTTTTCCTAATCACTTGACTCCAGACAAAAGCGACCTTTTTGGATTAGGGTTTACGTTCGGGTTAGATCAAGGGTTTGTATTAGTTACGTACTTTATTATGTGTCAAATAAGTAAAAGTTATTTACCTCGACCTCGGGGAAATAATAACTTAGTTCGGTAAATAACGAATTTAGTTCATGATTGTGGAGGTTTGGTGGAAATTATAAGTATTACTCTGCCCAGTCGGTATTTTTTGGCCTTTTCTTGCGAATATATCTACTTGACCCTGATACAAACATTGAATTAGTATGCTAATATACTGCGATCCATTACGTGTGGGAGCATAATTAAAATCATGCATAACAACTCAGCAGTACGAAACCAAGGTGGTGTAATTAAAAGCTGCATGCTTTTTAAGAAAAGAAAATGAGGTTAAACAATAGACTTAATGCATCTTAAAATAGTCTTTAGGGTAAAACGTTTGTAGATCAGATGGTCATTATGCATGCACGACTTGCCTCGCAGATGTGAATCTGACTTGGCAATGTAAGCAAGGTGCTTCGAAGCGAAGAAGATAGAGAAGATTTTAAGGACGTAAAATGCAGGAGCTCAGTTATTACAGCAAGATTCATAATTCGAACGATTATGAAAGCAAGAAGGCGTCCGAACTTACACTACAGTTGGATGAATGTATTGCAGCTAGCGAGTTATGACGGTTCCCGTTGCAGTTTAATGTTTCTTGGTTGTGTACAGGGTTAGTAAACTCATGCATGTACTTTTAAATACGTCCACTGTATCTTTTAGTTTTATTTGTTTGCGTTTACTGCCATCGTGTACATAGGATAGCTAAAAACTAAATATATTTGTTCTGTTTGTAAATGGCCGTTGCTCTACTTAAACAAACAACTACGAATGTCTACGATGCCTGTCAAATATCTCCTTACTGAGGTCTAACGGATCAGCGCACGTGGTTTCGACAAGTCGTTTTACTTAAGTATTCTTCGGCTAATTGTAGTTCTATCATTTCCCAGTTTTTCATTACAAGTCGTTCTCCATTTGTTTTACGAACTCGTGGATTTTTGGTTTATTTGATATGAATAATTCCAATTTCTAAGGAACGTCATAGTCAAGAGACGTTTGCGATCAACATGATATTCTTGCCATACTTTTCAGCACTGATGAAACTGCTTATAAGTTATTGTTTTTCTGATCATTGCAGGTGGAAGTATTCGTCACGGTTCGTAATAAGTTCGGATTGCTTGATTGTTTTTCATGTTTTCATTTATCAATAACGTTTATTTACAACACGCAACTGTATAGTAATTTCTAAAATACGTAAAAAAAGCTGCGCGGAACCCAATCGTTTGTTTCTTTTTAGGTCCCAGTCTCTTCTTGTTCTTGGAATGTTTGGATCGGTTACGCCAAGTCGCGGATATTTCCGAGATAGCTGCGATAGATGCGAGAAACAGCCAATCAAATTTGGTGCCAGGAATGGCGCGAAAAGCGGAAAACTTTCTTCGTGGCTGCCATTTTGATCTGGTAAATGTTTCGAAGATTACCGAGAACATACGGTCAGTGAAGAAGGTAATAATAGTTAAAAACTAAACCAAAGTATTAACTACATCCTTAAGATACGAACTGGTTAGGAGTAGAGAGGAGTTATCTGTATATATATATGTTTGCAGATAAGACCAAAGTATGTTGTCATGTGATACCGCGAGCTGTGCCACGACAAGTCGACTATCATGTTGAACTACTGTATACTGAATCTCTAGACTAGCTACCACAAAAAAGTAAGTTTAAAAACAAGAATTATTTGTTTTATTTACACTGTAGTGGTACATGTTTGTCGTAAGGTCTAAACAATAACTTTCAAGTTTTTTTAAATTTTATTGTAACAGTCAAAGTTCAAGTATCTTATGTTTTCATATACTCTGGAATGTTGTGAGGTGCTGTTCAAACAATCCATTCAATATTGTGCCAACATGATGAATAGGATTTATTATGGTAGCAGCTGTGATTTCTATTATTGCTATAAATAACTGCAAAATGAGAAAAAATGAAATTGCTGATTTAGTTTTTAGAGGTATAATTCATCTTTTTGGAACTTTGAACAGCCTTTAAAAATCTGCTGTCAACCTTTACATCCTGCTCGAGCAACAATGCAAAAGCCATAGTGCCATTAATTATTGTATAAACAATTTTTATACTGCTAATTACTAAGTAACTCTAAGTGAAATACAGAATCACTGAACAAAGCCTTCTGTAATTTTGGTCAAGCAAACATTTTATTTTTAATTTTATTTTTATTATTAAATTTTAGTGTAGATGTAAATGTAACTGTGCCTTGGTTTTGCCTTTGAATTATGAAAAGAAGTCTTTGGCAAGATAACCAGGTTCGCTCCAATGAAGGCCTTCACTCAAAACATCAGTTTAACCGTTCTTAAGTTCCGGCAGTTTCCCAGACCTTTTGGTTATCTATAACCAGGTTGTCACTGGTCAAAATTAACAATGGCCTGGTGGCTCAAGACCACAAAAAATCAGCTTGGCCAACTTGATATGCTCAGAGAAATGTCCAAAATGGACCACCAAAATAAAACCAATTTATTTATCTTAATTGCTGTCATCAGCCTAATGCAAAATTCAGTTCTACTTGAAATGCTCTTATTACATTTATTCACATAAACACATGACTCAAAATTTATCATAGTAAAAAAGGGTGGTGGACCACCAAATGCTGATCAGGGCAACCAGATTTTTGGAGCAGATGACCCTGTGGACTACCAGGTAAAAAAGTCAAATTTGACCCCTATGTTGTGGTTATGAATTCAAATAGAGAGGGACTTTTTTGGATTACTGGAATGATAAAAAGTGAGTTGCTGAAAATTATTTGTTGAGCCATTAAGTTTTCTTTAGTATGGCTGTTATTGACAGTGGAAAATTGTATAGTCAAAGAACATTACAAAACAGTCAGAAAAACGTCTCTGCATCATGTCCATGTCTACTGCATTCTTGGTTTTATTGATATTGATGATGATATTTCAATGTTATGACAAAGTTTGGCCCAGTTTCTTCTTGTTCTTTGAGGCATTGTCAGAGAATTTCTAGAGTATATTCAGTGGTTAAAGTTTGGTAAAGATTATTCTTGTTATTGTCTCAGAAAAGTTCTTAGATTGTTTATGTTGTGACCTCTTTCATAAAGATTCCATATACTTTACCAGGAATGGCATAAGGATTTTCATAAATTAACATTTTTTTATTTTGGCAGTCTTTCATCTTAATAAAACACATTTCCTGCAATAAATATATATTTTGTAAACGCAGAATACCAGTAGCAGCAACTTTAAAACAACAGCTGAAATAGCAAACACATCAACATTAACAACAACATTCAGCAGCTGCAAGAACAACAACGATATCAGTTGTTTACCGAGTAAATCAAGAAAAAAACTGGAGTGGACTGTCATTGCTCGCCCATAGCTAGTTGCAGCGTTGAATCATTAAAATTGTATTTTTATTTTTTTTTGAGGTAATTTTCTGACCAGATTCTTATCGTCATAAAAACTGAAAAAGACTAGTGACAATCAATGAATTACGGAATGATTTACATAACCTTATTTGGGGAATCTTTGTTACCTTCATATTCAGTGCCAGTACCGATTGATATTGCTGTACTTAAAGAACCGTCGAACACAGGGTTTGTTTTTGATGAAATCCCACCGGCAGAATTAGGCCTTTCATAATTTAGCGAAGATGACGGCGTGCCCAGGCTAGCTACTGAGTTGTATGCATGGCCGTTTAACGGCAGTTTTGGAAGGTATTTGTGCCGAGGCGTCGATGGAGGTCCAAGTTGAGAATGAGATCCAAGGTTGGTCGGTGGTCTTTCGCTCCTCGGAGTTATTCCACGGAATGCTGAGTAAGGCTCTGATGCCTGTGAAGATTTGGTATCTCGTAAGAAATCGTGGTGACTTTCCTAGAAGTGAGAGCATTAATTGCATAAAAACGTGACCAATGGCGTTTAAACTATTGCTTAAACATATTTTAATAACAGTTTTCAAGGTGTGGTTAATTGGTTCAAGAGTTCAACGTATGAAATTGGGAGACAGGTTTTTTTGAAATTCAATTTTGTTTCAGGTTCACGCAGTGCAATTATTAAGTACAACTTACGTTATTTACGACTATTTTTCGCATGGAATGGGAATTTATATACATAAGGCTTAGTCTCTCTGTCGGAGATGATAACTGTTCGGGTTTGGGGGTCGAAGATGGCAGAGCAAGTTTGACGTGGAGGCGTCTATTCGGAAAAGCCTTCTTGCTTGGTTTTTTGTTGGTTTAACATAATAAACTCAAGATTCCAGCTACTGACAACGTATTACACATCGCAACAGGTCGTGAAACTTACGTTTTAATCATCATTTAAAGATTACATCTTATTCAAAACGTCATCTACTCTTTGGTAGATATAATTAAGGAAAATAACGTACCATTGATCGCCTGCTCTGATGATCCTTTACACCAGATAGTGAACTCAGTCGCGAGTTTCGCGCTTGGGAATGAGCGTATACATTTGGTCTTCCAGGCCCACTTGAAATGTGAGAACTTTTGTATGACGGCGCGGATTCGTGTTCAGGTGAAAATCCACTATTAGAGTATGGTTTTCGTGCTTTCTTTCTGGATGACTTATTCTTGGATTGACAAGCGACGAGTATAGCCGCAACCACACCGATTAGAAATACGGCTCCAACCACTACACCAATGATCACTGGTAGCTAGTGTTATGAAGAAAGAAGAAGTAATACGTTAGTATCTCTCCCAAAAGCGAGAAGTTCAAAATGTTGAACTTGCTCCGTTCACTTAGTCAGCCTCAATCCAATCTCTTAAGTCTGACGATTGAAATTTCGATCTATTTGTTTCTAGAAATTTCTTTCGAGTTTGTCTGCAAGGAATTTTTCCACGTTCCAAGTTCTGGTCAACTTACAGTATTTGAAGATATGATTGAAATTTTCGACCTGCTTCAATATACGTGACTATATTAGAATTAGTAGCATAGGATCAGTCTACAAGTCAAATATTTTCGACGGAGTATGCCATTGACGTCCTCAAACTAATGCCCATCGAAAATATTTTAAGATTTTATTTCAAAAAGAAGTTGTTCCTTAGCTGAAATAACGAACTTACCAGTGTTGAATTTCCATCCTCTGTCGTTACTGAGGGCGCATAGTAGGTTTGATTTTCCACTTTAATACTGTTGCTTTTTAAAGTTTGTCCGTTGAAATTAACAGTAAAGCCATTTTCAGAGTATACGTTCCTAGCGATTCTATTGAGCGTCTCATCTTGTGTTGACTGCGTAGTAATCATATCGAATGTTGCAATAACACTTCCTCTTCGCAATTGAAAGTGTACAAAAATAACCCCAGGATTTTGCGAAGTCAGTGTTTCATTCAGCGCCGCGATGAAAGTAACTTCGTTACCGAGAATAATTGTGTCGTAATTGACATCTGGAAAAGTCAGCTCGAGTTCAGTTTTCACTTCTGGATTGCTCGGATTAGTTTGGACGAAGGCCACCTCGATATTAAAGGTTACATTGACGGATCGTCGCAGGCCAGTTGGGGCTTGGTCTTCTACCGCTATCACCAAAACGTATGCTTTTGTTATTTTGTAATCCAATGTTTTTTCCAAGACAATGGTACCTTTAGTGTAATAAATGAAAGAATTAAAGGAAGTTGTAAAACCAACAGAAATGACTGATCTTATATAACCAAACATTATTCATTTTTCTCGTAAGATGTGGTGTGACTCTACTTGACTGCACTTGAAAACAAAACGTATTACATGGGTTTTCCAAGGGTTAACCAAGTGTGCTGTACTATTATACTATCATGTACTTCATCAAGCGTTTATATTTCTTACCTGAAGTTTGGTTGATGCTGAAGTGGCCATTGTTATTGCCACTAATTATCGTGTAAGTCAGTTTACCGTCGTCTCCATAATCCTGATCACTCCCAATAACCTGGCCAACAACAGTCTTTATCGTAGAGTTCTCATTTAATATTGTTTTTCTGTCACCACCTTCAACACTTGGCGTGAACTCGTTTACCCCCGCGA
The DNA here is from genome assembly GCA_036872915.1 of Nanipora kamurai. NCBI lineage: Eukaryota > Metazoa > Cnidaria > Anthozoa > Scleralcyonacea > Helioporidae > Nanipora > Nanipora kamurai. The sequence continues at coordinate 409,103 of JBAHVQ010000176.1, forward strand.
CTTGGATATTCAATGTTTCGTTGGCAGTTAACGGTGGAGAACCTTCATCGCTTGCCTCAATTGTCAGCCTGTAACTTGCACCCAAGGCGTGAGTTTTTGTTTCCAAATCTAATGACTGGTTTACTTTGACTTCACCACTGTTTGAATCAATCTTGAAGAATCCAAGTGAATTTCCTGAAATAACAGCGAATCTTACCACACCGTCTTGTCCTGGATTTGTATCGGTCACATTAGCTTTTACGATAATTGTATCCACGAGAGCATCCTCTCGAACCACACTGTGTGGTAAACTTTGAGAAAAGACGGGAGCGGTGTTTTCGAAATTCATTATGTCAATATTCAGTTGCATGGAACTTGCTTGTCGTAATCCTACTGGTGCTAAATCTGTAACTTCGATTGTCAGATTAATTCTGTAAGGTACTGATATATGATCCAGTAGCTTAGCAACTGTTACTTCGCCATTATTTCTGTTAATAGCGAAGTAACCGTCATCATTTCCGGCCGTGATGGAATATTCTAAGTCACCATCAAAACCAAAGTCTGTGTCAGAAGCATTGGTTTGATAGACAACAGTGGATTGTAGAGTTTTACGAGCCACTGTAATGTAATCTGTAGTTTTCTCAAGCGTAGGTGTGAATTCGTTGACTGAGTTCACCTGGATGGTCATACTTGCTGTCGTAGCTTTCGATGGTGTACCGTGATCACGTGCGTCAATAGATAATGTATATGTTAGACTCTGAACATGAGTTTGGGTTTCCAAGTCCAAGGATTTATTCACTATAATTTCACCAGTGGTTGACTCTATCTTGAAGAGACCAAGAGAATTACCAGCAGTTATACTGAAAGTAATGGCTGCATTTACTCCCAGGTCAGCATCAGTTGCTTGCACTTGCGCTACGACGGAGTCGACTGCAGCTTCTTCTGACACTTGTGCGGGCGGAATAGGCAGAACAAATACTGGGCTGTTATCATTTAGATCAGTTATATCAATATGAAGTGCCATTTCAGATGTTTTCCGCGGTTCCACGATGGCTAAATCGGTTGCTTCGATTGTCAGGTTGATTCCATTTGGCGTGGTTTCACGGTCTAGCTGCTTAGCTACAGATACCATTCCAGTCTGTGGGTTGATAGAAAAGTGTCCATTGTTACCTGCAGTGATCGAATACTCGATGTCACCATCTGTACCATAGTCACCGTCATTTGCTTTCGCTTGGTAGAATTCTGTAGATATCGAGGCATTCTCGCCAATACTAGTGGCATCATTGGCCTTATCAAACGCTGGTGTGAATTCGTTGACTGGGCTAATTTGAATTTCAAGATTCGTTGTGGAAGCCCGTGATGGAGTACCTTGATCTCGTGCTTCAATAAATATTTCGTATCTCAAGTCTTGAGCATGAGTTTCAGCTTCTAAGTCTAAAGACTTGTTCACTTTAACCTCACCAGTGTTTGAATCGATCTTAAAAAAACCAAGAGAATTTCCAGCAGTTATGCTATAGGTGATCGCCGCATTCATTCCGAGATCGACATCGGTTGCCTGCACTTGTGCTATGACAGTCCCGACAGCAGCTTGTTCAGATACATTTCCAGTTGGAATTGGTTGATTGAAGACTGGGCTGTTGTCGTTAAAATCTGTTATTATGACGCGGAGAAGCATTGTGGAGTTTTTCCGAAACCCTGGGAGTGCTAAGTCTGTCGCTTCAATTGTTAAATTTATTCCGTTCGGCATTTTCTCACGGTCAAGTCCTTTGGCAGTAGAGACAATGCCACTTTGCGAATTTATAGTAAGACATCCCGCAGCATTTCCATCAGTAATCGAGTAGTGGACATCACCATCTCTACCATAGTCGGTGTCGCTGGCTTTGGCTTGATAAACTTCGGTGGATACCGATGCATCTTCAAGAATGGTGGTTACATGCTCGACTTCATTAAACACAGGTACAAACTCGTTTACTGCCGTGACTTGAAGATTGAGAGATTTCGTAGAGGTCAAAGGTGGTGTACCATGGTCCCTTGCCTGGATCTTCAGTGTGTAAGTTAAGCCATTTGTATGGTTTTGTGTCTCTAAATCCAGGGACTTGTTGACTTTGATTTCACCGGAGTTTTCGTCGATCTTGAAAAATCCAAGAGAATTTCCAGAAATTATACTGAAGCTCACAACGCCATTTGGTCCAGGGTTTGCATCCGTCGCGTTAATTTTCAAGATGGTTGTGCCTACCATGTCGTCCTCGGGCACTGTTCTGTCTAATGAATCGGGTGAAAAGACCGGAACAGTATTCCCGACATACAAGACGTTAATCTTCAGAGACATATTTGCCGTTTTCCTGGCATCGACTGCAGCAGCCAGATCAGTAACATCAATTGTTAAGTTTATTCCATTAGGCGTTGCTAGGTAATCTAGTTGTTTGGCGACTTTTACTTCACCATCGTCCTTATCTATGGTGAAGTACCCGTTATCATTTCCATTAAATATCGAGTATTCCAATGCTCCATCAATGCCGGCATCAGCATCGGTCGCGTTTGCGTAGTACACTGCCCTGGATAGTGTGATGTTTTCAAGTACTGCGATGTCGTCCCTATGTTTACTAAATGCAGGTGAATATTCGTTCACTCCATTGACTTGAATGGTGATGTTTTCAGCCGAAGATAGTGGCGGTACACCGTTATCGCGAGCCTCTAATGTTAATATATATCGAAAATCTCGGATGTGATGCTGTGTTTCCAAGTCTAAGGACCTATTTACTTTGATTTCGCCATTTTTCGGGTCAATGTCAAAGAAACCAAGAGAATTACCAGCAATAATACTGAACGTAATAGCTGCGTTTAGTCCAAGGTCGACATCAGTTGCCTGCACTTGCTCGATGACAGTACCAACTGCATCTTGCTCAGAAACATATTTGTTTGGAATTGATAGATTAAAAACTGGGCTGTTATCATTAACATCTGTTATGGTAATATGAAGTTCCATTGTAGAAATTTTACGCATCCCTACTTCAGCTAAATCTGTTACTTCGATTGTCAGGTTGATTCCATATGGCGTGGTTTCACGATCTAGCTGTTTAGCAACAGATACCATTCCAGTTTGCGAATTGATAAAGAAGTATCCTTTGTCGTTACCTGTAGTGATGGAATACTGGATGTCACCATCTGTACCATAGTCACTGTCATTTGCTTTCGCTTGGTAGAATTCCGTGGATACTGGTGCATTCTCTTGAACACTTGTGTCGTCGTTGTCTTTACCAAACGCAGGCGTAAATTCATTCACCTGAGTTACTTGGATTGAAAGATTCGCCGTAGCAATCTGTGGTGGGGTACCATGATCACGTGCTTCAATAATTAACGAATAACTCAAGTCTTGAGCATGAGTCTCAGTTTCTAAATCTAAAGACTTGTTCACTTTGACTTCACCAGTGTTTGAATCGATCTCAAAGAAACCAAGAGAATTTCCAGCGGTTATGCTGTAGGTAACGAACGCATTAACTCCGATGTCGGAATCAGTTGCTTGCACTTGCACGACGACAGTGCCGACTGAATCTTGTTCAGATACATAACCGCTTTGAATTGGCTTATTAAAGACTGGAGTGTTATCATTAACATCCGTTATGGCAATATGAAGTTCCATTGTAGAAATTTTGCGTCGCCCTACTTCAGCTAAATCTGTTGCTTCGATTGTCAGATTGATTCCATATGGCGTGGTTTCACGATCTAGCTGTTTAGCAACAGATACCATTCCAGTTTGCGAATTGATAAAGAA
>JBAHVQ010000176.1:416941-429172 GCA_036872915.1 Nanipora kamurai
ATATATACGTATACACATATATACGTATACACATATATACGTATACACATATATACGTATACACATATATACGTATACACATATATACGTATATACATATATATATATATAGATATATATATATATATACATATATATATATATATATATATATATATATATACAGAGTCTTTTTCGTCAACTGCTTGGGTTAGAAAGTGCATCAAACCGCCTGTACCGTTTTACTATTGTTAAAAGTGTATTTTAAGTCCGCTAAGTTGAGGAACAAAGGTTTTGTCTGGGAAAGTTAGACAAAAACTTGTTACATACATTTATGTATATTTACACTGGATTTGTTCATAATCGATTTTTTTGGTAGATGTGGCTTGGTGTGTATAGATGGAAATTGCGCATGCTTCTCAAGCTTGTTACAAGCTGTGATGTTGCACGAGATCTGTTAGTAATGTATAATTAAATAGCAATTTATCATATTGAATTATATTATGTTTATTTAGTTACAATAAATGCTAATTAGTAAAAACATTACAATATGTAGGAAATGAAAACAATTCATTATTTTAAAAATGTATTAATTGTTATGGAGGTCATAGATGTCGCTGATTGCCACGTTTAACCCTTTTTTGGCCGGGGTTGCCATGTGGCAACTTATTAATTTTACTGTCGTTAACACCAGATTAATTTTACTGGTTAATAGAAAACCTCCTGAAAGGCCAAACAATAAAGGGTTAATGCCATTTTTTAACTAGACGGATACGTTCGTATATCGCTAATGTTCACAGAAATAGTATTGCTATAAGCTGCATGGATAGTTACTATTTATTTCGTCCCAGTACCTGTTTCGTTAGTAGCTCTTACTCCACCAGTAGGATCAACCGGTTCCGGAACTGGTTCAGCCATTGCAAATGTTTGAACAGAAATGTTCAGTGATTGAGCAAGAATCCCTGTTTGTACTTGATCAACAAGAGCACTCGCAACGTTCTGCAACTCATTGAACGACGTTGAGTTCGCAACACCTGCAAATTAAAAGGAAAAAGGTTGATTAAAAATAAGGTCTGAAAACATACCCTTTGATGTTTTAATTATTATTTTGAATTCCCACAGTGATTGTTAAATGGCAACTAGAGTTTTTCAGCGATGCAAGCATGTAATAAAAGGACGCTTCGTGTATGTCGAAAAACTCTCCAACTTATATTTATCTACAGAGTTTTTGCTGACATGTCTGTTCTCCTTAAAGGGTTACTAGAATCCATTGTAATCCAATACCTGTGTAATTCTGAGTCACTACTCCCTCGGTAACATTTGTTGCTGTGCTGTTATCAAAGAGATCTGTTTCTTCGTATTCAACAACTGGTGCAGGTGGATCACCAATCTCAAATTCAATCACCATGTTGTTGTCCTCAGCTGCTCGACGTCTTCTTGCTGCACCAGCGCCGATAACGTTCATAACTCTAATCCTTGATTTATCAATTCCCAGAATTGCAGCAAGGTTATCAACGAGATTTTCTTCGAAAAATTCGTCCACAGTGATGGGTTTGATACCAAGTTTTATCTAAAATTAAAGGGAAAAAACGATACTATTGGATAATCCTCACGGGTTTTTGACCGCTGGGTTTTGCTTACAAGGTTTCTAAGAAATTTACTGAATTACTAAACAATTTATCCACAAACCATGATCAGTTAATAAGAACTCACCTGAATAACTGGTGTTGTACGAATTTCAACGGGCTCTGAACCGCGAACAACAATATATAACAAGTTCGTATCACGGTCCCAGTAATTTGCTCCACTGAAACTATTAAGCTGTGGCTCGAATTGGTCATTTGGCAATAGTGGATCCTTGCGTCTTAATTGGAACTCTTCACCCGAAAGTTTGGCATTTGTCGGATTAATGTAAAGTCCTGAAATAGAAACATAACATAAATAATTTTATAAACAAAATGAAAGACAGACCGACGGACAGACAAAAATAAATAATGAATGAAAAACTGTCGCACCTTTTCGGTAAATATCAAGACGTTGTGTAGTTTTGTAGAAAATAGCAAATCGTATCGCTTGCGTTTTTTCTCCGAGTAAATGAAGGCGCGTTTTCTGAGGATTGGTACTGGAGAAGTACAATGAGTAATTTCTGTTTGAGGCCACAATTCCATAGAATGTCGAAATCCTCTCTTGACACGTGTATCCCAAACACCACCCATGATCCATAGGGCCATTTAGTAAGTTTACGTAGCCATCACCTGAAAATATATCAAATTAAAGACTGAGATATTTGTACAACTGAAGCCATTTATCGAAGGTCGAATATTTTGAACACTAGTGTGACGAGTTTTGCTTGATACATAAAAGTACTCCTTTTCCTTTCCTGATGATCGGATCCGTGAGCATGTGAAGTTTTACAATTCATTTTCAGAACTGTCCTCATGATAGTCTCCTTCGAAGCCGTTCTTAGTGTCGGGTTTCAAACTCCCTCCCCACAAACGGCTGCTCACCCAAGCTTCACATTCCATTCGCTTTCTTCTATATCATCGAATCAGATTTACGATCTTTGTTTCGTGTTAGCCAATTATACATATTGATATATCCACGCGTTCTGACCAGCCATTTTCCCACAAAATTCAATTGCATTAAAATGGCTGAAGTGTATTGCTTTCGTAGATTAATTCATTAAATTTAAATTTACTACACACCTTTCCAAACCACTAAATTTAGCCATATTTCTCACGCGAAATATACAATAACAGCAGCATGAACAACGCCAAGGTAAAAATGAACAACGCAAAGGTCGGGGTTCCCAAAAACAAAAGCCTTGCTCCCATTGGTCATTATTTGGGAATGGAATGTGAAGCTTGGTTGAGTAGCTGTTTGTGGGGAGGGAGTTGTTTAAGATCGACTCAAAAAACGGCTGCGAAGGAGACTACCCTCTTGGTAACACGCGGAAAAATTTACATTATTGTGCTACATTATGAAAGTCAACTTCAATAAAGAATAGTTGTGGTACTGTGCAATATCCCTAAATTTTTTTGTGCTATTACTTTGTCATGTTAAGAATTCCTATACTTTTCCTGATCAGCTTGTAAACTTACCCAATATGGCCACTGGTGATAATCGTCGAGTTTCAGTATCAGCGTCCATACTTTCAATAATGACCATGAGGTGTTCCAGGTCCGAACATTTGTAAGCATTCCACCCTTTATTCCACGTGCACTGACTGGTATCTTTGTTACCTCGGATGATACCATGATGGGGCAAGTAACTACTAAGATTAAGTCGTGTTCCATCTGGAGCTGTTTGTGCTGCCTTTGGGATCCGGTAGTTGCCTATATTTTTGTAACAGAAAATCACAATACACAATTACGACCTATTTTTGTATTAAAGATTTGCTTCCTCTTTTATTCGATGGGCCGATACCCCAAAGTTCACAAAATAGTACCAGTCAAGCAGGCAAAAGTTATATCTTTTTTTTAACCCTCAGTGTGTCTACTTTATTTTTATACATGATAACCCTGGCCAACAGCTTCCCAGATAGCAACGGAAGAGGCTTTGAAACGTAGATGTCTTTCTTGACACTCTTGGCTCATGCATTCTTATCATTATCTGTTGACAGAATTGCAAATATGATTCCGTTACGAGCAGAAGAACAGTCAAATTTGTCATCAGCAAGTGTTATGACATGGTATAAGTTAGAATGTTCCAAACAGCATGCTTTTGGTAAGTCTTCAAGTAGTTGTACACTTGGGAGACCCAGAATACCATCCTACATGGGACTCCGCAGAATTTTATGTAAACGAATTCGACAAACGGCCCAGATTTAAAATAGTGCTCTTCTCCTACTTCCTCCCAAGTCAGATATGAAATGAAAATTTTATATGAGTTTTTGGTTGTGCCTCTAATGTTCAGCAAAACCTCACCTAGTCCAAAACTTGGGTTTCCACCCCATTCGTACTCTGCCTTTGAAATGATCGTGTTTCCAGCTTTTCCTGTAAAACTGCCGTCCACGTCGGTAATCAGGAGTTGGCGCCGACCGTCACAGTCCATGTCGACACAATCAGATGGATTGACCCACCTAGAAAAGCAAGTGGTACACTTGTTAAGAATTGCCTATCGGGGGGGAAATAAATTGGCATAAACCTGGTCATAAACCTGTATGATATATATATATATATATATATATATGTCTATAAGTAATAACATGGCTTGAGGGAAATTAGCGATTAAATTGCCCGCCGCCGAGGGAAGATTTGTGGAAGTACGAGGGCGAAGCCCAAGGACTTTTACAAATCTTACCGAGGCGAAGGGCAATTTAATCGCTAATTTGCCGACTAGCCATGTTATTTGTTTGTAATATTATGATCGCCGAGGAAAACTCAAGAACATTTGCTGCAGAGATAAGTTTATCTGTTTCATTTTGTATGCTTCAATGAAGTTGTCTACTAATCTTCTCGTGCATTCTTGATGAGGGAAGATTAGTAGACAAAGAAATCCTTTGTGTTTTACTAAATTTCCCGGGGAAATTTAGTAGACAAAGCAAAAGATTCCCTGTTGCATGCGTAATGAGGATAATACGGGATTTAAATTCCCTATGAGAACAATAGAAAACGAGGAGATCATGGTATTAATATATACAGGGTGTCCCAAAAAAATGTACTTACTCTTTGACTGCCCATTACTCATGTATTTTGTTTTGATTTAGATGTTTATTGACATAGATACAAGTCGAATGAGTGAAATTAAAGAAAATAACAGTAAATTTACGAAACTTTAATGCCATCAAAGAAAACTTCAATGTTCACTCCTAGTCTAGTCTACTCATTTCTGCTTGTTCGCAAATGCTCAAACTGGTCTCCACCATGTTCCACCAGTGTTCGATGAGTTGAAAGAAGAAATTCACAGACAATATCTCGCAATTCCAAATGAAATGTTGCGTAATGTTGTCGAATCCATTGGTCCGCGTTATCGGCTGTGTTTGGAAAATGGTGGAAACCAGTTTGAGCATTTGCTAACGAGCAGAAATGAGTAGACTAGACTAGGGGTAAACATTAAAGTTTTCTTTAATGGCATTAAAGTTTCGTAAATTTACGGGGCAGTGCCCCGAGTCGAAATAAAGTTTTTTAAAGTTTTACTCTTGATGTTTTATATTTATTATTTAACTAACTACAGACGGAACCTTTTGGGCCTCATCATTGTAGTGCTGATGAGCAGGATGAAATGACTGTTATTTATTATATATGTATATATATATATATATATGTGTGTGTGTGTGTGTGTGAACGTTTTGGTTTACGAAATGCAAAGAGGGCTCAATACCAAACAGACAGAGCAAATAGTATTATGTTACTTGCCTCAAAAAGTCACTACAGCCTGTTTCATCTTCTGAAAGAATCTTCAGAGTCACCTGAAGATTTCAGAGTCACCTGAAGATTCTTTCAGAAGATGAAACAGGCTGTAGTGACTTTTTGAGGTAAGCGACATAATATATATACATATATATATATATGCATACATATAGTAACGATGTTTTATATCCACGTTTCAAACGGTGCTCAATATATTTCTCGGAAGATAGAGCAGATAAATATGTCCGATAACTAAAGTGTATTCGTTGTTACTCGGGACACCGCCACACCGCTATGACGTCACACAGCACCGCCATACCGCTATGACGTCAACCTTCATTCCACCGACATGACGTAACCTACCTCATAAAAAAAACAGTCGCCACGAATTTTGTTTTAGTTGTCTGAAGATCGTCCACAGGCGTGAAACTTCCGAGTAACAACGAATACAGTTTAGTTATATATATAAAAAAGTTATATATCTTAACAATTTTTGCCTTTCTTCTAAACCAATCTGGCATCCGTTATCCGGATTATATCGGGATTATTTCCTGGAATTCATTATACCGTGAAGACAGGTCTTCCATCGGTATGTACCAGAAATTCTTGGTAAACCAATCGTTTCTTTTGCTATCTTTTCCTTATTTTTTGTATTTTCATTCCGAAACTATTTTTCATGTAGTTTATAAATATTTGTGTTCTTTTTAAATTCCCTGAGAAATATTTAAACGCTTAGAAAATGCCTGTAAGCTGTAGAAAGGATTTAGAAAACACTGTCAACGCCAGAAGCAGTTAAGGAACTGGACCAAAACGTTTCCATCAAACGCATGGGGATATTTGCTGTGGCGTGATATTTCTAAGTGTTGAACGTTGACCATGCAGGTTAGAGTAGTGTTGAGGAGGAACCGTTATGCTGACTGACGCTATCGAAACGTCAATTGTAAACCAACCTTCCTTAAGACTACTCTAACCTGAACGATCAACTTTCAACCTGTAATGTGATATTTGTTTAATACATGGCACTACATTCATTTGTACCCTGGGTTTATTGATCCATTAATTCACATTGAGACTTACTGGGTATTTGGAACAGAATAGAAAACAGTTGATTCTTCATCTATGTTGAATTTCTTTATTCCTTCTACGGTCATCGGATGCATGATGTCACCAATAATCGGATTTGTCATAATCGCGATGTCCCGCTTACCACCGCATGCTTCTTTGAACGAATCAAAGGTGACATTCTGCAGTTTAGTTATACCATAAATAGCGGGATAACTCATTGGGAAGTCCCATCTCATCTTAGGTCCCGCACCACCTGTTGACATGAAACCTGTCATCATCATACCAATGTTACCACCTTTAAAATAAAAAAGGTTAGATTATATCAGTCAGTAGCTTAGCCACGATTATAGTAGCAGTAGTAGCAGCAATAACAATAATAATAACAATAACAACAATAACAAAAATAATAATAATAATTATAACCATTGTAATAATTATAATTATAATCATTATATAGTATTATTATTTCTATATATTTCTATATATGTATGATATGTGAACGTAAAACGTAAAAGTCGTTAGTTGTCAACAATATTTCTCAGGGAGTTTTTGGTTGACAACAACGCAACGGCAACAACAAATATAACGTCGGAATGACGTCATTTGCTGATGATTGTGTTCTAGAATGACACATTTGATGAATACAAGCTTTTATGCAAGCTTGCTTCATGCAAGATGTTCTTGCCGTCATGCTGCCGTAGTCAATTTAAAATTCCCTACTCAGTATCCTCACGCCTGACTTGCCCAGATATCCCAGTACCTCAATGCTCTACTAATTATGGCTCATTACTTCTTGGCTTAAGCAGTGTACGTCTCTTTACATAAGTTATACAGCGTGGCGACCCATAACCACCAAACAATTCACAAAACATCTGAGTAATTTACCGAATACTCACATAAAATTTGCCAACCGTTGATGGGTTTGTTAAATAGATTATGGTTCGCAGTGAGTGGTTACTTGTGGAAATACCACGTTAGTTATTTATTGCTCGGATTCCAGTTATACCGGAACATGTCTCATTTGCCTTCTTCCAGCACAAGTTCCCCCCCAAAACACCAGATATCTAGACTAGAGCAGATTTAGCTCTCGTTTTTTAACGAGTTCCTTATGAGAGAAATTTCCATACAGATCCGCGAGTCTCACCTGTTGGAGATCTGAAGGCCCTTTGTTTAGTGTTAACTACTGTTGTCTCTGGGGCCACAGCATCAACACTGCAATCCCAACTTGATGTCCTGCCGATGAACGTGGAGTTCTGCACGTAGACAAACTTGTCAGCGGCTTGATGAGACAGAGCATGCGGAGCCCACACGACACCGTTGATTGAATTAGTGTTGTCAGCAAACACGCTGTCTCTGACAATAACTCTTGACTTGGTGAAGTAAAATAAGCCCCAGTCGTAGTTCTTCCATATAAGGAAACCAGAAACCATCGTGCATTCTGGTATGCCTTGGTTGTACATAATTGTGACTCCGTGCAAGGCACCATGGACCGTGTTGCCTTTCCATTTTCGTGGTGAAGTTGGCTGAATTCCACAGGGCTCGCCATCTATTAGGAAGCCAATACGCTCACTCCCACCTTAAATAAAATTATGCAGATATTACTCGGAGCTAAGAATCTTTAATTTTAAAATTACGTAGAGATAAAACTGCTTCTACTTCTGAAAGTATCTCCGCCTACGACGAGAGTTCATAAGCAACCACAAGTATCATTTCAGCGAACCTGAAGAAGGGAGAACTATTTATCTGAGCTCATTAATAATTAATTAGAAACGCAACAAGGGAAGTGGCGTATTAAAAAGTGGCGTTTAAAAATTTATCTTACTTGGCATAAAATTTCGACCATGTTCAACCTGATTTTCTACTTAAATACAGACTGGTTTGAGATAACATATACCCGGAAAGGATAATGCCATCTCATATCAAAACACTTCGAAGGTGGTTAAAAAAGACTCGTCTTTTCCTTTGTTTTTCAACAGACTTTCAAGCTCATTAATAATACATGAGTTTCTTACTCAATCAGATCTCTGTTTTGCGTCCATTGTTTATGGCTTGATACGCCGGTATAACACTACATCACACGAGATTAAGCTCGAGTGAAGGATTTAAATGTTGCAAATGTGGTAGCTTGATTTTCTCTGGAAGTACTTAATACGCATTCTCTCAAGCTATTAAGTCAGAAAGACTGACGGGAATCAAACCTAAGGCCAGCTAACTAAGTCAGGGTCATTCGGTTGCGAAGCCATTTCAGCAACACGTTCTGTGTGTTTGACCACGGTAGCAAAAAACCCGAAAGCAACAAGTCTCTTGGGGATGCGCTCCTCAAGATTCATTTGCTTCCTCGTGTTTTGATAGCGTAGTCAAACATTCGAACTCGTTGTTGAAATGCTGCTCTCAATGTATGACATATTACTTCGGTATGCCCCGAAACCCAGTCCTAACTGATTCAATGTTTGCCCTAACTGGAACGACTTGTAACGGCTCCTTTTTATCTTAATAAAGCGAAATTACAGGACATAACAATTACGATGGATGATCCTTACCAATGGCATTATCAATAAGTACTGTATCACGTGACTTGTCAGTTTCAATAGCTCCTGGCCAGTGAGGATCAAATCTGTCTTGACGTCCCTTGTAAGTAGATTCGGAAACGGCGAAAATGACTAGGTTATGGATCACCTGATTCATCTCTCCCCAGACCCTCATTGAAGCTCCGAGAGTGAAGTAAACAACGTTGTTTTCTACTAGGAGATTGGTTGTTCCAAATACACCCAACGCGGAGTTGAAGTTATAATTGAAAGAGTTTCCTTTCACATATGAATCGTTTGTCGTGGTGGTGCGGACGTTTAAGAAAGCTAAAGCATATCTAAAGAAATAGAAATATGTTTTCGTGTAATGACTGTGTTCAGGAGTACATTAGCCAGACTAAACGTCAGTTTGAAACGCGCTTAAAAGAGCAGCAAAAGGCAGTTTTCTTTTCAAAAAAAGAAAATTCTGCTTTGTCGGAACACGTGTGTCTGACCAAACACACGATTCCTTGGGAAAATTCCAAAAGTATCACCACCAATCCACGTTACCATCTGGAGGCATGGCATGTCAATTGCGCCCCCGCTCCATCGAATCACGATGATGGTGGTTTATTACCGGATGCCTATTTGCATCTCGTTAATAGATAACATCATCAGTGGTTCTCTAAGGATATAAATGGGGACCTCATATTCAGATCATTCACCCCTGATGAAGACACTAAGGTAGTTTTGTAAGCGACGTTCAAAATTTTTTAAGGCAGAGTAGAAAACCATGTCTGATTATTCACCTGGCTGCGTTGGAAATTTGTTTAGAAACATGTTTTGTTAGAGTTAAACGTCGCATATCCTCGAAATATTTTTAATTTTAGTCTTACCTTGGATCATAGAAATCGGTCCAGCCTTTTTGACCACAGTGCTTGAATTCCACGTTCTCGATCTTGGCTTTTCCGATGTACTCTACGCCGTTCGCCATAGTTTTTCCGACAATGACACGGCAACCAAAGTCCTGAGTAGGAACTGAACCTTTAGGATTGTCGGCGCCCTCGATTTTAATATTCCTTGTCAGCAGACCAACTTCTGCAGCCATTTTATAACTGCGTCCATCAGGAAGACTATGCCGATAACTTATGTGTTTGTATTTCAGAGCGGTCTTTAAACGTACTACATTCTGTGTTACGGATGCAATTTCGACTACCTCTGTTTGCGCGGGTTCGAATGTTGTTGACGCGATTACAATCTCATCCCCTTGTTTCCAGTCTCCTGTTTTGCTATTCTGGACGATCTCCTCAAGTTCAATTGTGGTATCCCCGATGTTGGCGGTTTTGCGAAGTCGAGTCCAGTAGACATCACGTGACATACCGTGCATCTCAAGTGATCCAAACACCCCGATTGCTTTCGAGCCAACGTTTGGACCGTTGTTAAGGGGCATGTCCGGTGAGTCCCAGTCTCCTCGAAGAGAAATAAGCACGTTACCCGGATGTGGATCGTCTTCTTGGCCGATGATTAATCTGGCTTTGTCTCCCATGATAAAGATTATCGATGCATTCAGAACATAATCGCGACTATTTTGTAGTTTCAGTACACCGTGAACGATCAGCTTGTTTAGAACAGGAAATTGTGTATCAGCAAGCATCAACCAGTCGGAACGGATCAATACATTATCGTTGTCTTTCGGCAGAACACCTCCGTATCCACCATACCCTGACTCGGTCGGAGATTCGACCTTGTTCCAGTCTGAAGGTACGGACCATTTCAACGAATATTGTGAACTACCGCCTGTTGGAGTGGGAGGGGTTGGTTGGACACACTTCAGGAAGAAGCAGCGGTATATCTAAAATGTAAGAGAGATCAAGAGGGCCAATAAAGAGTTCTATCGAAGACTTGGTTTAAACCAGTGTTTTTGTCGCTTGATCTTCCTTGTCGCAATTATCAAGGTTTTGGTGAATATGATGCGTAAATTTTAAGTTTGGTTGCTCAAAGTATGAATAGCGTTGTTGACTAGGTGTCACATTTACATCTTAACTTAAGGTTAAAAGTATATATCTATATCGATACATACATCGATAGAATCTGTTGTGGACGTATTCGTTACTAGAAATGCTATTGTGGTTTTGCGCAACTGGGATCTGGCAGTCAAATATTTATTCATTGTTTATACTTACCCGAAGGTGAATATTTTTTTGGCCAAGGTTTTTGTTTAAAGAGACGACATTATTTTTTCCACTGACCAGATAGCTTAGTGTTCGGGTTTCGTTTATGTATCCCCAGTCACCGTGGTCAGCGGTTGGTGGTGGTACTGTCTCGGATGCATTTTTTATGACCCCGGTTGTCGTGAAGAAATCCGGCTCTTGTTTAAACACGTGACTTACTCGAACATAATCGGTAAAGTTGAATTCATAGAATGACGCAGAATAGGAAATGTTGGTGACCTGAGTAACATTACGAAAACTCAGCTGGTAATCGTCTCGAAGAATTACAGTACTAGTCCATCCTTCGGGATGAGTTATTCCTTTGAATTTCCAGGGTACTGGATCTGTTCCATGTGTGTTTTTAAGCATTGCATCCAATGGGATGAGGGATTTCGGCAACGCTTCGTTAAACGCGAATCGCCTGAAGTCGACGGAGTTGTCGCAAACGCTTCCATTCACTGATCCAAGACTGTGTTCGCTATGAATGGAACAAGCTGTTGGTGGAAGATTCTGGTTTGTCGGAACAATACTACCTCCAGGAAATCCTAGATGGGTGACAACACTTATTTTAGAAATGCGTTTAATCATAGCTCCTGTTCTTCCACCCTGAGTAAGTAAAACTCACTTCAAAATCAACTTCTAATTTTCTTATGAATACCAGTACTTTAAAACAACAACAACAAAAAGTTACGTGGTTTTACCCGTTAAAGTGCCGTCTAAGTCTCGGAAAACCACTTCGTGTGCCCACTTGAACCTTGCCTTTCTTGGAGCGTTAATGAATGTCATTTTCTCAAACTTCACCGTCCATCCTCCCTGAAATATTTTACAATGAGCACAGGCCTCCATTGTTACGCACTCTGGTAAGTCAAAGTTAACCATGGTAACGTTGGATACGGTCAACCTGGAACTCTTGGGTAACTTTAATCCGGTTTCTGTGCAGTTTCTGTTCGTTGAGATACGTCTCGGAAGTCCTTCGGACGCCAAGCTTCTGCCGACGATCAATGAATCCTTTATCATTGGCCCTCCCCATGGTGCATCATCACTGCTTGCATCAATGTACTCAATACCTGCCAAGTCATTGTCCATGGTGATGAAATCTACAAATCTTACCGCCCCACACTG
>JBAHVQ010000176.1:441699-535920 GCA_036872915.1 Nanipora kamurai
CTCGTACTGAAGATGGCATAAGGTTGCCGAAACATGTCTACAATAAAAAAATTTGTCGTCTTTTTAAAGTGTGTTATTCTACTCGTGGTTGTATGATGGCTCTTATTAAAATACTGTGCTGGGCTTTAATATTTATCATCAAATTACGATTCCCGCCTGGTAAATCGATAGCTGATATACATAAGAACGTGTATATCGAGTAAAACCTTTACGCATAATAACATGTACATCGAGTAAAACCTTTGCAGTACCTCCGATTACTTACCGTAATTAAAAATGTCTTTTCGACTTACTGAATCGAAGATTATTTATGTTTTAAAAATCTTTTGGATTGCTTTTACTGTACCCATCTGATGGTCTGCACGGTCTATTGTAGGCTTACCTCGGGGTGTGGTCTTTTGGAACAATTCTTTTGTAAAGATTCACGGAACCAATGAACAGTAGTTGACCTTCCCCGAATTTGGGATTCCATATGTGTTATGATATAGGAATAGTTAGAACTGGTTTAAAGGAATTGACCGTCATTGTATCGTTGTGTAGATATACTGACCTCTATATAACTGGACTGCGGATGACCTCTGGAAAAAGGTTCTCAAAAGACCGCCATCCTGCTAGGTCATAAAGGCTCCCTAATCAATCACATGCAAGGTGTGTTTCATGAGATGGAAAAGGTGCATGGAGCCAAACTCGAGAGAAAAGCGAGTTTAGTGAGTTGACAAGGTTTTAAAAACTAAAACATTTGTCGGTAAACCGAAAATTTCACTAAGTTCGGACATCTTTTACAAGCTTCCCATCGGAAGATAATTCTGGATGTTTTTATGTAGTATTACTCATCGGAACTCGTCGGATGACTCACCAAGATATCGCCGGTCAATTGAGGACACTTTTGACAATACAAAAGTATCAGAGACCCGCAGTCCAGTTATATAGAGGTCAGTGTGTAGATAGTAAAGACGAATCAATGTCACCAATGGTTTTCCCTACGCTGACGCGAAAGTTACGAGATTATGAATTAGACTCACTTCTGTAGTAATATTTAGATTATGAGTGGCGATGTTGTATCGGTATTTTGTACATGTACTAGAGAACTGACATGTGATATTGCTTAGTCATTGATGTCTTGATATCAATCCCATGCGATTCAGACGTCAATGATACACCGGCCATCTTGATTCTTCTTCAAGTTAATGAGATTCTTTCGTTAGATTCAACCACAATGGCCAGCATGACGTCATTTGACACTTACAAAACCGATATCAAATGATGTAACCGTTCATTACATGATCGGAAGAAAATGGAAGATAAATCGGATTCTTTTTGACACAGAAAAAGCAAAGATTAGATCAAATTTGATCTTGAACTGATATCATGAACGAAAATCAGTCATTTTTCCTTCTGTCAACTGCACTCTTTGGTTGGTTCAGGTTTTATAGCAAATAGCTCTCCTAACTGTGTTGAGAAGTGTTAAAGTCTAAAGAGGCTATTTTTTAGCGAGCGGTATTCACTTAATTGTAAAATTCAATTTACTATAATATCAAAGAGGTTATGAAACGCAGATGAAATAAAATTTGATATTGATTGTCGACAAAGGTTATGATTTAGTACCAGTGTGGAGCTTATCAACAGCCTAAAATATTTGGATTGAAAGTACTATTTAGAGGCGGTACCCTTTTGCCAAAATCACCCGCCGTTCCTATGGGGTAGCCAATCATCCCTTGTTATCTATTCCTACTTTTCCTCAAACGTTTCCTCTTCTAATCGATTATTTTACTTGTTTTTACGTGTCGAAACTATCCCAGGATTCAACGTCGAATAATACAACTTTCCGCTTTGCTTTTTTTTTTTGTTTGTTTTTTTTTTCCACAAAAGTAGTGAGTAAAACGACGATAATCACGTAGAACACCAGAAACTAAATTGATGGGAAATATTTCTCGTTGACCTTTATTCGGTAGCGTTTCAGCTAGCCATCTTGATCCTAAGCCCAGTCTGTCATCCGAGGACATAGAGACAAATTGAACTGGTTTGAAAGGTGTCAAGGAGATGTTCTTGGAGAAAGAATCCAACATAACTCTAACATGATCCCGAAATAATATATAATACTAATTCGATAAATCAAGATGCAAAGTCGTTCCAATTGTTAATTTTTCACCAATGAGGTGAGAACAATCATTTTATGTTTGTGTTCATGGTTATTCGTAACTATGCTTTCTGTCAATCTTTAATTTCCTTATTTACAACGAGGTACAACTCGGGGAGCACTTGGTGTTGTCCGACCGATTAGAGAGCAAAATTGTTTGTTTGAGTAAAATTGTGTCTTGTTTAGATATTTTTATTAGGAAATTCATTTTTGTGACGTTTTCGAGATATTTCACAGTGAAAAATTTTAATAATAGGTTCGGGTGCGACTTCATATTAAAGCAATTTCTTTTCTATATCGCTCCCCCTTTCCTGAAATGCTTGTTACATTCCTGCTCGTTCTCTTCAATGGCGACGGTGGTGTGGGTATATATATATATATATATATATATTATTTGGTTCATTTTGGTATATATATATATATATATATGTAAAATCTTCAAAAGCCCACGCCACATAAAGCTTAAAACTTACATAAAGTTCTAACGAAAGCTAAACTTTATTTCACTACAACATTTCGAGGACCAGCCTCTTCAGCTCTTCTTCTTCGGAAGAAAGAACTGGTCCCCGATTCGTAGTAGTGAAATAAAGTTTAGTTTTCTTTTGAAGTTTATATATAGATACATATATATATCGAAGCACAGCTAACGACGTTAATAATTAATGGTATATGATTATGTTTTAATCATTTTTGTTTCCTTATCTATCAAGGAATTGATTTGATTTTAGTCGTACTTTACTAGCTCTCGTCATTACACTCCTTTGGTCGCGGGGTCATCAGAAGCTTTAAACATCGACTGCTCGAACAATGATCTTAACGTTTGGCGGACTCTTTTAAAGAAGACGGTAAAAGAAGGTGAGAAGTCGTAGCAAATAATTATTCAAAAAGAGTGTATCGTCTAACAGGTGACCGGCCTTTTCAATTAAGCAAATTCGCAAATTTAGTTCTTCTCTATTGCTTTACAATTATTATGAAAATCTTCGTTTTCTTTATGTGTTAGAAAGGGAAAAAATACCCCGGACCAGGTGACCTGATTTCGCCCTATGCGTCCACCTTTGCGATCTCAACTTGAGAAATTAACTCGAGGAAATTATATGTTGCTATGTACTCCATACAAAAACATTTCAATCTTCTATCTTTAGGCAAAGAAGAAAATAACCCTCCGTGAAAACAAAAAATTCTTAATTAGAGCTGTCGGCAAAGAAGGAAAAAAATTTCGATATATTTTTCATATTCATGTTTTGTGCAATAAGCAGATTGGATGTTTAAATCTACACTGAACATTTCTGTATATCCTTGAGGTTAACCTTTGTGTACCGCGAAAGCGCTGTCCAGTTTTGCAACATTTCATACAATGGCCCTTGATGGTCTACATGGAGTTGAGTGTCCTCCTCGAAACTGTTTTACGCATATTGTGTCTTAAGTATAATTTTCCCACGCAGCTGAGTGTGTGACAAATGCATGAATCTCTTGCTATAGGTCAGTTCATTATAAATTCTTGAGGACAGTCGCAATAAGGAATTTAAGTTTCTACGCTCCAACTTCAAAGTTTGGTCAGAAACAAATGCCATTATCGATATTCTGTATTAACGTATTTTTCGGTTGGGGTGGTCTTAAAGTTTTTTTGTTTTTGTTTTTTTTTTGTTTCACTGGCATTAGGAATAACTTCCACGGTGAAATGAACTCCAGGAATATTTAGCGATGCAGCGCTCTCAATTTATAATTTTTGATTTTCAGAAAACTGGTTTTTTAATTCAAACCCTAGGTAATATTGTTTTAACAATATTTTTGGTTGCATTCGTATTCTGTCTACGACTTAAGTTAAATGATATATAACATACTGAAAATCCCAGGAAATTTAGCTCTTTGCGTACATTTTAGACCAGTTGTATAAGCCATTATCGCTACTAAAACTCTTAATATATATCCAGCGAAAAATCTACCGTGAAACAAAACTCTTCGATGAACAAATGAGGATTGTAACTCATTGTAACGCAGCTGTGGATTGTAAGGTGATGGGGAAAATTAGAATACATGTATTCCTTCGTTATGCCGAGTTGATGTAAATATGTTTTCGCTTTGTTGCAACAGAAAGAGTTGAGAACCCCACGACGAATTAATTGAAAAGACAACACGATAGTTGTGAATATACGCAACAAGTGATTCTTTCCTTACCTGAAACCAGTTCAGTCTCTTGCTCATATAAACTGGAGAATCAAATTAGAATTCACAGTTTTATGTTTTCCTCTGCATTAAATGTTCTTCTTGTGTAGGGTGTTCCGACAAATTAAGTACCGCAAGATAATGACCTGATTTCGAAAGATGATAAGATTTACAAAATGTGTAAGGGCTGTCATACGCTCTACTTACTTAAGTTACTAAAACTAATTTCCCCACGTTTGTACGATGTTGAACTATTTGGTGAACCTAGAAAAAAAATTCTAGTTGGACTTTTAATTTTTTTGTCTCATGCCACCTGTTCTCGCATCTGTTACTGTTTGTTGCATCACCATGTTATTCAAATAAGGATTTGTATAATCTCTTCTAGTTTTATTAATTACGAGGTCTGCGTCTTCATAGCTTTCGATTCCAAGACATACATGCATCTTGTGCTTTCAAAATAGCTCTGTTTCGTTACGAAGTTTGGTTGATTTCCAAATACGACGTTTGAACGAGTCCTTAGGTCAATTACGCGATAGCTGAGACATGAATATCCTTCCATTCTAGTGGTCTGACAAGTAAACATGTTTATAATGAAGTCCTTTCTCCGCTCCAAAGGGTGCTACTTCTCGGAAAATAAGGAGAGACTTCAGTGGAAGTGTAATTAACGTGGACGCATGCTGTGGATGTTAAGTTTAGTCAACGACAATATATTCATATTTATGTACTTTTATTGAAGTAAAGGAACGAAACGGAAAAGATCAACAATAACACGCTCTTGATGTGATGTCGAGAGTTAAAACGCCAAAACGTTAATTAAATCTAACGCTAACCAACTTTGAAAGTTTAAAAACATTAACATTAATTCACTTTGAAAGTTTAAACACCTCCAAATAATTGAAAAAATGCATTCTGACTCCATTTTGACATCATTTATTGTAAAGATTCTTTCAAGGAAAAAAAATTAAACAGTGCCATCTGTCTGTATACAAACCGAAGTATACTTCTAAGCCTCGCTGCTCTAAACGAAATTATCGTAATCCGGGAGAATTTTGTGAATAAATGTCAGTAATACTACCAGTGAAAATTATAAATTGCAATTTATTGACTTCAAAAAGATTTATACTCTGATATTCAACTCGACTAGTCTGCGAAAATGTACAAAACTAAAAGAAATGTGATAATTTTGGGTCAGTGTTAATCGTTCTTTGAACAGCCGGCTCCTATTCCTGGGCCCAAATATGAGTCCCGCATTCTGTTCTTCCCCAGGCGTGTATGATTATCCCGTAAAAGCACAATCCATGCTTTCGATTCGCTCACGAATGTTGCAATACCTCTTGATAACTTTTTTAACTAAATCTTATACATCAGCCTTTATGTTTTGCGATCCTGTTCATCTTGGCCAGAGGCTCAGACGCGAATAATTGAGTCGAACGTGAAGGTAATTATAATAAAACCTCCTGGACAGCTGCCACGTTCACTTAGCCCAGCGAAAATTGCATCTATAACAGTAAAGGTAAAACTATTGGGGAAAAAACTCCAAAATTTTGATCAATTGAATTCTGTGGTGGAGAACAGACCTGTCATTCGTGATGCCAACGTAAATCAAGCACATTCTTCGATATCATTACGGTAGTTCCTTAGAAGTTCTCTTCTAGTCTAAATCTAGACATTGATTCGGTTTATTTTTCTAATCATTTTTTTCATTTAATTATAGTAAAACTTTCGTAGTTTCAATATGGAATGATGCATAACCTGCCAAGAAATTAACACAGGCCGAATAAATGTTCGGAAAGTTTGTTGTGAGTGGTGCACCTCCAAACGGTATGGACGAGGGAACTTCGCAAGAAGATTTTGAAGAAAGATCGTGCTTTTGTTTGAAACGAACATTTTTTGTGAGGAAATGGTTTATCCACCTTGTCCACTGGCCATATCCTTTGCAGTACTGTCCACCGCCATTTCTCATTCTCTCGTTAGCAATACGGATGCTTTCACTTCCCTTAATCTAATCTTTATCAACAGAGTTATTTCGGGGTTTTATCCATAGTGGAATTGTAGGCACTGTTCACTACTTAAAGACTAAAAAACTTTCCACAGTTTAATCAGCAACATTTCCTGAGACCTTAATAGTATTAAACTGCAATTGCAAAATACAGATCTCCCTCACATTTTGCTAAAAATCTGTATTTTTTTACACGAAATAAGTCGCTAGGTTTTCCTCTGAGGGTATACGAATACGCGAAATATCTGACCGTTTATGAACCAATTGTTGCATAATCTTCGAGGCAACCTCTGTTGTCTCCGACGAACTATACCGCGCAGATTCGTGATTGATTCCGTAGATTCGACACTCTGGAGACTGCATCTTTCGACTTATGTTTTCTTTAATGCGCGAAAGTATAACGTCACTTTCTTAACTCTTTTCCACGACTTCTTTTCTCACTTTGCAAAAATTTCACAACCTTCTCCAATGTATCTAAAGCCAAATGCCAAACCTTGGGTCAAGGTTCGGGTTGGCTTACACTGTGTCTTTGTTTCCTTTGTGTTACAACTGATGAATTGCTCATGACACTGAACTTCTTTGTTCTAACAATCTTATCAGAGTTGTCTGTGCTTTTTAACGTTTTTATCGTTTATAATTTTCCATGAATTTATTAACCTTATTTTATTGGTTTTGCTGATGAGAAGATTATAAATTGATAAGACTTTATTTTATGAGGGTAAATCATGTAATGGTGTACAACAGTAATAAAATTCGAGTTAAAAATATGATGGCCCAGACAATATTTAAATAGAGGCATAACAAAGACATATATTTTGAAAATATTTACTGAACTGACGTTTCGTCGCTAAACCCGCAACATCTTCAGAGTGAGACAAAATTACGAAGTCTCGGCTTAAATATAGTAGGCTATTTACGTTTCGTCGCTAAACCCGCAACATCTTCAGAGTGAGATGAAATTACGAAGTCTCAGCTTAAACAGAAGATACCGCATGGCGAAAAGAAGAAAGTAAAGTTATCGTCTTTCCTCTCACTATTGTTACATCACTTTCTATTTTTTTGGAAATAGCGTACTATATTTAAGCTGAGACTTTGTAATTTTATCTCACTCTATCCCACAAGATGTTGCGGGTTTAGCGTCGAAACGTCAGTTCATTAATTAAATATTTTCAAAATATATGTCTGTGTTATGCCTCTATTTAAATATATTGTCTGGGCCATCGTATTTTTAACTCGAGTTCGATTTCTGCCTGGATCATCAATTGCTACTATTTTAAAGAAGTAATAAAATTGTTCTAGGAAATATTCTGCAACACCAGTCAAACTGCAGAATGTCCGTATTCATACCTCTTGTCATTTATTTCTTGCAATATTGTCGAGTTATTTTATTTTCTTTCCATCGTCACCTTTCCTTGACCATCACTACGTGGTTTGAAAGGCTAAGTATGCTCGTTATTCTTGTCAACTGTGCTTGCCTGGCTTTGGCTGACCCTTTGGATCGCACATGTTCGGAAATTAAATGTAAACGACTGAAAAAAGTGAACGTATTCGTTCTCTGGTTTTTTGTCGCTGAAATGATCGTCAAAATGATGGCAATCGGATTAGTGGGAAAGAGGAGTTATTTTTCAGACAGTTGGAACAGACTTGACTTTCTCATTGTGGTGGCAGGGTAAGTGATCAGAGAGTTCAAGAAAACACGACGCGGACGTCAACGACGACGCGGCCTTACAATAAGATTTCGGTTTCAAAGAAAAGAAATGAATAATTTGAGGTCTTTTAAGTATTTCTCGAGTCGTCCTGGCTCCACACAAGACATGACGAAAAGCACTGCCATGTTTTCACGACGATACCGGCTCTTACGACTGCGAGAACGTTAGGCTGTATTTAATGAAAAACGTTAATCGACCAACTGAAATTGCCTGGAAGAGTTTAACAAAGAAAAATGATGTCCTAAGTTTGGCAAGTTTGGCTTGCTACACGGCCGTGAAATTTAAAATACTCTGCTTATCGGCGTCGGGTAATAATCTCGCTCGAGAACTTTCAAATTTACAATTTTTCAAAAACATTTTTTTGCATAACTCCAACCATGTAGTTCTGCATACTCTAACTACTAAATTTCCGCCTATATTTATAGAGTAAACTATATTAGCATTTATTACACGAGGAAATTGTCGACGGATAAGCTACTGATATAGAGGATTCACTAATTAAATCCAAATAGCAATGTAAAGAATTAAACTACGAGAGAACAACAATACCCACTGCATTTTAAGACCCAATCATGCGCACATCACTTGCTCAAGAACCTTTATTATCATCCATTTTTTCCAAATGCAGTCTGTGATTTGTCAAGAATTTTGGGATAATTTTCGAAATATTTACTTTTGTCTTATTAATAAACTGCTAACAATGCAATATTACGTGCTCAAACGACACTATGACCTACAAACGTTCTCCAAATAAATTAAGCGATATTACATTTGCGTTAATGCGAACACTGCTAACAAACTGTGTAGCTTGGGCTAGGCTATCCACTTGCTTGGCAGCGTAGACAGCTTAGTTGATTTCCTGCCTGCTAGTTGCAAGTCTATGGTAAAAAATTAGTTGAAAGATTGAAGTTTATGTCACATATCTCAGCATTCGGCTTCGACTGAAAATACTGGAGACTTTGACCTTAGTAATTCTTGATAGTAAGTAAGATAGTAATTAACGTGAACACTACACATATTGCTTTCCCAAGAAATTGAAATAAACCATGCGCCTATTGGGAAATAAAAGCCTTGAAAAAGTATTCATTTCTGACCGGGGAGATGAAGCCAAAAGTTAAACTAGTACGTTTTTTCCCTGTTTTTTTTTCCTATCATAGAATTGTAGACGAGTTCTCAAGCCTAGATGGAGCTTTTCTTATTATGATCAGATTGGTTCGAGTTCTTCGTCCTCTGAGGGCCATTAATCGTGTACCCAGTAAGTCCAATTTAAAGAAACTAATTGAATCGCATAATTAAATATCAAAAATAATTACCTGATTTACATATTCCTCTAATTATTTTTATTCAGGTATTCGAATTCTAGTAACTCTTCTTCTGGAAGCTCTACCATTGCTGGGCAATGTCTTTGCTTTAGCTTTTTTGGTCTTATTTATCTTTGGGATCATTGGAGTACAACTGTGGCAAGGTGTTCTACGAAACAGATGCTTCCTGAATACTAGCTTGCCAAACAACGCTGTTTACACGTAAGATGGGAAAAGGATTTTCGGTCTCTCGTATTTCGTAGTTTGTAATCGTCGGATTTTCGATTAGAAATATTCTACGGCCTTACTACAACAGTTATTAAAATAGTTGCGGTAATAATTAAATAGTGTATGTCAATTTATTATTGTTAAATAGTCATTGTAGAAATCATTGCTTGGAGGTTGCTTCTGCTGCTGTTATTGTTTTTACTGTTTCTTCTGGTACATAGTTATGAATCAACCGCACTTTTCAACTCTTGCCCTTGTCGTTCTCCGTGGGGTGGTGGTTGTTGATGTTGTCATTGTTGTCATGGCTGTGCATGTTTTAGTTTGTGTTTTTCTGCTGATATTCGTTGGTGTTTAAGTTCGTGTTAACTGTATGACAACGATAACAATGAAGATAGAGGTGGCGATAATGATAATGATTATAATAATGGTAGTCGTGATATTTTTCATGATATTTGCTCCTTGTATTAACATTTCAAAGGCTAAAAGTTCCTTCGTCCATTCGACGAAAACACTTCGGGTTTTTTTTGAAATTTTAAGAACTGTTGGCCTTTCTAATGTTGATAATGGTGATAATATAATAATAATAATGATAATGATAATAAAAGTGATAATGATGTCAATCGTAATTATAATCATAATGATTATGATAATTAATATAATAATGGCGATAATGATGATGATGAAGATAATGATAACCATAATGATAATGATAACGATAATGATGAAGATAATAATGATGATGAGAATGATAAAGATGAAGATAATGATGCAGATAGTGCTGATGATAATCATAATAATTGTGAAAATTAAAATTATAATAATAACGATAAAGATGATGATAATGATAATAACAATGATAATGATGATCATTGTAAACAAAAAATCAACTTCTTTTCTAACTAACTCACGAACGTTTCTCCTAGAAATTCATCACCTGTAAGTTGCTACTACCGCGTCTCGTTTGATAAGCCTGACTTTCTGTGTTCACTGCCTTCCGATACCGGCATGAAACATTGTAATAGTATACCCACTCCATCCTCGTGCTGGTTAACTTCACACATTCCTGGTAACCACTGTCATAATGAACTTGATTCTATGACGAACTCCTCTATGATTTTCAACAACAGTTATTTCCAGTGCTCACAGGATGGGCCAAATCCTTTTTTTGGAACCGTGTCTTTTGACAACATCGGATTTGCCTGGATGGCCATTTTTCAGGTAATGCGTTTTAAAACTTTGCCGAATATGTGTTAAATTTCAGAGAATTTTTGCAAGTCTACGTAATTAGGGTTTGTTGGGTCCTGCCAAATGAAGTCTGGGATTTTTTTGCGTCATTTTTAACTAGTATTCTGCAGCGCAGGAGTTAGATGTGTGTTCAGTATTTTCTTAACGCACATCTAATTGTTTCTGTTTTCACCAAGGTATTGTCTAATAAATATATCAAGTTGTTTTCGTGTTATAGATCATTACCCTGGAAGGATGGACGGACATAATGTACCTTATTCAAGAAGCTCATGGTTACTGGAATTGGATTTATTTTGTCACTCTAATTCTTGTAAGTATTTCGAACCTACAATTTAGTCCACACACTACGTTGAACAAAGGCGATAAACTGTTTACGAAATGCTTTGACAAAAAAAAAAATGAAAGAAATTGCGGTACTGATGATACTTTTTTTAGAAGTCTTTAAGCCAGTCGCTCATTATCCGACTGAGCGCAATCCGACTTAATTCGACCGTCCTGATCCAATTAATGATGGTCGTGAAGACTCATAGTCGTACGACTGACTCCATTCACTGAACGACTGCTTCCGACTGAACATCGTTTTTGTACGATATGATGACATTTTTGGAGATCCGCCATATCTCCTCTTAGTCACATGCGTAGTGCGTACCCGGTTGAAACTGGGCTGTCATAGTATTCAACTGCCACACACCGTCAACGACTCCTAATCGGGTCGATCAAACTTGTTTAACCTGCCCGACTAAAGCTAACGTGACTTAAAACTAGAGAGGTTAAGATACCCCGGTTCCGGTGTACGGGTACGGGTAACGCAATCTTGTTTTACATTTTTCGCTGATGTCAGCATATTTACCCGTAATATCTACCCGTTTTCCCGCGGTAAACCAAGGTCTACACGTAAACGACGAACGGGTAATTACTAGTATACAAAACAGTGAGAACAAAGTGGTCAACGTATTTTAAAGAAGAAATGGAGAAGCGGGTGAGTGCCTTTAACACTTTTAAAATACATTGTACATATAATATAGTGTTCCTCCACTCGATTTTCTTACCCGGAATTTAAGTATTTTCTTAAGTTGCAAGCCGTACCCATATTACGGTAAAGGGTCCGTCTAATTCACCCGTACCCGTACACCGGAACCGGGGTATCTTAACCTCTCTACTGTCTAGATACGGGTAAGTTGTGGTCGTTGACACGTACACACTGAGCGACCATCAGAGATGCGACGGTTGAGTTGGAACGCGTCTCTTTCAATCGGTCAGTGTGCGGCAGGCTCTCGAAATCGTTCTTGTCTCACATGCAAGACTGTTTTCCACTTTAATTTCCCAATCTAGATTGGCCCATTTTTCTTAGTCAACCTGTGTCTTGTTGTACTTGCCATGCAATTCCAAGAAACAAAGTCCCGCGAACTCCAGCTCCTCCAAGAAGACCGACAAAGGAAAATAGAAGCACACAAAGTCTTCAAAGAAACAAAATGGGGCAAAGTTATAAGTGTGATGAAAACTAACATCAGTGAGTCCTTGCAAAAACGATCTGAGCAGCATGTCCATCATCATCATCATATCCACCACTACTATCACCACAAACACATCCTTGAGAATCCTACGTCACCACCTGAAGATCATTCTACTTCTATGGCAATGGAATCAAGTGATCCGGTTCCACTCCCTGCCGTAGTTTTATCTCATGAAAACTCTCCAAGTCTTTCTTCTACGATATCCGCTTTCCGCCAAGAGCCGAATGATTCGATCATATCTGTAGAAGTAAAGTCCAATTGTCAAATTTCCCAGAATTTTCTGTCTCCTACAATGCAATTTTCGGGAAGAGCGTCGCCAACAGGGTCAGCGGAATCGGTGTCATTAGAGCATTTCTCATTCTCACCAGACGCAGTTTCCTCATGTTCTTTTGAAGACTTGCACAAGGTTTCCCCTTGTTCAAACGTAGCGTCTGCCACCGCTACTGTTTCTATTAATGTCAACACAAATCAAAATCCTTGTTCATCCGGACGGCCAACTGACAATCAGACCATTACTAAAACTGAAGTGGTCGCTTTGGCGACTGCTAACGCTTCGATAGTTACAGAACAAATTTCGAAAAATACAAATGATTACGAATTTCAACGCAAGGAGTCGCTCAAGACACGTGATAAAACTTTTAAGAATTCTATGAAACAAAGTAATTCTCTAAAAAGCCGTCAATTTGACAATGATACTATGAAAGCTTTGGACATTTCTAAGTTAAATGTCGATATTAATGGTTTACAAAAAGAGCATAAAAGCCCACAAAAAAGAGACGAAATTTTACGGCAAAGCTGTACTGATGAACCCATTGGTGCGGAGGATAAAACGATATCAAATATCGGATTTCAACGAAGAGGAACTCAGCGAAGTTTGGATGACAGGTTTGGAAGTATGTTCGATATCCAGAGGTCTGCGCGGTACTACGTTTCTCATGAAAGGACGACTGTGGTGAAAGCAAGAGAAATTTGTGCAACGCTCGCCAACAGTTCACGCTTCACAAATTTTATAATGTTTGTGATTCTTGTTAATACTGTTACCATGGCGATAGAACATTATCAGCAGGTTTGTTGAAAAGCAAATGTTCTTGACGATATCTGTTCATCATAAATAACATCATAATCATCATTGTTCTCATAATCACGATATTTTGTCTAGGAACTTTTCGGGGAAGTATATTATAGATTAATAAATATATCAAAATACATTATACATTAACAGATATATCAAACAGTCAAATTTGTTTTTTTAACGGCCAATCTCTTATAACTAGTCACATAGATGACAATATTTAAACTTCGCTTACGTACCAGTTATCATGCGGTAAAAATTGATTTTAATGGACTCAAGCAAGAGCTTTACTCACTAATATCGTCAGCTTAACGTCTTTAATATATTGATAGTCTTGATGAAATAATTACGATTTTCTTTTTTTAAAGCCTGAATTTCTGGATAATTTTCTCGAGACATCCAATATCTTCTTTATCTCGATGTTTACTCTGGAGATGATCATTAAAATTCTTGGTGAAGGAATTCGAGTATATATCAGTCAGTGGTTTAATATTTTTGATGGTTTTATTGTCATGATAAGGTAAGTCACGAAGTTGTGCTGTTGAAGCTATGCATGGTGATATATTTGACACCACGTTTTATGTTTTCGCCAAGCTTTAGACCTATTGACTCAAGTTCTTGTTCTGATGAAGTCCTGAGTCAACAGGTCGAAAGCTTACCGATAAAACGTGGTGTTCCACAAGTTTAACATAGTTATTTAGTTGTTTTAAGTAAACACGTTTGAGGACCTTACGTCTATCTCAGGACATCTTTGGATACCAGCTGGGTAAGTTCACCAAACTAGTCCATCGCGACTCATTGATTTTTCTTCACCATCTATAGTATAATTGAAGTTATAATTCTCCGTGGTAGCGGCGGTTTGTCCGTCCTGCGAAGCATTCGACTTTTACGTATCTTCCGCCTTATCCGACCAATCAGACATCAGCTTATCGTGATGGTACACACCATGGCCAGTGTAATGACCTTTACTGCCCTGCTTTTCCTGTTCATGTTCACCTTTGCGGTACTCGGTATGAATTTATTTGGTGGTAAAATGAGTCTTCCAACATCCAACTGCCGTACGGAAAACGTTCGAAGTAACTTCGACACCTTTCCTTTGGCAATGGTCACCATTTTTCAGGTATAATCGTCATTTCTCAACTACTAATCGACTTCTACAAATACTACCAGGTGATTAAAAACGTTTCTCGATATCTAACGGTAGATCAACTTCAGATAGCGGTGAGCAACGCAGTAAGACCGATTTTTATAAGTCTCAATAACAGTGCTTCTACCTAGTTTTTGGCGAAATGTTTGAAGAATTAAATTAACTACTATGTGCTAATCTAAATCATATGCTTGAAAAAAATCCATGAGATGATAAGTGACTCGGGCATCGTTCTAACACGAGAAGGTTGGCTAATCGGTAACCTGTAGGAGGTATAATTGATAGATGGGTGCTTGCTTTTGGAAACCTACGGCAAATGACAGCTCACACGACTTACCATGTATCCAATTCTTCCTCGTATACGTTGTCTGCACCATGGTGCCAACGGCTGGGGTCCTACCAGCAGATGGAGCAGGGGCAGTCATCTCGAGAGGTCCAACGCCTTAGCAGATACAATAACCCTCGAAGCATTCAAAATATTAGTGTTGTTCTCAATTTTGATTGGATGAGAGCAGTGCAATATTGAGGTAACGAAGTGCCGAATAAAGGTAATTCAGTGCAAATTTCTCGAGGGCCTCATACTAATCGAAAAATTTTCAGGGGTCGCGTTTGAAAACAATGACTGCAGTTTTTCATCAGATTTTCTGTGGTGAGCGGTTTCCGTCGTTCGCACAAGTCACTTCACTCTTATGTATATTATTAATACTATTGGAAATAATTTATTTAAATTGGCTTTTCGTGCAATTTGGATAAACAAGCGCTCGTGAGTCTTTGAGAAACTCACTCCTGCGTGTTTTTTACAAATTCAACCGAAACATTGTTATTATCTAAAGGATAAAACTTCGTCTTAGAAATAAATTTTTGCCTACAAATTTTCAATTTCGTATCTATAAAACATAATGTGCACTTTGGTACATGATACTTGAAATATTTTAGCATGCACTCTACAAATGAATCATGTGTTTTATTTGGGAAAATTTTCATGATATTTCTATGCCAGCATTTAAAATGATTTCCCATTAAATTTTAAAACTGTATTTCTGTTATTAGGTTTTAACGCTTGAAGACTGGAACCTAGTGATGCGGGATGCCATGCGATCTACTTCAGAATGGGCGGCCATTTACTTCATTACCCTGACTACCATTGGTTATTACGTTTTGTTTAACCTTTTGGTGGCTATTTTGGTCGAAGGATTTACGAACCCTGTGGTAAGACGGTGAAGAGGAACGGAAGGAAAGAACGAAGCAAGCAAAATAAAAAGTAACGGAGGGACGAAACAAACAACACAAACACACGAGTGCTGACCTTTATAAACATCGCTGCTAAACAACATATGTTTGATTTGGTTATTTACTCGAGATCCATGAAATAACTAGCTCACAACGACGATTAACAACAGACTACCACTATTCGCAACATTTCCTGTAATATCATCAAGATTATTGCAATGCCTAGCCAACCATGACTAACGACAGCAACGACAACGAAACCATTTTTAAACAGTTTTTTTTTCTTATTATTAAGCTTTTTGACTCAAACAAGCTGGAACATGAGAAAGAAGAGAAAGATGACGCACAAAAACTGTCTGACGAAGCAAAGCCCACTACGGATTGGTTGACATTAATTAAACGTGCAAAAGATCAGCCATCAGTTTCACAGCCATTGCCTTCCCATGATAAAAATGAAAATGACCTCGACGACTTACCAACGGACACTTCTGAGTTGACGGCGACGTCTTGGTCGGAAACGAAGAGTACAATGAGAACGCCTCATACCCCATCAGATTACTGCGGACGAGCTATGCGTGGTATGATAGGAAAACCTTACCAATTACAAAGTATGTTTGGAAAATCAAATGATTCCCGCAGTCTAAGAGGATATTCAATGGACTTGGCTCAAGGCAGCAAGGAATACGATCAGTATGTTTCCAAGAAAAAGGCAATAATGCCAATCGAGAGAAAGCAATCACGAAAACCAAAATCAATCTCGAAGAAATATGACGCCAATTCTTGTTTGTCAAAGAACCAACCAGACTTGGGCAACTCTATGTCTTACAATAACAAAGGTTTTACTGAAGATGAAAAGCTTACTCCAAACGTTTACAATCCAAGGATTATTATCACTAGCGAAGATGATGTTCATGAAAGGAACTTCAACATTGTTTTTCAGCAGGTGGTTGACAAGAATACTACTGAATCCTGTAACCAAGAGGTAACGACAGTAATTTAAATGGCAACGTTCGTTTTCCGGTCTTTACGCAAAATAACGCATGCTGATTGGCTGCCTAGATGTGCAATTAAGTTTTTCATAGAGACCAGCTAACAGTTTGAGGCGCGAAATGTGAGTTCCTTTTCCGATTTATACATTTTCCGGCCATATAATAAATTCCTTATTAACCTCGTTTGTTCGATCTGTACGGGAAAGTATTTGCCCTCGAAATTTACGCACAGACTTCGCTCCTTTGTGGCTCGGTCTGTACGAAATCCTCTGGCAAATACTTTCCCGTTCACACCTCACGCTCTTTTAATAAGCAATCAGTATATCGTAATACTTACAGATTTTCTTTTACCTTTATGAAGATTCTCACTTATTCGTCCGTTCATTCTTTCATTCATCCAAACTCCAGTCGTTCATTCATTTATCAAGTTACCCCTTATAAAAACTCGACGAGTGAAATATGACGAGTGAAATATGACGAGTGAAATATGACGAGTGAAATATGACGAGTGAAATATGACGAGTGAAATATAACGAGTGAAAGGATTTTGTTTTTATCCCTAATAGAGAATCATCATTTTAACTTTTTTGTTTATTTTCAGGAAACTTTGGACACAAGCCATTCAAAATCGCTTTTTATATTTTCCGAAAATAACAAGTGAGTATTGAAGATCATTGCTTCTTTACCTAGGGTCGGTTGTTCTGTGCCGGAATAGCTTATCCAGTGAATAAGTTGTAACGAGTGAGCTATGTTATTCAAGCATTGAACGACTTAAATGTTATTCACTGAATATGGAGACGCCCATTGGATAGTTTTATTGAGCAGATAGAATTCACGTTTAGTTTTTCAAATTCCAGAGGACTTCCCCGCTAAATACCTTATACAGGCTTTGACCAACCGATCCCTGGATTTGTACGTCTCAATACTACAAGCACGCGATCGAGAGGGTAGAAAACAAGTTTCTTTATTCAGTTTGGGAGGGCAAGGAGCCGAATTCGTTATTTAATTTCTCATCAGGTATTAGAGGTATACCTCTGGACCTTTGTGACTTTCTCCCAAATTCTGTTGGCCCTTTAATCTGCCAAACGGTCACGGAGCAAACGAAAAACAGTTACAGGCAATTTCATAACACTTGCTGTTGCGAAAATTTGAACCGAAAATTTTCAGTTTTTTTGTTTATTCCCGCTTTTTTGTGGAAAATCGCTTTTTTATGGAGAGGAAGTCGTTTGACGATAAGATCGAATTTAAACGACCGAAAAACTCACAAATTTTAATTTTGAAAGTGATATTTTAGATTTGTCATATATTTCGACATTCAAAAGCTATGACGTAATAATTACGTCACGTTTTTGTCATCAGAGTAACCTAAGCCGATTGCAAAATCCAAGCACGACCAAAATTGTTCTGTGACATATTGAGGTACAAGCAAAGGGCACTTTAAGCCCACGCCCCAAGTCAAAAGACCCAAAAAAACACAGTATAGGAATAGGCTTAAAATTGGGGGTTGACATGAGCTTTCACGACTATAATCTCTTTATTAACTTTTGCTATTCGCTTTTACAGATTCCGACAATTAATGATCAAAATTTCCACAAGCAAATGGTTTGATTATTTCATTTTATTGCTGATTGTGATCAGCTGTGTTTTCATGGTCATGGACCAACCTCACTTGGCCACATCATCTCAGGTAAATGTAAGAACCAGACCTAAAGGACATCGTGCAAGTACGTTTAAACAACTTTAGAATGGTTTACCTGGGAATCGAGTCGACGCCATTGGTGTCATTTCGAATAAAGGCCCGAAACATTTCACTCCGACGAAGGGTCGTCGCTCGAAACAGTAGTTTTCCTGTCAGAAATTTTGATATTTTCCTTACCGCTTTTTGTTTTATGTACCTGTCTTACTTATATGCTTAGTTAATCAGCCTGTAAACAGGGAGGCTTGAAAGAGTCTTTTCGGATAGTCTCGTAGGAAAACAACGCTGATTTCGTCAGTAGCCTCCAATAAATAACTCGCTTTCCTCATAGCTAAAGAATTAAATGTAAACTAAATATTTTTGTTAGAAAATTTTCCCTAACGAGGTGTACAACCCCGATAACCTAGCTATGACTGGATCTGCCATTGCGTAGATCTTTACTAGATATCGCTGGAAGCTATCACCAGCCATTTTTTACGTTTTCAATGTGCCAATTTTCTTCGTCTACCTAAAACCAAAAAATAGTCATTTTTTTATTATTTTTGATTTGGTGATGTTCACCAGGATTCTTTACCTATTTTAGTCATAATATCAGACTCTTTGTGTGTCTTTATTTTCACAGCAGACCGACATTGTTTACACAGCATCCTTTGTTTTCACCGTACTTTTCACAATCGAGGTGGTTATCAAGGTAAGAATTTACTGATTTGCATCTCTTGGTTATAAAATAATACTAACAAAAGCTACTAGCTCGAAGATCCAGCGCAGACAACTGAACTTTATATAGACTGGAAGGCTGACTACCACTCAAAAAGTGATACCAAAAATGACCTTTCTGGTCATTTCCCTCAGTCCCTCACGCGGTCACATTAATTAGAACCTAATTAGAAAGCGGAACCTAGAACTAACCCCCATGGACACCAAATACTTATTATGATTTCCAGGGGGTAAGGTCTCTATTTAAGATATGTCTTTCTCGGGGATTTTGTTGACCAAATTTTTCTGCTGAGTGTCAAGAAATAAAACCCTCGTGTTGTTCAATGACCACTGGAAACCCACCGTGTCAATTGTTTTGAGAGGACTAAATACTAAGGATCAAACCCGCGTGGGGGCCAGGGCAGACGCCCAAAAGGGCTCCATATGGGCCATTTTTGATTTCACTTTTTGCTTAGCTCGTTGACTGGATCATCCAACCATTTGTTCATTTCCAAGAAAATTATTTCCGATGGGGGTTTCTCGGGCCATGCAAATCGAGGGAAATGCTTTTAATCTAAAGCTGTTTGATTGGAGAAACTCTATATTCACACGATCGTTAGTGTTTATAACTTATTTTAGATCAACTAGGCGTATGATCCCACCACCCTAACGCTGTCCTCAGTATCCCTGATCCAAGTGTGAATAAACACAAACCAACAAAACTTTCTTTTTAGACTGAACCTATGGGGGTGGCCAGTACTACTTCTCGGAAAATACTCAGCGAAAGTACGTCGCCGGGGTATCCCTTTTAAATAACGATAAGAAGAATGATCCTTGCTCCCGTTTGCAAAATGAATTGCTTGTAAGATGCATTCTTCGTCTGCGAAATATCTGAGGCTAATAGAAAGAGTATTAGATACGACCATAGATTAATTAACTGTTATAATACTTCATATTTTCCCACCCTCTTTTTGTAGGTTATTGCTCAGGGATTGGTAATTGGCAAAAGAACGTATTTACGGGTCGGATGGAACATCCTAGATTTCATGATAGTCATCATATCCTGGTTACATGTCGTTACCTCTTCGTTCCATTCTACCAGCCCAGGTATACTCGGTTCAGTTAAGGTGCTTCGTGCATTGAGAACGCTTCGACCACTGAGGTACGTACTTCTGTGGATTCTAAATCACTTCAAGGATATAATGCTTACGTGTATTAGCATCTTTGTTTCCGCTGGAAAGGCAAACGTAATTTTCTTAGACCCTTGGATGGAGCTTTCTCAATGAATTGGATGAGTGATATGTTTTGAGTTTTCTTTCTTGAAATTTTCTTGTCAGAATGATCCGTCGAGCGCCTGGTTTAAAACTTGTTGTAGGAGCTCTTTTGCGTTCTTTGAAGCCGATTGGGAACACTGTGCTTATTGCTGGAATATTTTTCGTGGTGTTTGGAGTTCTGGGAATCCAGGTAAATGCCAAGATCATTTGTGCAGGGTAACTCGTCAACTGACGCTGTTCTCGCTGGAGTTCCTGATTCAGTAAACTAGATATTCAAATATTATTTGCTGAACACAAAGTCGGTTCATGTGGGAGCTTAGTATGTATCAGACGACCAACGGACTTTCCTCAAGCTCATTTACTCAGAAAAACGATTCTGAACCCCTGAAGGGAATCGAACCCGCAACCTTTTGATGATCGGTGAGATGCTCTAATCATTAAGCTACCAAGACTCAGATGTTGAGCTGAGGTGAAGGTTCGTCATATGTACTGCCTAAGCGGTTCGATTCCCATCTAGGGCTCAGAAATGCTTTTTCTGAGTAAACGAGCTCGACGAACGTCCGTTGGTCGTCCAAACTAGATATTCGTTTCAATACAAATATAAAAAAATTAAAAGTTAACAGGTAAAAATTCTAAGATCGATGACTAAAATGTTAATACTTAAAATATACAGTTTTTAAGTGAGTTACATTGTTTAATATCCGGTGGCAAAGAGACGGTTGAATATTTGTGTTGCTCAGGACCTAACTCTTCGTATTAGTTGCTCAGTCTTCGGTTAGCATATATCGCATGATATATTACAGGATAGTCTACCATGGCATGACATAGCATTGCATGGCAATTAATATGATGGCATGGCATAGCATTGTATAAAATAGCGTAGCATAACATAAGATAACTTGAGATAAAAAAAAACATCAAGCATTTTTGCGTTTAATTTAGACATTTAACTATAGAATGTTATAATGTATTTTAATTAATGAAGTTTTTAATTCACCTAAAGTTATTTAAAGGAGCCTTCTATCATTGCGATGGAGATCCAGGAGTGTCAACGAAAGAAGAATGTTTGGAAAGAAATGATACAAAATGGGTGAATCGGCAATATAACTTTGATAACTTGCTTAAGGTAGACACATAAAACATTTTCTACACCTTGTTTATTTGCTTGTGGTGGTTTGAATTAAAAATTCCATCATTTACCCACTAAACTCAACTAAAATCTCTTTAATGTTATTAGCTGAACACAAAGTCGGTTTATATGGGAGCTTGGTATATATTTGACGATCGTCTGTTATATACCAAGCTCCCACATGAACTGTCTTTGTGTTCAGCTAATATTTCAATCATTATTATTATCATATCGTGACTTCCGCTTAGGCTGTACATATGACGAACCTACACCTTAGCTCACGGTCGGAGTCTTTGTAGCTTAATGGATAGAGCTGCTCACCGGTCATCAGAAAGTTGCGGATTCCATTCCCGTCTATGGCTCAGAAATCGTTTTTCTGAGTAAACGAGCTTGACGAACGTTCGTTAGTCGTCTAAACTCTGTAAACTGGAAGGCTGACTGCCCCTTAAAAAGTGAAGCCGAAAATTTTGGACATAGGCCTTTTTAGTTGTTTTTCTCAGTCCCTCACACGATCAAGTTAGGTTAACACGGTTAGCAACACAAACCCTAACCTAAAATTCCAACCCTAGAACTACCCCCTGGACACCTATGACTTACCAGCACGTCCAGGAAGGCAAGTCAGGCAGATAGCAAGAAGTTAATATTTTTCATAGAGTTTTTTTCTTTATTTTTTTTAACTCGGTTGCTTTCCATTTGACGGAGTACAATTCCCCATTTTAGGCTCTTGTAACCTTATTTGTTCTTGCGACAAGAGATGGGTGGGTGACGGTGATGCATGATGGTGTGGATGCAGTGGGTGTTAATCGGCAGGTAATGTGTTCTTAGAAAGGATTTCTTGAAGTAAATAGTGAAACTAGGAATTTGATGGTGACATATTAAAAACAGCAGGATCGAGCTGAAATGCATTCCGAAGTCTAGTTTCCTCGAGGGCCACAAAACGATGAATAATGCTTTCTACGCCAAGTCTCTCATAAGTTTAGGACAACAATTTGTTGTATGAATACTTGAGTTTTTTGCACGATAAATGACAAAAATAAAAGTCGTAATCTCAGATTGGCCATACCAATTTTTCACTAGTAAAGTATCATATCAGCGTTCCGTACGATATTTCCACTGGTGAGAAAAAAATCGTATCAACATTCTTATTGGCTAACGGTTTTCCCGCCAAAACAAAGAGTTCCTCAAACTCACTTCGAAACCGAGGACTTTAATGTTTTGGCAAAGTCTGTGTCCGTTTGGGAGTGTAGTCAAGTAACATTAATACTGATATTTAAGTAACCGAGTTCGGTGTTCTCCAAATAATTAACTATAAAACTTGTTGAATGGTTTTATTCACCAGTGTATGATTTTTATTCGCTCGTTGTGATGTATCAGAAAACTCACTCGGTCACACCTCGCTTACGATAAAAATCGTAAGCGCGGATATACCATGAACTAATTTCTATTTATTTCGTCCTTCTTAATTTTTTTAGCCGAAGATGAACCACAGCCCTTGGAGGGTGTGTTACTTTGTAAGCTTTCTTATGGTGGTTGGATTTCTTGTTCTTAATATGGTTGTTGGCATTGTGGTGAACAACTACCAACTTTGCCAAGAAAAACAAGAAAAAGCAGAAGGAAAAGTTAAACCGGGACGGTCAAAAAATTTTACGCTGGTTCAGGATAACTCGCAGGATGGTAAGGGGATGTAATTTCTAATTTCAAGTGCTGACACTTTCTGTCTTCCTGTCATTATGTCTGTGTGTCTGCTTACCTGTCTGTCCGTCTGTCTATCTTTTCATCTATCAATCCATTCATTTTACCAAATGGCCACCTGCCATCTATCCATGTGTCCATCTATCTATCCTTCCATCCATTGATCAATCGATCCAGCTATCCATTTACCTATCTATCTGTCCATCACTTTGCAATTTCTGTATGTGTATGTTTGTCTGTTTACTGTCTGTCAGTCTGTCTTCTTTCTCTGTCTGGTTATCTTTTTGTTTGTCGGCTAAACGTCTGTCTACCTCTCTGTTTGATTATTTTGTTTAAAGTAATCTTGTCGTAATTTTCCTCAGTGTTAATTCATCATCTTGTTCGTTCGTTTCTTCATTCGTTGGTTCACTAAAAGTCTAAATTTATCTGTTTATCAGAATCGTCAGCTCGCGTTCACTCTTCTTCGTTTCGACGACGCTGTTTTCACCTGTGCAACAATAGATACTGGGACCTTGCAATCGCCTTTGTTATATGTGTCAACGTCATCTTGATGTCCTTGGAACATTACAAGATGTCAAAGGTAAATTTTATTGAATAACATACGGTCGTAAGAGCATCTTGACTAGGGTGTGGTTGCACAAAACGAAAATTAAATGAAAATTAAATTTCGTAAATTAAATGTTCCTAAATGTCACATCCAGCGATATGCAAAACACGAGGTAAACTACATTCAAATGCCTTCGCGATTGCGATTTTTTTTCTCAAAATAACTTCGTATCTTTTTGTAGAATTATGAGATATTCTTGGACGTTAACAATTATATATGTACTGGTATATTCGTGGTAGAGGCCTTTGTGAAACTAACGGCGTTTGGTTGTCGTGGCTATTTCCAGGACAAGTACGTTAATTTTCATAAGTGTCAGAAAAGGCACAGGAAGTAAGCGAAAGACAACTGACAGTTTTAGCTCTTTCCTGTCCGAGGATTTTCCCCTTGACGAGTAAAATCGTTTGGCGTGAGCCAGAGTAAAATACTAAAGTCTCCAAGAACTTATACGGACAGGAAGGAGTTAAATCACTTTTTGCCCTTGCGTATTAAGAGATGCAACGGTTTCCTAAAGCTAAACACAACCGCAATCAGTAAGTAACTTATATGTTAGTACGTTACTGGTCTAAGTAATTGTGACCACATTTTATTGTTTTCTCCCTTTTAGATGGAATCTTTTGGATTTTTTGGTAGTTGTCCTATCTATTGCTGGTATAATTCTGGAATTAATTCATAATGCCGTTGCACTTTCCGTGAAACCTACTGTCATTCGCGGGCTTCGAATTCTCAGAATAATCAGAGGTAAAAAAGCATTTTTCAGTTTTGCCGTGTTTTCACTAAACTTTATCTTTTACACTGCTCTTACATTTCTAGTCCTCAAGCTTTTCAAGGTTGCCAAAGGTGTGCGGTCACTGTTAGATACGATCACGAAGTCTTTACCTCAGGTAACTTTTTATAAATCCTCCGGGACCGCGGAGTAATATTTCAAGTACATGAGGGGGACAAACTAAAGTACCGAAGGTCACATCCCCCGATTTTTCTGGAGTATTCCAGTCACAACCGAAGACATCATTCCAGATTATACAAGTCATTTTTGTAATTTCACCACAGAGATTCAATCGTAAATTAATTAAGGAAAAAAGTATGGGCCCGTGCTCCCGGCCCCCTGGTCCCGCGCTTCCACAGTCCCTGATCCTACTTCCATTGTAGGGTTGTTTAGTTGTCAACAGATGAGAATTATGTATGTCTGACTATCACATAGATATTCTTATGAATGTGTTGATGTTGGTGGCTCTACATGTGCATAAATTAGCCAAAACGTCCGCAGTTTTAACATGAAAGCATTTTTCCATACAGGTGGCAAATCTAGGAGTTTTGTTATTTTTAATGTTCTTTATCTACTCATCGCTTGGCATTCAACTGTTCGGATCAATCGGTAAGTAAAAATATTTCAATATACTATTAAAAAGTAAAGCTACGTACGTTTGGGACTGGGACGAAACGTCTAACGTTGGGTTTCTTCGAACCATTGGTTGATCGTGAAGGGAATTGATCATACCGAAAGAGATACCGACTTGAACACTTAACCATAATCCTTTGTGTGAATCAACATCATTAAAATACCGGGAGAAAGGGTTTCAAATAGGGTTCAGTTAAAACAAAGCTTTACCTACTTAATTGACAGCAGTCTGCTAAACATTCTTCACCTGTTAATAAAAATGATTAAAGTTTGCAAAAGTTTCTCGTTAAATATAAATAAAGTAAATGGTTTGAACCTGGGAGAATCGTGACATGTTGGTGGAAGTGATTGACGTTTCGACAGCCTTAGCGGCGGTCAGTCACTTCTACCAACAGTCTTTCTCAAATTAAATATAAAGCTAACGCCTTTTTTTCTGGTACCGTGAAATCGGTATAGTTAATGTTAAATAAGGCGGGAATGGACGAGAAGTAAATCTGTCTTAATATTAATGTCATTCAGAATTGCTCTTTTTCACATCTGTTTCCAAAAGTAACGAAAACTTGCTTGCCTTTCAGAGTGTTCGGGACAATACTCGTGTCACGGTCTCCACACGCATGCGAATTTCCGTAATTTTCAGACAGCCATGTTGACTTTATTTCGAGTAGCTACAGGCGACAACTGGAGCACAATATTCATGGTATTTAATTTAAAAATCTGGCTATAATAACGTGCTTTTTTCTCAAATTAGAGGTTTATTAAGTTGATTAAAGTTGAAGATCATTCTTGCCATTTAAGGAGCGAGTTTGGGGCTGATATGGTTTCTACCCTTGTATCTGCTATATAGTCTCTATAACATAAGAGCTTCTGTAACCAAGAAGAGAAAAAACCAAAATCTAGAAGCAAAATCTTCTCTAACGCTTTTGTCGATTTTTACCTGATAAACTATACTCCATTCATTCTCTCAAGAAGCACAGACAGTTCCGCAATTCGTAGTTGTTAGGGATGGACCACTTGAAGTGATGAGGAGAGTGGGACTTTCTTGTCATGCTCGCAATTTATTTCGGAGGTGGCCAGTTGTGCAGGATGTTTTTTTCCCCTGGATATGACGCTTTGTGGGTGATTTGTTGTAAGTTAGTAAATTGCTGTTGGGGGTTGTTGATGTGCATGCAATTTTTTTGTAACGTTCTTGATGCACGCACTTTTCTTCCTCCATTTTTTTCTTCCATGAATTTTGTTTCTGTTTTTTCCCTTACCTTCACTTACCATCTCTTTTCTAATGGTCCATCCCTTAAGTTAGCAAGCATACATTCCTCCCGAAAGAGCTGTAGAATAACACCAAAAAAATCAAAAAACTTTTCAGTTCCGTAAAATTTTAAACTTCGTACTCCAGTCCTCGGAATTTGCAAGGTTCCTGTGTCACTGTCCCATTCTAAAAACAGTAACTTTCGTTCATTTCAGGATACTCTTCGTCCCAATTGTGATTCATCATCCACATGCGAGAAAAACTGTTGTTTTAGTCAATACGTAGCACCGTTGTACTTCACGTCGTTTGTACTGGCAACTCACTTTGTTCTCTTGAACGTGCTCGTGGCTGTTCTTATGAAGGACCTCAAAGCTTCGCGCGAAAAACTAGCCGCTGTCTTATCGCATGAAACGATAGACAAACGCGTTTTAAAACTGACATTATCTGCCTCAAAGTTTGTGAGACAGAAGGCGTTTTCTAGGAACCCTTCGAATTCTGGCGATGGAGAAATCGAACTTAAACAGATCCGAAGTACTTTAGCACCAGCTGATTGTGAAAACGTCGACAGGTGATGGACGTGATAACAATCTCCTACAAAAACTATTCTTTTCATAAAAGTTTGACATGGTGTTGAAAGTGTTAAGCCCTGGCCAAACAAATGGAACATCATTCAATATCGAAATTGCGCATGCTCCTCAAGCTTGTTAACTCAAAAGTTATCTGAGCCCCTGACGGGAATCGAACCCGTGACCTTCTAATCACCGGTGAGATGCTCCCTTCCAGATGGTAACCTTCTGAGTCCATGTAGCTGAATGGTTAGACCATCTCACCGGCGATCAGGTTACAGGTTCGATTCCCGTCGGGGGCTCAGATAACTTTTCTGAGTTAGCATGCGCAATTTCGATTGATATACACCCAGCTACTGCATGCCACACAACATCGGCAAATATAGATAATCCTTCAACATACATCTTAAATGCGCATGCTGCTCAAGCTAACTAACTCAGAAAAGTTTACCGAGCCCCTGACGAGAATCGAACCCGTGATCTTCTGATCGCCGCTGAGACGCTCTGACCATTGAACTACATGAACGGTAGAACGATGTCGCATTGGTTCGTAGTTGCCATGTGGACCGGTTACTGGACAGTCTTAACATGCCAGGTGTCCACACATATGCCAACTACGAACCAGTACAATCGATAGCCATGGCTCTACCATCTGAGTCCACGTAGCTTATTGGTCAGAGCAATTCACTGGTGATCAGGTTATTGGGTGTCAAGCGAAATAAGTGACCACGGCGAAATAACTGACCATGCGTGACTAGTCAAAAATTTCACAAAATTTATGATACCTTGCGAAATAACTAAGGCCAGCCAAGTCACGCCGCTGGCAGTGAACGATCAGAGAAATGCTAAACTATTAAAGAACGTTATTGAAACCAGGTTCGCGATTTCCGCGGCCAGCCTTTACCCAACAGAGCTTTTCAAGCGGTAAAGGATAGGAACGCTAAGTTTTGAGTCACGGTCAATAAATTGTGAGTTTTTCAGTTTCGTTAACTGCTTTATATTCCTGCTCACGAACAAGGGTGTCCTATGGATGAAATTAGGAAGCACTTACACAGCAATTATGATATTCCTGACGATGAAATTTGTATGGTATCTCATTCGTATATTAAAGTCTGTTGGCGATGAGGATGTTAAAACATTCACGCCAAATTTTAGTCGAAAAGTTACAAAAATCCCAGCTAAATCAAAGAAATCACTTGCGAAATATCTCATGCAAATCTACTGCAAATTGCACTGAGCGTCTTGTACGCGTGCGCAAGTCACAAATTTCGCGTTG
Source organism: Nanipora kamurai (assembly GCA_036872915.1). Lineage (NCBI taxonomy): Eukaryota > Metazoa > Cnidaria > Anthozoa > Scleralcyonacea > Helioporidae > Nanipora > Nanipora kamurai. Next base: position 470,009 of record JBAHVQ010000176.1, read on the forward strand.
CAACGGGTTCGACATACAAACTAAGCTACCTCATGCCGTTCGTGTAAATTCAACTTTGTTGGATGGTGTTCGACTGGCTGGCGAAACGAATGCAAGCAAAAATCAGCTTAAAAACACTTTTTTGCCGAAGGTAATATCATGACAAGGGCATAAGGATTTCCGTTAGGATCAACATTTGCATATGCTCTTCTTATTCGACATAAAGTCCTATGGTTTAATGTCGTTGCTGTAGTCATTGTGTTTTCTTAAAAGTGAAGTAAGCTAGTTTACACGAGTGATAAAAAACGTTAACGCAGGCTCAAGCAAAATTTACGTACGTACCGGCGTAAAAAAACCCCAGGCACCAGCATGAGACAAAAAATCATTTTTTTCTTATTCTTGTACTTGTGCTTGCGTTTGTTTCGTGAGCTTGTGCTTACGTAGGGTTGTCCATTAAGCCTTTCCCAGCTGTACCTCTCCCTTTGACGAGCAAAATGATAAAAGTCTGAGACCGTCGGGAAAGAGTTAAGCCCGCCGGGACGTCAAGGTTTCATGCCGACAAACTGGGAGACAGCTGCACACAAGTCAAATTAAGTCCAACCTGACGTCTAAAAATCAAACATGTTTGATTTTCAGAGGTCTTATCAAACTTCATTGGCCTGTGTGCGGCGGGCTTAAGGCTTTGTTTGCACTACGACGTACGCAAGCGCAGTATGTAGTTCATGGTATGTTAACCCCTTTGTACTTTGAAAAAACAAAGACTTAAATTAACGATGAAGTGTGCTTACAGGGCTTGAGTAGATTGTCATGCTTGTGTAGCTAGTGGAAACTAGGTTTTAGTAATATTTTAGCTTGTCTTTTGCTTCGTTCTTACAGTTGCACCCGCTTCGCTCTAGTCGACTAGGCTAAATTGACCGTATCGAAAAAGTTGTGCACGTATAATTTTGACTACAATCTTCAATGTAGATTTGACCACAAAGTTTAATATAAATTTCAAAATGGCTGTTAGTATAAAACATTCCTATTTGACTTACACTGGTGGCCAATGTAATGACATTTATTTTTACTTATTTATGGAATAGGAAAATCTCCAAAGAGTGGTAGAGAAAAAGGGACAGAATAAAGAAACAAGATGAAAGGTCCCAATTGAAAATATCTAACCTCTAATAATGCATGTTTAAGCATAAGTTTAAAAGTTCGTTACTCAAAGCCATAATAGTGTGCAAACCTAATTATTACAACCTCCCATTATAACTGGTTGGTGTAACTTTTTGGGATACTTAGCAGTTTCCATTTCCACTCCCTTTACTCACACGAAGAAAAGAACCAAGACAGGACTTGGCAAGCTATGGTACAATATGTATATTACAAGGAAAACAAAGGTTCAAAAAACTGTTTTGGAAATCCACAGATCAACTAACTAAAGAATTCCTGTTTATTTACTAAGACATATTTTGGGACAAATGGTTTTCCAATTACGTGAATGAATTTCCTCTCATGATATTTGCCATTCTTTCCTAAAGCCCATGGATATGGATCCAATAATTCACGAGTGTATTTCACATTTCCTTCCACCAATGCATACAAGGTGTGATCACGGCCGACACCAACCTACAGAAATAAAAAGAACAAAAGTACTGCAGTCTCCCAAATGTCGAGTTTTTAATGGGTAAATAGATTTCCAGTAGCTTACATTTTGGCCTGGGTGGAATCTGTAGCCTCGTTGACGATACAAGACTGTTCCAGGTATGACATGTTCACCTAAATCACCCAACAAATCATGAGAAATATGCAGGGAAAGAATGAATAAAGGGATGCTGAAATATCTGGGAGACATTAGAAGGTGACCATTAAGTATTTTATTCCGGCTAACACCTGGATAATTCAATGAACCAGGGAAGGTGGTAAATGCTTGCCTAAAAAACTTTCAGTCCCAGCTAGCAATTTTTAATACATTGTGGGTTGAAAGATTGTGCCACTGGACACAGTTGCAGTCAACAGCTCACGGGAGTCACTCAGAATGTCAGCAAAACTTGCCAGGTCTGAGTCTAAAAGCAGTCATACTTATCTTCTGTAAAGGAAATCAGAATTATTTCACTATTTTATTAAATAATCCCAATGATATTACTTTTATTAAATAGTCCTATCATATTTACTTTACAAGGCTAACCTTCCCCTCTTTTAGGACCTAAATGTTTTGGTGTTTGTCTCTTCCCCTGACTTTTTGTACTTCCACCGGACTTCTTTGAAGCATAACGGATAGCAGTAAACGAGACAGGTGTACCCGAAAATCCTAGGGCAAAAAAAACATTTTAAATTGATTAAAGTAATATTTGGTGTCTTAAATAAATCTAAAAACAACTAACCAGGGAAATTGAGACAAGCGTAGAACTTCCTTTCCAAATGCAACCCACAGAGCGCCATTTTGATAACCGCGCAGCACGTTGAAACTGGAGACTATTTGAATAAAGATACTATTTCCGGTTAATTTTTAAGCAAACTTATGTTGGGACGGTCTGTTACCATCTGGCTTAGGTCGTTATAAATTAGACAATGCTTTTTAAAAACATCAAGAATGAAGCTCTTTATGTTCCTGTCCATTTTATCCGTTGGAAGAGCTAAAAGAAGGGAGATTGATTCTCAAGAAAATTTACCAACTTCATGTCATGGTAATTAATTATATCTTAATCCTATATTGTTATTTTTATACAGGGAAAATAAGAGGTACAAAAGGGCCATAGCGCAGTTGTTGATCATACGTACTTATAGTGTTCGTAAATGGACCTATCTAGGTATTCAAGCGTGATATTCATTTTTATTTGCAGTAACATCTAATTTAGGGACACCCAGGCTAGTAGGTGTTAACTATAAAAGACAAATTTTTATTTCCAACATGTTGACATGTTTACGTCATATATTGCTAGTAATTTTGTCAGACATGAATTGGCTGAAACAGAACACAGCAAAACTGCAGTTCCTACATTACCATAAACCTTATTTTAAAATTACTTATTTTGAACTAATTTATCCTGATCAAATTTTGGTTTTTCACAATTTTGACAGGCATGCATAATAATGGACTTAAGTTTAATAAGAGAATAATTAAGCCATATTTCCTTTAACCTCCTGCTGATTAACTGCCCCACAAGTTATATCTGAGTTTTAAGGCATAGGATTGATATTGAAAGTAACACAACTCAACATTAATCTTAAAACATCCAAGACAAAAACTCTGTTTTTGAAACAAAACTTGAAGTAGGTTAAAAGTGAACATAGCAGGACAATAATGTAAAATTACATATAGAATTTCAGGGACCTAAAAGGATATCTGTGTACATATGCAAAAACTTGGGTGAATGAACATTCCATCAATAAATAAGTTGGAGGAAAGCAGGATTTCTTTTGATTTAATTCATAATTTTTTCATATCTTGATTCATTTTAAGTATGTAAACACACTGTGACAGAATTTTTGGAAGAACTTGACCATTCTGCAAACTCAAGAGATGTGTTAGAGCTGGGACAAGTTTTACAGTCTGAGAAACCTAGAAAAATTGTGTACAATAAGTCGTAAGTTTTTCATGCTGTTGTCATTGCCTTCATATTTTATCAGCCTTTCTCTGAACTTCAGTGTGTATAATGTGTTGTTGATTGTTCAGCCTATATTCACTTGAAGGATTTTTGGCAAAGCTGTTGAGAATTGTCTTGATATTTAGGGGACTACGACTTATTGAAGCTTTAGACAATACATGTAAGAAAATAAAAGACTACAAAGTACACAAAGACAAACCAAATCATTTGAGATATGCAAAAGGTAAAAGTGACTATTTTTTTTACCAAATCAGGGTAGTTATGATTGTCTAGTGTCAAAGTGGTTCACCTTCATATGTCAAGTAATTATATATCTCCTGTATAAGGTTAATTATTGCTTAGAAACACATTAATGCAGCAAGGTTTATCCTTTATAGATGAGAGTACAACATTCACAACTTTGAAAAATCTGAAAAAACGTGGTGTAAAGGTAGATCTTGGTTTTCCTGACGAGATGTGGGACTCTCCTGATGCTGAGATTGTTGAGTTAAAAAGACAGGTCTGTGAAGCTTGGAGCGGGATTCAATTTAGCTTATTCTTGCAGTTATGTATTAGTTTTGAGGCCCCAGTTTGTCAAATTTCTACTTGTTTAATTTCTTTTTAGTGCGAAAATATTGTTGAGAAATATGAAGAATACTTAAATGATTGGTATTTTAACCATCAGGAAAATGATCTCTTTGACTGGTTTTGTAAAGATCGTGTTCTGAAAGGGCAGAGTCATAGTAAGTTGATAACTGAACAATGTTAAGAGTTGTATTTTCATATTTTAATGCTTTGTAAACATTGAACAAGTTTATAAATCAGAAATGCATGTATTTCATTTTCTTCATAGATTGTTTAGAGGGGCCAAATCATTCAGATGATGGGGAAAGTAGGGATGAGGATGAGAACAAAAGGAATGGCAGCGGTGATGATGAGAGGGAGGAACTAGAAGACAAGGAGCTGGTGGATGAGAAGACAAGGAAAAAGAAGAGGGACAAGAAGAGTAAGATGAAATACAATGAGCATGATGATGAGAAGGAGCAGGAAGAGGAGAAAAAGAAGAAAAAGAAATTGAAGAATAAGGGAGAGGAGGAGGAGGAAGAAGAAGAGAAGAAGAACAAGAGAAAGAGGAAGAAGGAGAAGAAACAGAGGAAGAAATATCAGAAAACTAAAAAAAGTGATGAAATGCCAAATGAAGAGGAAAATGAGAAAAAACATCACTCAGAGCTATAAACAATGCAAGATATTAAATTTTCTTATCGCATGTTTACCTTATTGGGAAGCTTTTTCAGCAACGACATAAAGCATAGTAAGTTACGACACAATAAATATATTAGTATTTTAGAAAATTAACTAGATATTTTAATTTAAAATTAATTAATATTTAGCTTTCTAGTTTACATTAAAATCTAAACAAATAAGTTTTCGAAACTATCCCGTTTTAATTGTTTGTATTTCAATTCGATAACTTTTATCGACGTATGTGTACCAAATTTGTGTCCGCTCTTTGCGGGTGATTCTCCGCCTAACCATTTTTTTACTCAGATTTTGGATGGTGTCGTACACTAGCAATCGAATTGGCAAAGTTTAATTGATATTTTGTTGATATTAGCGCCGAAAATCAAATTCCCAGAATGTGTTCAGTGGGAAACGGATATAATTTGCTACATTTCAATGGCAACATTCAGTTGAGGGGTTTTCCCTGAGAGTAAAACGGTTGATACCGGATGACTATCACATATCGACAACAAGTTTTTTAACACGGTTGCCGAAGTATTGTCGTAGCGAACGAAAAATTTTCGTCACATCTTCCTTTGCTTTGCTCTAGATATGGTGTATCTTTTGTTATCTTTGTAGTGTTTGCGCGCGCAGGACCGAAATTCTCCCAGGTTACTTAGCGGCTAATTATTCGTGAGTTAGATCAGTTCCTTGGTACCGGTTGCAAGTTGCAACTGTGAAGTTAAATGAGCAGTGAACCTTAGCCATCATGTCATCCGTTGGGTTATCTTTTGCAGTACACTATTTATCATTTATAGCCGTCATTGTAGTCCTTACGTGCGACTTTGCTTACATGGATCTACCGAACCATCACACTTACGCTGGAAGATTTAAGTATTTGACATTTATTAGCTTCCTGTTTGATTTCTTCTACTTCAACATGGCTTCCATAATCGACTTCCAGATCTGGATAAGAGGCAAAGATAGTCCGCTGTGGAAGAATATTCGAGATTTTGTCTTTACTACCATAGTATTTCCCTTAGCCACCTTCGTTTGTGTAATGTTCTGGGGCATTTATTTGCTAGATACGAGCGCCCTTCGCAGCGATGAAGAGATGTTGCTGGTACCATGGTGGTTCGATCATGGATATCATACTGTACCAATTTTTGCAGTTTTTCTACAAACCTACGTCATTGAGCATACCTATCCGCGAAATTGGATGGCTATTTTTTCATTGTTGGCGTTTGATATTTTTTACACCATTTGGATATTCTGGATAGCTCACAAGGCAAATTTTTGGGTCTACCCGTTCCTTTCACGGATGTCATTCCTCGGTGTCCTTGTGTTTATAGCAGTTTCAGTGGCAATAAGTTTTTGTTTCTACGTCGTAGGCAAGAAATTCGCCGATATTGTGTGGGAAAAAGACAAAAGAAAGGCTTTCTAAGAACGCACTTGGCGAGATTCTTAAAATCCGCAGGTAGTATTATAGCTATTCATGACGGTACAGCTGCGAACTTCCGTTGTTATTTTTACTGAAATTTAGGTCGTGTAATCAAGTTAGAATTCCACTTTCGTAGTATCATCCACAGCCAAGAAAATAATTCTGAAGCTAAGAATAGAAAATTGGAAATCATGGCATTGCTGAATGACTGTGATACCACTGTATAGTAATTTTGTATTCAGTAGTTTTTGTTTTAGAAATCACTTTAGAAAGTTGGTAACACCCCCCACCTGTGTGTGACAAACATGTATCGATTTAAACTACAATCTTCTAACTTAAACTCTTTGACTTAACATCACTGGTGGACACAGGTAGTTCATCAGGTTTGAAAATACATCCCAACTCAAACTTCAAGAATTTGACACCAGCTAACAAGAGCAACAAAATTCAGCCTACTCAAAAGTTGTAGCTGTTCTTTCCTGCTATTCTCTAATGAGTGTGTTTCCTTATTTTGCTCAGCACTTTGCCCATCCTCAAAAATTTTATGTTAGCTTATGGCACAGATTACTTTGGTAGCTGAATTTGAAAAAGGACAATCACTTGTAAATGGGTTTAATTCCTCAGGGCTGTATTTTCACATTTGGTCCTGGATGTGTTTTTCAAATTTATGATTGGAACACTCAGAAACTTACTTTCACTTGATATAAACTCAATTTATTGAATGCAGTTTACAAATTCTCACCATCATTTTTACAGCAAGGACAATTTCTGATGTCAGTAAAAGCTGCAGATGATTAGAAATAACCACTTACAGTTACAAAGCTAATTTTGTAAGTTTGTAACTAGTTTCAAAGTTACGTCATTTGTTTCTGCGAAATAAAAGGCTGAGGCACTGGATACCCATTAGAAACTGCAATAGCAAATTAGATTGGGGAACACTATATTTCTGGAATTGCAAATGGAACACTGAGTAAGAAGTTCAAAGTGTGAAACAAAGGATAGGGAAAAGCCTGATGAGTGGATCTTCACTAGACAACATAACATAACCATTTAGCACCAAAAGTAACTGCAGAGCAGTTGTAGATTTAACTAATTAAATTTACAGTTTGCACAGAAAATTTGTAACTAGTTACAGTTACCTTCTGAAAAAGTAACTAGTTATTGTTACAGTTACTTGAAAATGTAACAATTACTTGTAACAAACTTACTGGCAACTCTGCCTATATGTCTTATAAATCCCAAGGGATTGATTGCAAACCACCAGTTGTTGTTTTACAGGTATCTGACTTCTATCAACCAGATATTAGCGCGAATTTCACTTGTCATCACCAGATGTAAAATTCAAGTGTATATTTCTTCATTGATAAAACTACCATGCAACTTGCCGCGTTCTGGTTGGTTACTAGGCAACCTAGAATTGTACTGATGTTCAAAAGAAATTTTTTCCCGACCAGTTGCGCGTGACTTTTTTATTTCTATCGATTGTTTCATTTCTTCGCTATAAGACTTCATGTATTCCGCGATATTGATAGGTCTATAATCGGAACGAGACGTAGAATTCAACGAATAATTCGGCTTGCATCGCCCTTCCTTAGGTAATTTGTCGGGCCACCAGTTTGCTTGTTCGTTCTTGACTAGTTCGGTGTTAACGTGACACACTGGCTCGCACAAAGATCTTGCATTTTGGCAATCAAAAGTCACTGATGATGGCTGAGGTTTGTTGCGACGGCCAGGCGATGTAATCCGCAATGACGCTGGGGCAGTGTCGAACTTCAAGAAGTCTTCTTGGTAAATTGACTTTGATAAACACTGCTCTTTGAGGTCGGAAAATATTCGCTTCTTGCTTTGTCTGAAATGAATAAAACATGGTTTAACGCAGCCGTTAAGAAAAACCATTCATGAGAAGCGTTCATAAGATTGAAATCTGCTTCAAAACGAAAATAAAGGTCCTTTGTGGCATTTGTGGTATCTCACAAAAGGACTTCAACTAATAAGGTCATCACAATTTCTCAACATGTTCAATGAGGCAAGTTCAAAGACATACACGTGGATGTAATAGCCACCTTGTAGGTGTTCATAATGTCCCTGGAAGGAATCTGTGGATATATTAACAGATCTTGGGAAGTAATTATAAATGCAGCTCGACTGCGTAGCTTTTGGAATGAAAAAATCGCAGACAATATTTCTGACAGTTAAAGCTTTAAGGCAAAGTCGACAGCCGGAAAGGGTATGCCTTCGTTGTCCGCTTTCGCGTTTCGGCGAGATCTCAGAATTCGTATTCTCGCAATCGCACTTGATTCCAGGTTACTGACACAGTCAAAGCAAATGTTAAGAAACCCAGAAATCTACTGTGAAATTAAACGGACTATCTCAGCTTATAAAATGCAATATTAAATATTCATCTTAACAAGACACAAGGCAAACAAACTGAACAGGCTTGGGTGGTTGGGATTAACATGAGTCGCTGTGTGCCTGGCACAATTCAGACTAATTTTAGGTGGTATATAGCAGTTGTTGCTTACCGGGGTACTCGTTCAACCCTCTTCTTCCGTGCTATCGGTGGCAGATATATGGACATTCTTGCCTTCAGCTGCGCTGACTTTGATCTTTGGGTCTTGTTTTCTTCATTCCTTGATTTGTTGCTAGGAGACTTCAGTTAATTAAATGGTTAAATAATTACCGTGACCAAAAATGAAATATTTCAAGATATGAGAGTACCGAAGAACCATAAATAATTAAGAGCCTGGGATCAAGTAATCTTAACTTATTAAAGACTTATTATGCAATTTCTTTTAAATTCAAAACCTATGAGTCAATAAAGACCCTTGAGAAAGCGTGCTTAAGGCTCATCGCGTGACAACTGTCCAAACAGAATGGGAGTTTCATGGTGTTCCAACAGCGGCTTAAAAATCAGGGAAAATGGCCTACTGACTTCATGTTTTGTCGATACACTTCTTCTCATTCCTACTGCAGTGATTGTTTTTGCACTTCTGCCAGTTTATGTGCTACTGCTACGAGGTAGATCAAACGTTACTGGACAGACCTGCGTCCGATTCCAATACCATTCTCAAAGATGGATTATTACGGTGCTTTTGTTAATATGCCTTCTTGCAAAAATCGGAGAAGGATTTATGCTTCAAGAAATGATTTCTACTACGCCTCTTCATCTGTATGTGCCAAACATCCTATCATTTCTGTGTCTAGTAGTTGTTACAATGTACTACGATATGGTCGAGGTAAACCGAGGGACTCCAGTGAAGAAACTCCTTCTGCTCTTGGCGTACTGGATTAGCAGTGTTGTAGTGTGGACGGTGAAATTTGTTCGGCTTTATCAAGTAGAGGGACCGTTTGATATTCGCCTTTACTCAAATCTTTGCATGTTGGTGTTTTACACCTTCCTTTTGATAATTGAGCGAAGAGTCGTCTTTTCTCACTTGCCGGCAAGGTCACGATCTTACCAGTGGACTAAAGCAAATCACCAAGAAGAAAGAGGCGATGATTGCACTGGGTTTCAAGAAGGTCGCATTAAATTCATTCATGATATTGCCAACCTTTTATCACGATTTACCTACACTTGGCTCACCCCAATGCTACGTCTTGGTAACAGCAGGCCATTGGAGCACGACGATCTTGGAGAATTACCAACTGTTGACAGATCAGATATTAATCATCAGCTTTTCTTCCAAGTTTGGGAGAAGGAAAAAATCCGAGCAGCCAAGAAAAAGACAACTCCATCTCTTTGGCGGTCATACTTTTTGGCCTACCGATCTCTGTTAGTTAAAGCTGCCATGTGCCGTCTGTTTGGAGACCTTCTCAGTTTCATTGGACCGTTAAGTTTGAAACAAATCGTGAAGTACGTTGAAAAAACTTTGCAATCAGATGGCAGTGCGAGAGAAAAGCCAGTAGACGAAAGTGACGTGTTTTTATCTGTCCAAGAGTTTTTCAGCAATGGTTTTGTTTTAGCGATTGTTATTTTAGTTGGAAACATTGCTATGAGTTCACTCATTCAGTACTATATGCACATAAGTATTAGATTTGGTATGAATTTAAGAGCAGCATTACAGGTAAGAATAGTAATTATGCGTGGGTAACCATGCATCAGTGGCTGTGCAATCAACAGGTGTGCAATCAACAATTTGAATCTGAAAAAAATCAGATAAAATTAGAGCAAATTATTCTTGGAAACTGAGCACTAGATAATTCTGTTTTGGGGTTTATATATCATCATTCATAGAGATAATTATTATGTTGTATTAAAGTCTGTCAGGGCTTAATTATTAGCATTCTTGAGATTTTGAACCTGATCCTGTCCTGAATAGAGAAGATTATGGTACAGTTGAGAGTTAGAAGGTCAATGATAATGAGTCTACAACCTTCAGTAATTGGAAAAAAAGAATTGTGAAAGTTTAAGTATGGAACTTATTCTTCCAGGTGAAAAAATTCTCCCCAGTTTGAGCAGATTTGTGATGACTTGTAATTTTGACACGTTTTTTTAAGGAAAAACACCCACACTTCGTTTTTTCAAGTCATGTCTTTTTGTTTTGATATTCAGTTTTTTTTCTTGCTTTCATACACTTAAATACCTTCAATACACTCAAGCCTCTTGTTGGCCAAGGACACCAATGTTCCGTTAAATTTTTGTCACTTTTTCTTTTATGAAATTGTTGTGGCTGTTTTTCTATACTTTCAGTCATAACACAGGTACATTCTTACATCAGAACATAATGCTTTCCTTTTATTTTGATATTTCAGGTGATGATATACAATAAGGCTTTACACCTTTCTACCTGGACCATTTCTGGTAGCCAAATGGATTCAGGTCAAATTGTTAATCACATTTCCACTGATGCCCAGAACATAGCCATGTCAATGTTATTTATTAACAATGCCTGGGCTGGTCCTCTTAAAGTACTTATTGCCTTGATTTTTCTTATAAATGAAGTCGGTGCAGCTGCACTTCTTGGATTCTTTGTTCTGACTGTCCTGGTTCCAATCAACTATTTCTTAGCAACGAAGATGGGGAAGTATCAGAAAGAAAGCTTGGAGATTACTGATGAACGCTTAAAAAATACAAATGAAATGCTCCAAGGGATGAAACTGCTCAAACTTTATGCCTGGGAAGGATGGTTCTGCGATTTTATTGAAGGAATCCGTAATAGAGAAATGAATGTCAAGTTTAAGACAGCTCTTCTGAATGCTATGATATCCTTTATTACCACTTGTACCACAACCATTGTTGCCCTCGTTACCTTTGTCGGTTATGCCAAAATCATGGGAAAAGACCTAACACCTTCCAAAGCTTTTGCATCACTAGCATTAATCAACCTCATGAAAGTCCCGCTCTTTCTATTCCCATTGCTCGTCTGTATGGTTGTCAATGCTCGTGTGAGCACCAAACGCCTTGTTCCTTACCTAACTGCACCAGAAATTGATAAATTAAGAGAGGAAGCTCCAGTTTGTAAAATTGAAGATGAGAATGGCCAGGATCTGGAAGAATTTAAAATGGTTAGCCTCAAATCCACTACCAATAAAGAGAAGTTACCTCTGCTACCTGGGAGCCCAACCATAGAGGTAGATGTGAAGTTCCCAGAAGACAACATTGATGGTCAAGATACCACAGCTCCACCAAGTGCATCGACAGTTCCTGATTTCTGCATTCCTCCACATATCGCTGTAGTTATAAGTAATGCAAACTTCTCTTGGGATCCTAATGACACTAACCCAACAATATCCAATGTCGACATCAATATTCCAAAGGGAAAACTTTCCATGACTGTTGGACCAGTTGGAAGTGGCAAATCATCACTGGTTAGTGCCTTACTGGGTGAAATGACCACAGTTAGTGGTCAGGTGATCTGGGCTGATGATGTAACAGTGGCATATGCAGCACAGAAACCTTGGTTGTTAAACGAAACGGTCAAGAATAACATTTTGTTTGGTCAGCCATATATACGTGAACGTTATGAGGCCATCTTAAAAGCATGTGCCATGAAGAGTGATCTTGAGATTTTGCCTGCAGGTATAGGAAAGATAATGCTTCCATTTTAATATGTGTTAAAGTGTACTGTATCAGGTTGGTTTCAATGCTAATTTGTTTTTGAACTAAGTTTCATTTTGATAGATGGGTGTGGCTGAACCTATGGCTGACTGTTCAGCTAAAGTTAGAGATCTACGCAATGTCAAATGTTAGTTACCAGAATGTCTGTTGGTCAAAATGACTGAGAACCATGGATGGGCGGTTGGTTTTTAAGTCAGATAGTTGGAATCGAGATTTTTGCTAGATATGACTGTAAAGATTTATGTGTCTGTCTGTATGCATATGTGTTATGCACATGAATTATCGTAAGTGTTCATATGTACTGATTTATATAACTATATATATAACTGTTTAAGATCATTGAATGAAAACCACAAAGTTACCTATAAGCGATATTTAGAGGTATTTCCAATCGTTCTCATTAGGTGATGAAACAGAAATTGGCGAGAAGGGGATTAATCTGAGTGGAGGTCAGAAACAGCGCATCAGTATCGCAAGAGCCATTTATTCTGGTGCAAACTTCGTGATATTTGACGATCCACTGTCTGCTCTTGACGCCCAAGTCGGTCATGAAGTATTTGAGCAAGCAATAATGAAGATGCTGGTCCAACGGGGTCGCACAGTGTTGCTGGTGACGCATCAGCTGCAGTACTTACCCAGAGCAGACAATGTGATTGTGATGAAAGATGGCCAAGCTGTGATATGCAGTTCTTTTACGAACGTCGAGAATTGTAAATCAGCTAACGTCAAAGGAGCGTTGACTTTGGCCCGCCAGCAGTCGATCGAAAGGGAGCAGCAACGAAAAGAGGATGAAGAAGTTGAGGTTGAGCCGCGGCGTAGGCCTACGATTGAGGAAGAAATGGAGGAGGCTGCAGAAGAGGAAACCGAAGAGAAGGCAGGAAAGTTGATGACCGCAGAGGAACGAGAAAAGGGTGCTGTAGCTTTGCGTATTTACCTTGCGTACGCAAAAGCATGCGGTACTGCGTACGTTGTTCTCGCTTTGATGTTGGCAGTGGTAGCTCAAGGAGGTATTGTGAGTGCTGATTGGTGGCTGTCCATCTGGTCAACTGATACACCATCGGGCAACAAAACAGCTGAGAATGATGTGAACTACTATTTGATTGGTTACACGTCCCTTTCGATAGCTGCCGTCACGTTGACCTTCTTCAAGGCAATTTCCATCGCAATGTGCTGCTTAAGAGGTGCAAGGCTTCTCCATCTACGCATGCTCAGACGCATCATCGAGGCCCCGATGAGGTTCTTTGATACAACTCCAACTGGTCGAATTTTGAACAGGATGTCTTCAGACACGACCGCTATTGATACCAACCTGCCTAGTAAGGAGAAAATTCTTGTTTCATTTTACCTGTCGTTAGTCATAACAAATGAACATAACAATGATTAAAAGATAAAGCAAATTCCGGAAAAGAAGAACCCGTAAACTCAAGATTCGAGTTGAACAACAAGAGAAAAGTTGAATAAAGGTGATACTTCGTGTTAATTCCCAACGCACTGTCAAATCTAAATCAATGTATAGGTTAACCTATAATGTATAGGTAAGCCTATACTAATGTATAGGTTGACAATGAGTGTGAATAGGTTTGGCAATCAGTTTGAAATATACTCATACTATCGTCTTTATTAAACTCTAATATTGAGTTTACGAGGTGATCTTCTTTGGAATTTATTTCATATTTTACTTTTTAAAATTGTCGGCCGGCAATACCGTGCAATGGTTCCTTGTTAGTTGTAGCACTCAAAAGTTGATTAAATTATGGTTTTTGTTTAGTTCTAATTTTTTTTTTTCATTAAGTAAACTAGAGTTTAAGTTTTATTCAATTTCAGTAATAGTTCACTAAGAACACGACGTGAATCCTCGACCACCGTACGACTTTGGCAATAAGTTTGAACTATACTTGAAATATCATCTTACCATCTCACTCGAAATATTATCTACTTTCAGCTTGTTTTTGCCTTTGTCTTTTTAGTGGTAACACAAAACTTTTTAAACACGATGTTGAATGCAGTATCGGCGCTTGCGGTCCAGGCGGCTGTCACTCCTTACTTCTTGCTTGTGGTCCTTCCATTTGGTTTTATATATTACTTTGTTCAGCGATTCATCAGGTACGTAGATACCTGATGGTTTCTCAGAAATAAATCAGGTTAAATTTGGTCAATCGAAATGTGGGTTGCTATAATTATACCTCTGTGAAACCATTGTCAACATTTGGCATGTCCATAAAATGCGATGTTTGGTAGCGTCTAATTGGACAGGACTCTTGAGTCTTGCTGGGGTAACTGCTCACTATCACGTAGAAACGGAAAAAGTCGAACGGCAAACCTGGAAAAATCGTAGTCACGTAGTATAATCACGTTTGCCGTTGCCGTACGCGCGAATTTCAACCTCCCTACTATTAGTTCTACATATGCACTGACAGTAAACACCTGATTTGCAAAATAGATTAATTTCGGGATTTTTTGTTTCTTTCTTGGTAAAATAAATTATCCACACTTGTACGAAAAATTGCAGCTAACAAAAGCGCCTAATCCTAAATTATATTTACCTTTTTCTTTTCCAGACGAAGCACTCGCGAACTTCAGCGCCTTGACAGTATCAGCAAATCGCCAGTATACGCGCAGTTGTCGGAAACCCTGGGAGGATTGTCGACCATCCGGGCTTATCGTTCGCAAGAGCGATTTCAACGTCAGATCATGGACGCAATAGACAGGAACAACTGCGCGTATATTTTTGTACAAATGGCTAACAGGTGGCTTGGGTTACGGCTAGATTATGGCGGTGCACTGATCGTATTTCTTGCTGCTGTCTCGTCGGTTGCGGCGGCATTATCAGGCACCATTAATCCGGGACTTGTGGGACTTGCTCTAACATATGCTCTTGCTGTCGCTCAGGTGTTCAACTGGGTTGTGCGCATGGCTACGGAGGTGGAGATGAATATGAACGCCGTTGAGCGGGTCGATCACTATTCTAACATTGATACCGAACCATCGCCGACGGATGACGATACAAAGCCGAGCGACGGCTGGCCTCAGAAAGGTGAAATCCGTATCGAGGAATTGACTCTGGCATATGCGCACGACCTGCCTCCCGCTATAAAGGATGTCTGTGTTGATATCAAAGCAGGAGAAAAGATCGGCATATGTGGCAGAACAGGAAGCGGTAAATCAACCATTACTTTGGGGCTGTTTCGAATGTTGGAACACTTTGAAGGCCGTATTGTCATTGATGATGTGGACATTACCAAGATGTCTCTACGCCCACTTCGCTCTAGCCTTGCCATTATCCCTCAAGATCCAATCCTTTTCCAAGGAACCGTTCGATTTAACTTGGATCCACGAGGCGTTCACGAAGATGACAAACTATGGCAAGTTCTCGAAGTTGCGCAATTGAAGACTGCTATTTCTTCGTTATCTGGTGGTCTAGAGGGTGTTGTTGCGGAAGGCGGCGAGAATCTTAGCGTTGGTCAACGGCAGTTATTTTGCTTGGCGCGCGCACTTCTCGTCAAGTCCCGTGTATTGGTGATGGATGAAGCGACAGCCAACGTGGATGTGGAGACGGATAAGTTGATCCAAAAAGTTGTTCGTAGTGCGTTTAAAGAATTCACTATCCTAACCATAGCTCATCGCATTGACACGATCATGGACTCAGATCGTATTTTAGTGTTGGATCGAGGTCACGTGATTGAGTGGGACTCTCCAGATAAATTACTCGCAAATCAAGACAGCGTCTTCTCCTCACTTGTCAAAGCGCACAAGTGATTTGGTTTCATGGCCGTTCGTAACAATTTTTTTTTTTTTAGGAGTTATTGATGCTAGTTTGGTGTTCATCGCCTTGGATAGGATAAGCTGGTTTCGAATTATACCACGTGATTATTCCGAAATGTATAATTTATTTTAAAAGTTGTAGTTATTGTTTTGAAGGATGTAGTTATAGCGTTAAATTTTGACAAATAGAGTTGTCATTTAAGATTTAGCTTAATTTAAGAAAATTTAACTTAAAGTTACGCTAGCCCAGCATGCTAATTTTGTCAGAAGTTTAGTTTACAATCTCAAAATACAAAATGTAGTTTGTTTAGTAAGTTAAAATGCAAACTACGTGTCTTTTACGTTTTTGTTCCTACCAGAGTTATTCACAATTCTGCCGATTATTCCACATCTTCCACATCTTATTCTTTGGAGATCTACTGCTTAACTCTTTAAAGGACCGTTTAGAGTTTGGCAGTTTGTTAATGTTTAAAGATGTTGCTGTGGCGAGAAAACGGTTAGCCATTCAGAATGTTGATACCTCATTCGTATCACAAATATTAGCTGGCGAGCAAGGCTTTCCTTGAGGGTTGGAGGAGGAGAATTATGCATTTCTTTGACTCTGGAAAAAAAATTAAGTTTTATATTTAGGTTGCGTTCGATTGATCCTACTGTAGAATAAGAATACTTGGAATAAAGCAGAATATCCGTTCAATTGAACTACTACTATTACAGGGTATTTAAAATAGCTATTCTGAAATTTTCTGGAATATATTCTTATTCGGGGAATTGGAACGCACCCTAAAATTCAAGAGACAAAAACCAAAGTACGTCATTTTGTAGTCTACATGAAGTATCTCGGTCACCGAACAGTTACCGCTGAGTGGTAAAAGTACGGTGAAGTCCTTGGCAGTTTCCCTGTGCTGGAATACTGTTCAGTCTATCTTGGAATTTTTCTCGGCGATAATGGTTATTCTCAGAACGAAATGTGTCGTAGCAGGTACGTATAGCGCTTCTGTTGATACCAGGAGATATGTTCTCGAGAAGTGTGTGCATTATTTCAATTGATTTCAGTCACTGTGGCAACAATCCAAACAACATGGCCTCTCATTTAGTATCTTGGCGGGCTTATTTTTATTCTTTCTCTCTTGCTCTCTTGACGTTTTTTTGGAAACTTTAAATAAAAGATAACAATAGCCAGATATTCATAAAAATCTGTAGTACTGTTTTGGAATAATATGAGCTATGAAAGTTAAATCGGCAAGGTAGTCGTCATAATAGACAAACGGACCTCATTTTACAGCAAGTCTTGTACCGGAAAGTGTCTCCTTGAAATGGGTGAAAAGTAACAATTATGAAAGTCCTTCACCATGGTAAGGCATGGTTCTGTAGGACGAAGGTGAAAAGCAAGGTAGGGAGAGGAGTCAGACTGCTGCATATTCACCAAGACTTGGATTAGGCTACTTTGTACAAATATTTAAAACAAAAAATTATCATTATTATAAGTGTGGTGATCAGTTAATTTTGCTTGTCTCAGAGAAAAAAGACTCATTGCCTATCTGTATTAGTAAGTGTCATCCAATTGCACCATCAAAAAAAATAGTTTTTCTTGAGAAAAAAAGACAGTGAATTTTTCAAGCATAAAAACTAAGTTTTGGAAAGCTATGTTATTCTCTGATCATTTTATCACTTCACTACCTTTGCAAGAAGGAGATGGTACTTCTAAACTCAAGATCAAGTTTAAGCTTGCAGCTTCAAATAGTATAGGATAAATCAAACCCAAAAAAATATTGAGACCTAGGAAATTCAAGATTTAAGCAGAGAACAGGAAGCACAAAAACGAAAATTAATCCCAAGGAAAATGGCTAGTCACTTAAGACTGGAAGAATTTTTCTTTAATTTTTAGTTCTTCATTAATTTTCAGGTAGTGCTGGCACTGGAAAGAGTGCCCTGGTACAAACATTTTGTAGTGATGGTGCTCAATATCCCAAGAACTACAGCATGGTAAGTATGCTATGTAATTATGTTTATTGTGTTTATTAGATTACTTTTTACAGTCATGTGCTCATCAACCAGGTCAGGGACCTAAGAGAACCATTACAGAGAGGTACTGATTTATGATCAGCCAAGTAAAAGAACCATGGAGAAATTTCAATAAAATTACTGTTTATTTAATTTCAGACAATGGGAATTGATCTTCATACAAAGGTTGTAAATATCCCAGAAACAAATGATAGTGTGGTAGGTGTTGTATATAAGTGGGTTTAATTGAATTGGGTTTATAAGTCCCTCGTATATTAAGAACTTAATGTTTTTCCTTTTAGATTCCCATTATCTTAAATAATTAGATTTATTTTTTTTATAAGTTAAATCAAGACATTTAATTGAAGATAATTAAAAGGTTTGAGAAACTGCCAGAACTTAAGAGTACTTAAACTGACGTTTCGAGTGAAGGCCCTTTGTTGGAGTGAAACATCAATTTAATTAATTTAATTAATTGAACCTTGGTAGACATCTCAAAAGGGAGAACTGATCTTGGACAATTAGTGGGAAACTTTATTATTCTTTAATCACATTCCGGTGATAAATTATTTTCTCAGTTTGTCATATATAATATAAAATCATATACACATATCTACTGGTATAATATATTACATTTATTTACGTATTTACCTGTATTTATATTTATATTTGTATATATTTTTATTTATATTCATTCTGTATACTGTATGTCAACCATTGTAAGTAAATTTGAATGTTTAAGGTGGTCCTTGTGAACTAACAATTTATATATAACTTCTCCTTTCTGTGTAAATCTTTTTTTTGCTATTAGGAATTCTATCTTTATGATTCCTCTGGAAAGGAGATTTTTGTAGATATGGTGCAACAATCAGTAAGTTCTTGAAATTGTAAAGTTTCAGAATGTTCAAGTCTATACCTGATTATATAAATATAACTAAATATACATATATGTGTGTGTGTATATCTTTATATAACTAATGTATATGTCTTTACATAACAATATGCATTTTTGTTTTGTAGTGGGATACCCCAAACATGATAATGGTGGTTTATGATGTGACCAATGAACAGTCATTTAATGCTTGTGTAAAGTGGATTGAAAGATGTCATAAGAAAAAAACCACAAACTCTATTATAGGTAAGCTTCAACACCTGAGTTATTTTTTATTTTTTGAGAGATTACTAGCACTGCTTTAGTTTTAAAATGTATATGTAGCCCTCTTGTTTTAAATGAAATAAATTGAAACAAGGATTTTATTCACAGAATCCGATTTGCTGCTTTGTTTTCAATATATGTATTGCTGAAGTCAGCAAAAACAAGTAAATTTAGCTTCTAATGATGTACAAACCAACAGCCTGTTTAAAGAGTCTAAGCCCTAGTTGTGATGTCATTTAAGAGAGAGACTTTCCTGGGCATTTTATAGAGTCTGCCTTAAATAATGTCAAAAGGCACTCATCCCAACCCTTGCTAGCAGTGCAGAAATTTTTGTTGGCTGAGAAGATTTGAGGAGCAATAAATCAGAATTAATTGAAACTTTTGAAAAAACAAACTATTACTGTTTTATTTTCATTTACTAAACTTCTAAAATTATAAAAGTCTGAAAGAGCTGCACATGCACTTTAACTTTGGAACATAATTTTGTTACAACCATGGAACAACCATGTGGAAAGTATAATCTTGTAATCTGTCATATTTATCACCCAATTTTATTGCTTTCTTGTCAATCTTTAGGTGTCCTGGTGGCAAACAAGATTGATTTAAAGCAAAGAAGAGTAGTCACAATGAAGCAGGGTAAAGAACTTGCTGAATCACATGGACTTGAATACTTTGAATCTTCTGCAGTTAGTATTGTTGAATTTTTACTTTAACTATTTATTGATTTTCAAACCAAATGCTGAACACTAATCTGGTCTTGTGCAAGCTTGTTCACATGGGAATGTTCGTATGGGATGTTGTTCCTGTGTGAACGTTTGTTGGTCTGATATGTATCAAACTCCCACATGAACCAGATTAGTGTTCAGCATTGAGTATTTCCATCATTATCCTATTGTGACCTCCACTTAGGCAGTACATATGACAAACCTGCACCTTAGCTCACCATCTGAGTCTCCATAGCTCAATGGTTAGGGCATCTCACTGGTCATCAGAAGGTTGTGGGTTCAATTCCTGTCTACAGCTCAGAAATCATTTTTCTGAGGCAACAAGCTTGACAAACATTCATTGATTGTCTGATTTTCAAACCCTTGGTTAATAGATATATCTAGTAATCAAAACCATCCAGCAACAGTTGATTTGCAGAAGTATGTCTTGCAGTGCATGGCTCTGGAATATTTAATATCGCTTACATTAGCTGTTCCAAATCTGGGGTATGTGTACTGCCAGGAGTTATTTGTCATAATTTAGTTTCTTTATCTTTAGAAACAAAACCACAATGTTGAAGCAGCATTTTACTACCTTGCAAGTTCATATCACAAACTGTACCAAGACAAACTGGAAATCATGCAATCCCTTGTGTGAAAGAGCCTAGTAACTGGATTTTTTTAACGTTTACTTGTATGGACTTAAATGAAAACCATGTCTTTAGTTTGAGACATGACCAGTGACTCTTTAAGATTCAAGGTGTTTGTGGTCCCCATTTTGTTATTTTCACCACCTACTGCCTTGTTAGAAATTGGGAGCATAAGCAGTTAAATAGAGATTACTTCATGGTAAATGCATACTTACGATTTTTATTTACAACTTGTGATGTATTAATGAAATAAAAATTGTACAAAGTATTTATCATGATGTAATTTGTTTATTATATTAGTAGTGGGATTTTAAAGTTGATTATTTTGAGAACATTGAACACAGTTACTTAATTAACGATGCTGTTACTTTATTACACTCCAACACTCCAATCAGAATGTTTTGGTGGAAAAAATTTTCAGTCAAGGAGAATGTTGTTACAATTTTTTTTTTTACTAATGAGAAAGTATTGTCCAACCAATATGATTTTACTAGTAAAATAGGTCATCTGTCCAACCAGAGCCTTTCAATTTCATGCATTCAACTTTTATTCTTTTCATTTATGGTGTAGAAATTCACTACTTTTCAGACATGGTTTTACACTGCTCTGACTTAAAAAGTCTTGAATGTAGCTTACAGAACTGGGTCACAAACAGTAGTTTTGTAAGCTACAAATTACAAACAGTAGTTTTGCATGAGTACTGCGTTTAGACTATTGAGGTAGACTATTGAGCCGATAGTACTTAACTAACTTTTCCTTATTATATATCTCTGTATAATACTAATTATAGTACTAGGCTGTAATTATGACATTGTACAACTCGGCTTGCCCCCCCCCCACTTCAGTTTGGTGCCACTGTCCAGTCTCAATGGTGATGCTATATATACCAATACTTTTATTTGTCTATGCCAACCACAAGTGTACGTATTTCAAAACTTTTCCAAAACCACAGGTTTTAAAAAATAGAATTGTAATATCCTTGTGAATATGGTTAACAATTTTGTAAATATTTGATCAACTTTGCTTGTACATTTTCTTCAATACACATAGAAAATAAAAATTATAGAAAGATTATTTTTGAAGACCATTCTTTGGTTTACTAGACAGACAAGTCAATTTTTTGCCCCGTTTCTTGATAACTGCATATGATAGACGGTTAAACCATTGCATGCAACAAACATAATCCGTATTGCCACAAAATTAATCAACACCTCTTGCATTTTAACAGCTCAGAAAATGTATTGTTAGCCCTTGATGGGGATAGAACCTTCTGAAGATCTGCGAGTTGGTCTGTGCATTGAGCAACCAGAGGTTCAGATGAAGAGCTAAAGTGGGATGTTTTTGACATATGTACTGCTCATGCCATAGTAATGCCAGTGAATGACGGGGATGTTCTCAAGTGCTGCAGAACACGCCACTTTTTCAAAATAGAGAAAAGTGCCCTTTCGATGGAATGAAAGTGCCTTTATTCTTGAATAAAAGTATCCTCTTTTGGATGAACGTGCCTGTTTACCGGAAACACATCACTGGTGTAGAGTTTTGTTATTCCCAGGGTGGAAAAAACTCAAATTTTTGAAGTTTTTCCAAGCTTGACCTCATGTTTTGTGATTGTCAGATGTTCCGTGGAAATTTGGCGATTTGTTTTGGTTATGCTTGCACTGCGTTTAACCTTCGGTACAAAGCGTCAGTACTTCGTACCCTTAAACTAAAACCAAGTCTACCAACTGGTCTAACCGTGTTATTAACTCGAAAGGCCCAAAATGTAAAAAAAAAAAATATTGATTTCCCGCTGAAGCCCCACAGCTTCTTCGCATAACCTACGACTATGAATGATATTCCTTTTTAGTAGAGGCAAAACAATGTTGAAAAACTGAATAACTTTTGAAGAGTTTCGCGGCTACCGAATGCTACACACAGTATTGTGCACGTGGCAGCTTGGTATCTATGTCGTATATGTATGTGTATATGTATATATTCAGGGCCGTCTTAACGTATGGGCCTGATGAGCACTTGCCCGGGGGCTCCATGCTAATCTGTGTATGTTGATTAGTTGTTGCTGTATAGCATGTTTTTAATGTTTCAACACCGATTTTGTTGGAAGTGCCAATAAAATAAATATATGTTTAATTTTATCGACCATTTACATCTCTATTCCTGTGAGTAGTTGTCGCAGGGCCCCAGTACACTGCTTTGCCCGGGGACCCATAATGCTGTTAAGATGGCCCTGTGTATAAAAATTCTTTAATCAAAAACTAACCAACGTTTTTGGGTGAGCTTGATAAAGAGGCATTGCCCCAAAACGTTGGTTAGTTTTTGATTAAAGAATTTTTATGATGAGATATTCAGTCGTTTTTAAATTCGAGGAAGGGACGGTTATTTGATGACGATATATATATATGGATGTATGCATACACACGCACATATATTGCTACCAGAGTAGGACACCTGACTACAAAGCCTCCAACGTTCCTAAGAAGCTATCAGGTAGGAGACTGCAATACATGAAGGAACAAAACCACACCAGGTAGTTTATATTTAATTGCATTTTGTTATTGTAATATCAGTTTACTATAAATGTATATGAAAAGACCTTTCCACGGGGTGGTTGTGAAACTAATGATTGTTTTACGTAACTCCCGCTGGGCGATCTATCACAGGCGCGAGCCCCGTTGCTCATCCGGGAATGTGCTAAAATTTTGGACCGAGTTGGGGCAACGTGTTGGTTGCGGTGGCTAGTGTTGTAGTCAATTAACTTTTCTTTTGGCGTTTTCATCAATTTAGCAAACGTTTTTAGTAAATTATCAGCATGGGAAGAAAGAAGAAGAAGCCTATGAAGCCTTGGTGCTGGTATCCTTGAATTATCCTGTCATTTAATATACTCTTTAGAGATATTCTAACTTTCATCGCCAAGACGGGTTCACCCTTGAATGGATATGAAAATAACCCAGGTCTACATTTAGTTTTTTTTTTCTTTCTTTCTGAGATAAAGAAGGTCAATTGAAGTTACTGCGATGAACAACATCTTGTGTAATGTACTTACATAACCCTGTAATCATTTTCGTCACTTCCGTGGCCTTCCATTTCATAATACAGGGTAAGGGATTATTTCTTTGCCAAATGATTAGTTAAGGGAATAATTCCGACTTTTTACTTCCTTATGTATACTTTTGTACATTTTATTTTCGAGGTCTCCTTGCTGTTTTTATTTTGCTTAAGTTAACGACATAATCATCTTGGTGCTTGGAGAAGTATCTTTTTTTTTCAAAATTAGAATTTTGAAAAGTTTGTGAAAGAAATCCGTTTACTCCAGAGACTTCAGGGAGACTGGGTCCAAAGTTAATGTGGCTGGACTAATCTTCAAAATAATGTGCATGTTGGCATTGTATTTTGAGTAGAGCTGATTATTTCCTGTATTTAAAATATCTGAGAATGTTAATTGCTTTATCCCATTTGGCAAAATGTTTTGCTTTAACCCATTACAGGGCAAGGGTATGCTTAAGTGTTTTACTCTGGCCAACACAAGACAAACTCCTGAAAGGGATGAGCCAAGACTATTAAAGGGGTAAATAGCCAAGAAAGATTACTATGCTCAAAACCTGCCAAGCCAGAGTAGCATCAAATCATGCCTAGGTACTTCAAGTTAAGATATAATTGTGTTTGTTTTAACCCTTAACTTTTACTAAAGGTACTGTAACCGAGAATTTGATGATGAAAAAGTTCTGATCCAGCACCAAAAGGCAAAACATTTTAAGTGTTTTATTTGTCACAAAAAGCTTTATACTGGTCCAGGCCTAGCTATCCATTGCATGCAAGTGCATAAAGAACAAGTCAGTGCCATCCCAAATTCGTTACCCAACCGAGGTGACCCAGAAATTGAGATATATGGTATGGAAGGCATACCTGAAAAAGATGTAAAAGAAAGGCGTCAGAAATTGGCTCAAATGGCTCAGAGAGGTGGTGAAGGTGCTGACGATGATGATGATGATGACGTTGGTAGGTTCATATTTGGAGTAGCTGTTAGTTGCTAGGAGTATGGTACTCTAATGCTTCAATTTCTTTTACATTTTAATGGGTAGTTGCTTGAATCATTAAGCAGTAAATACCTAGTGCCTTGATGCATTGATAGTTATATTTTACTTTGATATCACAAATCTTTCGATTAGGCTGGTATAGTAACAGATTTTTTTACCATAATATGATTATTAACACAGTATTCTTGCTAGCTCAGATTAATGACACATAAGACATTTTAAAAGCATACCAGTAATTTTCATGGACATCATATATATTTATGAAGAGAAAATTTCATATCCACACATTTCTTAGGTAACAAGGTGTAAAACCACTGTATGAATATTTTGGCTGAGAATTTTGCTGTTTTTAAAGTGATTCTTCACAAAGATCTTCGTTTTCTGGATTGTTTTAGTTATTTTGATTGTGCAAAGCTACAGGAATAAGTTATTACTAAGAAAATGACAGGATGCTAAAAATAGTGACAGGGTTCTGGGAGAGATTCAACATGGCTCAAAGCCCACTAGGCCCTGTGGAACACTGTCAGGAGGGAATGTAGCTTAAAATAAGGTTGAAGAAATATGGGGAAAAGACCTTTTCCCAAACGAAACTAAAAATTATAAAAACAAAATGCTATATTGGCTATATAAACTGATATGTAAAAAGCAACAGAATTGATAAACTGCAAAACCAGAAATTAGTGCATTGAATGAAAATGTTTCAGTACAGACTTAAGTTTTGACAGTTGATTGACCTCTTGACTTGACTTTATACTCATAATATGCATCTGAGCCATATAATACATCTTTTACTTTAAAAATACTATGTATAATTTATATATCTAACTATATACAGTATGAGTAGTTTTTTTTTTATTTTAATCTGCTTTGTATTTTTACAGATGGTGAACCATCAAAAAAAGCAAAAACTGATGTAGCTGCTCCACCTTTAGCAGTTCCCATGGGTGCTCCAATGATCCCTGGTGTACCCATGATGCCATATGCTCCTGGCTATCCAGTACCAGGTTTTCCACCTGTTCCTGTTATGCCCATGCAACCAGGAATGCCTATGCCAGGTATATTAGTGATTACACATGTATATTAAACCATTACACTTGTATATTAACCCATTAAGTGTGGAAGGGAGTATTTTAATATTTTACTGGTCATAGGGGTCAGCTCTGGGTGTTAATGGGTTAAGGATACACTACAAATCACAAATGCAAACAGAAAAACAAAATATAATGTGAATAAAGAAGAGGTTTATTGTGTACAACCAAATATTATGTTCTTATTTTTTTTACAAGTCAAGGAGCAATGTGTAATTTCCTGATAAAAAGAAACTAGCCATCTATGTACCTCAAAATATCCTAAAGAAGTTTCTTTTCCACTTTCTTGTTCTGAATAGCTTGAGAATTACTATGGGCAAAGCTGTCTGCCAGGACTTAGTTATTCAAAAGTTGCTCCTACAGTCCTGGATTAATCCAAATTTTCTTGAAAAAATGTACAGGATACTTTAGAGAACACATTAGATGTAACATATTGCTAGCCAGTTTTGCTTTAAGAAGTCAACACATTTGTTAGTATTACATTCTAATAAATACTGTACCTTAATGAAATGGGGTGTTTCTACTTACACTGGATAGGTATCCCAGGACAACCGCCGATGCACAACATGATGTCAGCTGCAAGGTACTGTATTCTAGATATATAAACTTTTCAAGTTGCTTGTTAATTGTTGATTTCTATTTTTTTTTACCAATATATTAGGTACAAATAATTAGATATATCATCTTTGCTAATAATTCCAGAATTTTTCTTTATTGCTTTTTAAAAAGTTTGTTTTAATTTTCTTTTAGTAATGTGAGACAGCCAGGAATTGGACCACAAATCCCTGCTAATAGACCATTATTTCCTGCTGCTCAAGTAAGGTCACTGCTCTAATGTAGTTATAACTGTTGTTCTGATGCAGGGTCGCAAATTTAAGTGTTTTTTTCAGTATTCCATTGTGATATCAGGGTTCAAAATTTTATTATCTCCCTTGACAATCCAGTATTGCAGTTCTGGATTCTAGTTACCATGATTTTCAGTACCTCACCTAAGTATCTATGTTCATCACACCTAATCTAGCCCAATCATCATCTATTACTGCAATCTTGCAACCTTGTACCCAAGTTATTTTCCTTAATTTCCAAGATGGTAACTTGTACTAGGTAGCTATTTAATGACAATGCTATTGGGAGACTGCCGGAGGCATTTACTGCTATTCTGATTTTTGAAATATTGTGGTATCCGATCAGGATACAAGTAAAACGGGGTTTAGTACCCAAAATGAAATTTTAATATCCCGTGGATATCAAGATACCCTAAATTTCAGACCCTGCAATGTATTTATAACTTGATCAAAGAATTCTTACAATTGTTATGCAAGATGCTTACCAAATTCTTTAGCAATTACTATGTGTTAAATATCTGCTGATTTTTGTTTCTGCAGTACAGTATATTGATCCTGCAGCTTGTAGCACATTGTTGATTATGTAAAAATGACTGTCAATACAAATTGTTTTTTGTAATTGTTTAACTGATAACTTTTTCTCTGGTTGGGAACATAACTCAGGAAGTCTGACCTTCAGTCAACCATGTATCACAAGTTGTTTACTTTTAAGTTACCACGAAAGGGGTCAATTCATAATGTTTATGCTGTTGTCAGTAGAATGTTACAGGTTGGCTTCTAAACCGTGGTCTATCTTGAAAGTAATGGTAAAAGTAAGCCCAGGTAGTTTTATGGTCAAAATCAAAACCCAGTGTGTGACTCCCGTAATGGAATGCCTAGTCATCAAAATTACAGCCAATACAGCATTTTTCTATTTTGAAATTGGAGAATAGTTCTGATAATGTTTAGTAAATATGTGTCTGTGACTATGGGGCTGTAGGTTTTGATGTTGGTATATATGTTGACAAAAAGTATTAGTTTGTTGTGATTTTGCAGTGTTCATTTATTGTGTGCTATGGCATGTGGTACTTTTCAAAAATCTTTCATTTTAGCTTTCTGTGGAGTTTACTAAACATGCATAGTACCTAAAACTGGACAAAGATTTCATGGAAAACTTTAATCGACATGCAATTAAACTGAACAGTGTTTGGTTTCTTGTAGAATGTGGCATCTACTTCAACAAGTTCTTCCAGTGGTCCTGTTGGAGCTGACTTTAAACCATTAGCTACAAGCTCTACACCTACCACAATATACTCAGCCCCTCCAGTCTCAGCCAATTCTAGAGCACCATCCTCTTCTGAAGGTGAAACCTATTTACATAACTGTTTAAATATTAACTGTGAAAACTTTCATTATTGTAATGAGGCAAAATGATAAAAATCTCTACAAGTAATATGCAAATATTCTTGTTAAGTTTTTGTCTTCTTTGTACACAATATGAACAACCTATAGACAATCTAGAAGAAAATTTAATTTTGGACACTGCATAATTTATTGTTAGTATAAAATGCAAAATCGTTCGTAGATCAAGATTGATTTTAGTCAGAGATATAATAGATAGGGCTAGCCTACGCTAATTATGTCTTTTTTATATTAATATACATTCAAATGAATTTCCAAATAAACAATTCATCACCTCATGTTTTAACCCAGAAATGTGTGAGTTTGAATTTTATTTTTTTATTATCTGTAGAAAAGCCTGGAGTTCCTGAATCAAAGCCAGCAACTGTTCCAAGCACTGGAGCAACAAGCAGAATTATTCATCCAGATGAGGATATTTCATTAGTAAGTAATCTATCCTTTCTGAGTAGTTGTTAATCACCAGTGTGTGTGGTTTTGTTTATGTCTGCTGTTACTTGATAGATTTTTTTTTGGCTTGTTTGGATTGGAGACACACCTCATTATGACAAACTAGGCTACATATGGTTTGCTGGACATTTGAACATGTTTACTGTGACAGCATTTTTTTTAATTTCACCCCAGTAGCCAATTCTGTAGTAAAAAGTAATCTGCATTGTGTATTTAAAGCATAAATAATCCCCAAATTCTTTTTACTCCAAAAAGTTTGCACATCTCCCACAGAAATATTTTCCATTTTGTTCTATTGTCTTCAAACCCAGGCATTTTATGGGCCATTTAAGTCATGACAAAACACCACCGTTTTGGTTCCCAGTCGAGCTTGTGAGGAGAATGGGTGTATGCACTTAGACATCATAAACTAATTTACCTGGCAGTCATTCTTTGAAAATAGCTGTGTCAATTAGTTTGTGATGTCTAAGCAGGCATAGACCCATTCTCTTGGCAAGCTCTGTTGTGTACCAAAGTGGTGTTTTTTTTTCACGACTTTAACAAGCTATAAAATGCCTTGGTTTGGAGAAAGTAAAACAAAATAAACAAAATATGTCTCTGGGAAATGTGTGAACATTTTGGAGTAAAAAGAAATGTTGGGGTGATACATGCTTTAAATAAGTGTGTCATGTTTTATTGTTTTTTGAATGTTCCAGGAAGAACACAGAGCCTTACTACCAAAGTACAAAGTAAAAACTCAAGCCACACCTACACCTCCAAATACCATCCCAAATCCAACATCCATGCCAACATCAATCCCTTCCAGGCCACCTATTGCAACTGGTGTCTCTAGTGCCCCAAGTACAATGAGACCAATGTTGCCACCTCCGATAATGCCAGGTCCACGTCCTGGAATGCCCGGTATGCCAAATTTTCACCCTGGCATGCAACCTCAACCAGGTGCAGTTCCTCAGAGTGGACTTACTGCAGGTGGGGGTCCACCTGGTGGGGTTCACCCTAGTGGACCTCCTCCTGACTTTCATGGTAGATTGCCCATGCCAATGGGTGGTCGCAATATGATGCAGCAGCAACAACAGCAACAGCAGGCACATCAACAACAACAGCAGCATCATCAACAACAGCATCAACAACAGCATCAGCAGCCACCACGCAATATGGTACCTCTCATGTCTCGTGGACCTCCTAATCTTCCTGTAAGAATGCCTCCTGGACATCCTATGCAAATGAGGCCACCACCACACTTGGCTGGACGGTTTGTACCTCAAAACAGATTTTAAAGGTTAGGATTGGGGGGATTGACACATCTAATAGCTTTTGCTATATTGTTTTGGTATTGTTTATTGGTGAAATTCAAGAAAACCAGCTTTGTGGTTAAAGAATAAACAAGCTATGTGCAACATTGCTGTGCTTTGTTTTGAAAAAAAAAATCTTCATTTCCTGCAAACATGTTTGCAGTAGTACCTCTCATTAAAGGCAAAAAGAGTGGGTTTTCTTTTATATTATTGTGACATTGTACAGTTTCTAAAGTTTGATTTAGTTAGTGTATACAATTTAACTGCTACTTCTAGTATGTTTTACGCGTTAACTTTTAAAAAACAAGTAAACAACTGTCCCCTTCATTGTCAAGGTAGGAAGTATTTGAAATAACAATTACTGTCGATTATGGAGTGTTTTTGGATTTTTATAA
This sequence comes from Nanipora kamurai, assembly GCA_036872915.1. Lineage (NCBI taxonomy): Eukaryota > Metazoa > Cnidaria > Anthozoa > Scleralcyonacea > Helioporidae > Nanipora > Nanipora kamurai. The sequence goes on from JBAHVQ010000176.1 coordinate 500,049, forward strand.
TTAATAATGCCATTGAATGTTTGTGAATAAACTAACGATTCATTGTAATCTAGCTGTAGTTTTATTTCTCTGTGGATTGTTCTGGCAAGTAAGTGTTGTTTAATGATTACTTACAAATTCAGTGTTCATTGCTGTCAAAAATTGACAAATCGATGCTTGGTAACCCACAGTAGCTCATTGTCGTTATTGTGAAAATTTGAGTTAGGGCACACATATACTCATATACTGGTATGAAATATCTAATGACCTATTAATCAGAGCAAGTAACACAACCTAACTTATCTTGCAACTTAAAAAATTGAGCTCAGTCAATTTAATGAAGTGTCTCAACCATTTTTTGAAATTATGTAATTTTGGTTAAAAGAAGTATTAAAAGAAAACAGCAGCCTGTTAAACACTTCCCCTAAATTATCTTGCCAAACCTTTTTTAATAATATAGTCAGAAAGACAACATCCCTTATTCTTAGCACACTGTGGTAGCTTTAAAGCCAATTTAATGAATTCATTTATTCTTTAAGTTGTAATAGCTTCACCTTGTTCTGGCTTTCAAACCTAAAGTGAAATAAATTGTGAACAATATGGAAAGGTAGGGCAGGACACAAGGTTTGTGAAACTGTCTTTACTTTATGCCAATAGTCAAATAGTCCAACTTTTGTTACCCAGCAAAATGATTACTGTTCTTTCTGTTTCAAAAGAAATACTGAAGTTTGAAAAAAAAATAATTGAGCATTTAAAGAATTTTCTACCTTCTTTGAACAACTATGCAAAAAAAGTAATATGAGAACCCAGTAAATAAGAATCAACCCTAAAGCAGAAAACCATATACAAATAGGTTTGGCCAAACCAGCCCTTTATAACATACATGCACAAGTTAAGATGGCTCCCAACAGTTTCTTCCTTTAAAGGATGAAAGTAGTAGTCTTCATTTATGGGAATTTCTGTTGTTAAAATGTTTGTAGAAGCATGATAAACCTGAGATATTTGTCAAATTGTGCAATTTTTGGTTATTAAGATAATAGTAGTAGTAAAAATCTGTCTTTTGGAAAATTTTGAAAATTGGATGTTGTTGAGCTTACACTGTTTGCTTTCATCACAAAGTTTAAAAGTAATTCACCAAGGCAAACATCCAAAAATTTCTCATTTGTAGTGAGCATGCATGCTCAGCTGTGTTTAGTTACCAGTCTCCTTTTAGAAACTACCCTAGGGAACCTCCTTAAACTAAAAGGCCAATTTTTGCAAAAGTTCTTTGGCAGATCCTTGTTAAATGCAGACCTAATTGAGCACCAGCTTTATCTTAACATATCTTGAATGTGTGCTAATGACATTTGAGTTGACCATTGAGGGGATTGTAAAATTGATTTACCATACTCATTTCTAAACATCTGTCTTTCATCAATTTTGATAAAACCTCAATCGGTATTGTCATGTTATCATTTGCATTTTTTTTTTCTTGTTTTATTGTTGAAATGTTTGAAAAATAGCCAAGGTAAATAATTCAGGTATGTGAAATTATGTGATAGTTGAATGCTGAACCCACATTTTAAGTCTAAAATAGGTGCCACAGATTGCTACTGAATTATTACAGTAACACTATTTCATTAAACTTATTCTGCATTGAAAGAGTATGTGTGATGACCAGCTACTGTGATTGCTTCTTCTATGTACAGTAATTTAGAGAATATTTGGTTTTCCTTAGATTCAGAGTTACTATAGACAAGGTCATACCCAGGGTCACAATAAATAGTTTAAGGTGAGTGACCTTGGTAAGTACTGTACTCAGGTGAAATAAACGGATAAAAAAAGATAATTATCTCACTGGAAAAAGTGGAAGGTGAAGCTTGTAAGGTTAATCAAGGCGTTGCTCACCTAACCATTAAAGTGTTGTTGCTTTTGGAATGATGCATCCATGTTCTTGATTTTAAAAAAACTCAGATTCTGAAATATTCTGGATATGTGTCTTACATGAAACTAAAGAATTATTTCAGAATCAAAATTAGAAAGTACAAGCACATAAACTTTGACTTACAACAGTTGCTTAATTTTTTATGCAGTTTCCAAAAACCAATTTGTAAATTAGCTTATTATTGATTTTTCAATCCTGTTTGTCATCTTTTTGTCACGATTTTTTCTCACCAAAAACTCCCTAGTTTTCATGTCATTTTGCTTTTCATTCTGACAAAGGGCCTTTGCTTGAAATGTCACTTTTTCTACTCCTAAGTTGAAGCAGTTTTCCAACACCTCTTTCTCCAGCACTCTAGTTTTATATAAAATTAGCAAAGTTCAAAACATCTACTAAGATAGAATATTTCAGGGGTTGGGCCAAGATAATGAGGTTAAGGGGGCCAACCATAGAGATCATGTACTAGAGGGCGTTGTACCCAAATGTCCCTCAACCACAGGTAACAAATTGAAAGGCCGCCATCTTGGATAAATTGGAGGCTTTCTAGTTCATGTATGATCTCTAAGGGGCCAACTACCATGGGCAAACAGTCAGATGATTAAAACTTTGGTAATAAAGTTCAGTTTGTGAGACTTATTCTGAAGAGAAATATTCTAATTAACAGTTAATGAGCTCAAAATTTCACACATGATAAGTTGACAAATGTAAATTATCAACTAACTATTATGTCGTAGAAATTGAAAGCAAATAACCTAATTGAGAAGAAACTAGTTGAAGTTATTTTTTCAACTGTTATAAAAAAAAAACTCCTAGGTATAAACATTGTTTTTGCCTGAAAACTTTGCTTTCATTACCAGCTGCTACACAATACGTATAGAGTGCTCAATGTCATGTGGTGTGAAAAATAAGATTGCTGCATTTGCATTTGATTACTAATAATTTGGATTTCTAGTAATGTTGGAGGGCCATGCTACTATACCCCCACCTCCCATATATACCAGCAGCATTGCTACACTAAAAACACTTTTAAATAAATTATTTTTGAAATTAAAGTATGTTTAAGATGTAAGGTTAGCTGAGACAGCAAGTATGAAATATTAATTATAATACTTAAAAGATTTTGTTTTGAAGATCCTAAATTTTTGGTACAGTATAATTATATTAGGTTTCTCAAGGTTACACTAAGTACAAGAAGGTGAGTGATTTCTATGAGTGCACCTAAAGATTTGGAAAAATAGAAAAAATGTGACAATCATATAGGTCACTGTTAATGATAAAGGAGTTGAATGAGGTTGTTAAAAGTATATTTGGAATGCAATCGCTGCTTCTAATTGCTCAATGTAAGTCAAGATTATAAAGATTTTAAGAAGTATTCTATTTTCTGTAATTTAATGTGCATTCAACTTTCAATTTTTGAAGCTAACATTTCATTACTTTGTTAATTTGTGAATTACTGCTACTGAACAATCCATATCAGTGCTAGTTGTAGAATTTTCATATTTGCCTTGTATGTTTTCCAAATGAATGAGCAACAGGCTACGAAAAAGAACTTAACCGAGTAGAACCATACAAATGAACAGAATGACTTGTGTCTGGGAGATAAAAAATGTTTTTGGTTTCAAAAAAGTTATTGGATTTTTCTTCCGTTATTTATAAGGTTAGAGAGTTTTGAAAAGGAATAGTACATTTAAACAGCATAGTCAACTATTTTTACAGAGTTTGCCTGGGTTGCTAGTTTTGTCTGTGGTGTTAGTGGTTCTTGTCAGAACATTTGTGGTTATATAATGATAAAAAATACAAAAGAAAAAAAACAAAGTTGTATTGTGTTTTTTAGTTACTACATAGTTATTTTCAAAGGGGAGCACATGTATTCAGTTGTGCAGCGTAACAGCTGCGTAACTATATTGGTCTAAATTTCTTGTTGGCCGTAACAGCACGATATTGTTATCGACGTAAATGAAAGTTCTTGAATGGGACAGAAAAATGAAGGAGCACCTCATATTCTGCCCTGAAATACGGGACATATTTTTATAAGTAAATTCGATGAATTTGTCAAATAACTCAGTACACAACCGTATATTATATCTGCGAATGGTTTCAACTCTTCCTATTTATGAAAACCCGTGTAGTTGGCCGCTTTTCCTACACGAGTGTCCGGATAAATGACGGGGACTGTATTATAATCCAGTCCCTATGGCCGCGAAACTGCTCGATTGCTTTCTATGGCGAATGTTAGTCATGGAACTGTGGTGCTTTGTTGCGCTGCTGGTTACAAGCAGGTAAGTTTCTGTACAATGTAATATCCTTTTTATTTTGTTTCACTGTGGAATGTTGAGACAGGTATACAGTTGTTGCCCCTTCACCAAATGACCGGTCCTGTTTTGGAATGTCTACTTTTATGACTGTGGGACCGCCATTTCAGCCATGTTATGAACAATTCTGGGGTTGCTTGTTCAAAGCCTGGATAGCTTATCCGGCGGATAAGTTCAAACGAGTGAATGGTGTTATTCATGGATTGAACGGCCAAACTTAAATTTCAACTACCGATTAAACTATCCAGTGGACATCTTCCAATTTAGTGAATGAAATTTAAGTTCTGTTCAATGCTTGAGTGGTACTGTTCACTCGCTGCGGCTTGCCCAGCGGATAAGCTATCCAGGCTTTGAAGAACCGACTTCTGCTTGAGTATTTCGTCATGTGTGACTAATAGTTTGCTTTTCCAAATATTCAGGCTGAATAGCTAGTTACATAGTTTCAAACTTTCATCAGCAGGTCGCTGACAAATTATCACGGTGAATGCTTATATATTTCATGCAATAGTCAATACCAAACAAAACTTATCGACTCTGAAAATTGAACTCATTTTAATTTTATAAGGTTCAGCTAACTGACACAATAGTTGATGCTGAAGTTAAAGTGATGAAAATAAAAATACTTTCAATTCTAGCTTAACCAGTATAGGAATTCTTTTGTCTTTTCATGCTAGCATGAACATTTTGGACTTTTCAAAACCTGCAACTGTTATCTTGCAAGATATTAAACTGCAAATGTTTTGCAACATGATCAGGGTTGCCAAATGTTTATAGTTAGCAACAAATATGCCCTGTTAACTGTACTATTTTGTCCTTTCTAAAAGCCAGATGGATCTGTTGCATTTAAAATGGTAAAAATCACCCTAACAGTAGCTTCAATTACCCTCTGACCCCTGCCCTTCAAAATGTCTATCATGGCAACATTTAAAGTAAATGGGAGGATGTATTGCAAAAGGGGTGGTGGACAATTCTGAGTCCCACAAAAGCTGTCACTTCAAATGTTTCATCCCAGAATTTAACCATGTTGAGAGGTTTCTTTTTCAGTAAAATTGTCTGGGATCAGCTAGAATGAGAAAAAAAAACTTTAAATGTACAGTATCCAACCCTGAAACATGAGCACCACCCCAAGTTTGCAAGTTTTGCAAAACAAGCCAGAAAAATGAATTGGTTTTGATTGCATTTGCCCATAACCCTTGTACAAGAAAAGACAACTTGATTAACACTGTTTACTAGGTTGTCCAAAACCAGGCCCTTATTTTATTTGGTGTAGTGCTAGACAGTTTTATACTTGTCAAAGGGAGGCCCCTTGGTCATTAATGGGTTAAAAAAATACTTGGGACCATTTACGTTTAAACCACCTTTGAAATATAGAAGGTGCATTTTTCGAATTTAAATATGAAACCCCAAATAGTGTCTTTCCATGGTATTTTAATTTTTTCTAATTTAGGTTGATGTATATCGTGGTAATGTTGTAATACAGCCCAGTACTATTATAGGGTTATTGCTATACCAGGATGACAATTATACAAAATAGCTTGTGTGGACAGCCCTGGAAAGAAGTGATGAATGCTTTGTTCAAATGCTTATAAATCCTGCCAGTCTCCAAATTACTGTTGCTAATAGGGCACGCAGATGTCCCACAAAAAGAACAAGGGCCGCAACCCCCTTATTTGTGTCAATGCTACATAGTTTAAAGTGGTTGTTTTAAACTTTTATGTTTTGTCCAGGCTCATGAAATGCAGAACTACCTGCACATTATTTGAATGTAGACTGAGAAATGACATCTGAAGATAAAGGTCACTGGAAGGGAGCCTTATATTTCAGTCTTCAGATCCACAGTATTTTCTTCAATGAACCAGGCAAATATTTAGTAAAATTTGGTATAAATTCTTCTCGTGGTGATCTGCATAAAGTTAAACTATTTCTTGGTGACTCAGAAAAATCAATATATGAGCATGAATACATATCTGAGCCATTATACCAAGAAGACACAGATATACCATGTCAGCTGGATGATACACAGTTCAAGTTTCAATTGCCAGAAGGTAAGCCAGTTGTCGCCTAACATTTGTTGAAACTGTCTGAGTTTAGCAGTGAGGTAGTGGCTCGATACATGTTTAAAAAGTTTTGATATACACTGTACTCCTTGTTGTTTCCTGTGACCAATGTTCAAATATGAAGTAAAGTGTTCAATTAGGTAAAGTGAAATCTGGCCCATCCCTGCAACAAAGGGACTTCTTACCATTTTTATGACACAATCTACAGCTGCTGAAACTTTACAGTTTCTCAATACTGACTTTTTAAATGTGCAGACTTCCAATTAGGTATGCACAATCTGATAGTTCCTTTTAATTTGTTGTGGATTTGTTCTTTGTATTTGTGGTTTGTATCCTCTGGGTCAACTGTAGTCATTTGTCGAACTTTTTTTGTTCTACTCTTTTGTTCTGTCAGAATTTTCAGAAGGAGAAGTTCACCTGTTTTTTGAGACTTACCAGTTCCCTGACAACCTTCAGATGGAACCATTTAAGTATGGTGAGGGTCAATTTCTGATATTCCCTTATGCGGCTCCAATGCAAAATGAACCATCAACCAGCACAGACAAATTAAAATGCTATCACTTCACCACTCAAGTCACCATCAATGATTTTCTTGAAGAAGAACAGGTTTACATTAATACTGCACAAATCCATACCACAGTTCTACTGGAAATTGAAGATGAACAAGGTAATGGTTTCAAATTATTTTTGTAGACAGTAATTTAACTTCTTAAATGTTATTACACACAATGGCTCTTGCCACATGACAGTGATGGGTTTCTTCTAAGTAGTAGTCAAAGGTATTACTGTATATCAAATTATTGTGTTAAATTACATAGTTGACATAGATTTTTAGTAGCTGGAAAATAAATCATATAACTAGTATAATCTCATCCTTCCTGTCTAACCTTAGCATACTGCACGAATATTGCCTTTAAAGACAGACTTGTGAAAAAAAAAATCCAAAATCAAAACTGTTCATTATATTGCTAATTCACTAGAAAAAAAGACGAGTTTTTCAGACAATTAAACATGCATTTACAGGGAACTGGTTTATTAGTATGAATTTTGTTAAGATAAAGAAAACAGTTTTAATATGATTGTTTTCAAGCTACATTGCACTCCAAATATATCAGTTTAGAACTGTTTAGACTATTCTTTCAGGTAGAACCATCTCCAGAAGAAGTGTTACATTACTTAAATCTGATGTAGTTTATCCAGTATCAAAGGACATTATATTTGAGGAAGAAGAGCATTTAAATGACTTAGATGAAAATTATGATGCCAGGTTTTCTTGCTTGGGTCCAAGTTTTCAAAGAAATTCATTCAGTATAGATGCAGCAAGCTTTTCTGAAAGTAACTCAGTGTCAGCTCATCCTGACTCTAACAGAGCTACACATTTACAATTGAAAGAATCTCCCCAGTTTACATTTTTATGTGAGAATGATTCTGAGTCAAACGAAGGTCATCAGTCAGTCAGCACACCTGTGTCTCATGAAGCTGAACTGGAGACTCAGACTTTCCCAGTGCAACATCATGAAAAGCCTACTTTGTCAGAAGCAAATAATAAATCCCACTTCACAAAGGCATGGACAAACAAAGCAGATTGGCCTCCAGAAGGTGATACTTTGGGTACCTTACCTAATTGGAACAATAGTCAGGTAGATAGCTCAGTTGGTACTGAAAAGATTAAAGGGTGCATAGCATGTGATTCAGCAGAAGGACAGACAGGAAGAACTGGTAGGAAGTCATTTAATCAAGCAGGTACCTTGACATTTCATAGTGATTGATAATATACCATACATGAATTTACAAGAATAACACCATCACAGTACCAGGGTATGTTTGATGGTACTGCTGTTATCTCTGCTCAGGCTCAGACTAACCATTGTGATATTTCCCTTTGGTACAATGACAGGTCATTGTTCCATGGTTCAATGGCACAATGACCAGTGCAAGCCTGCCTGCACTGTAAGTAACTTTGATACAATTGGCATAGTTACAGCAAATTGTTACTGTTTTAACTAACTTTACTGGTAACTAGTTACATTTCTGGAGATAATTACTCCTGCCGCTTACGACGCTGTCCCTTTTTTGCCATTGTCCATGTATTCCTCTCATGCAATATCTAGGTTATTCCTTACATCTGTTATCCTTACCTGAAATAAGTTAGCTACTAAAATGAGTAGTCCTTAGCAACTGTAGCATAGTACCAGAGCACATATTAAGATCCTCAACGACAATTACATGTTTGGAGTTTTGAATTTGAAAATCATAACCTCGTGTATATATAAATAGGCATTAGAATCTAACTGTGAATTAGTTTACCTTTTATTTACATGTAGAGATGTCAAGAAATATGTCAGTATCATCAAGGAAAATGGTAAACAATGACTTTATTGTTTGTGTATTTGTTGGGTAAGACCAATTGATTAATCCCCAGTCCGTTTATTGAAGTTCAGGACTAAAAATTTTGTCAACTCAAACCCTGAGGGTTTGAATGAACTTTTAGCACATAATCAAAGTTGGACTGTATCTATTTTCTTTGTATATTCTTGAGAGCTTCTTGAATCTGACTGCTTAAATTGAAAAAAGTCCTTTAATCAGCTCAATACTATCATTAATAAACCTTCTAAATTATTCTAAACGTTTTCTAATTTTTTTTTTTCCAATTGACAGTTTTCTCATTGTTTTAAAAGACTCTAGACGTTTTTGAATAGTCCTTACTATCTTGACCAGACTCATGTCCATTCGCTTTTGAAAGGGAAGGGTAGAGTATTTTCAAACAATATGTTATTGTCACAGCTTTTTCAAACGTTGTAAAAGTAGAGCGCTGCAAAGGCGGTTTTCAGCCGCTTGTAGAAAACCAAAAGGGTTAGGAAACTGTTGGAACTTTATAGGTGTAGAAAAACTGACGTTTCGAGCGAAGGTCCTTCGTCGAAGTGATGGTGTTTTTCACCAGTGCCCTTCTGCAACTTATGCATTTTTCGCCCACTTCATGTTCGAGTTTTTTAAACTACGGAAAATTTTTGCTGCGCAACGAAGTGTCACCAAAAGTTGTGGCAGAATTTTTCCTTGGTCCTTACCGGTTTTTTAGCGTTTTTTACCGTTAAAAGGTTAATGAATTGGTTTCGGAACTGGAAACTGGTTGTCAAAACGCTCAGTGATTCCGGCCCTACACATCGTGATCTCTGTAAGCCTTAAAAAATGTTTCTCTGGTGTAGATAGGTGTGACTACAGAAAGGAAACCAAGCAATCTCTGACTCGCATAGTTTTCCTCATATTTTCTGATACTAATTAGAAGGTAAACCAAGCTATTATAGTTGTATCCGTGAGGATTTCCTTTATTTCATTATATAGGTTAAAGATCCTGCGCTGTCAAACACTTCCCAAGGTCCATCAAATGATCATCTTTGTGGTAGCCACTTAAATGAAGCTGGCAGTTACGAGGTTGTAGTCATCGTACACAGTGCATGTGATCTGCCATCCAATTCCCAAGGAAGACCGCCACAACCTTATGTCACCGGGTAATTAAACCAGTTTACATCAGATTGTAAAGCACATGGGACTTTACGAACCTTTGTCGACCTAAAATCCCATCCCCTAAATATTTCCGAGCTCCAGACTGGGTCAATCCCGCAACCTTTTAACTACCAGTACTTTAATGCTGAACAGAAAGTTTGTTCACGTGGGAGCTTGGTAAATATCAGACGTCTAGAGGACGTTCGTCAAGCTCGTTCTCTCAGATAAACGATTTCTGAGCCCGGACGTCTGACTTCCGCAGAGGCAGTACATATGACGAATCTGTACCCTAGCTCACCATCTGAGTCGCGGTAGCTCAATGGTTAGAGCGTCTCACCGTTCGTCAGAAGGTCTAGGGCTCAGAAATCGTTTTTCTCAGAGAACGAGCTTGACGAACGTCCTCTGGTCGTCTTCTAACTACCGGTAACATGTTCAAAGCATTGGGCTGACAAGGCTCAGATATTTGACGAAGGTTGCAAAAGTGTACCGGAGAGTTGATGAAGTCACTTGCGTCCTAAACGGTAGCCTCGATATGTCTCTCCAATAGACTCTTGGTAGCACAGCGGTTAAAACGTCCCACCGTTCGTGTATCGTTAGTTGTAGCTAAATACACTCCTGCGGAGTGTAACGCCACCTGCACCTTAGGCAAAGTGAAATATGTGAATAATTATTATAACAAAAATATATGATGAAAGGTTGAGAATGTCTCTCGGTTCTGTATGCATTCGGAATTATCACATGACGTCCAGCAATTTTATTTGCACTAGGTCTGAGTTTATTAAGAATGCACCATGAAAAAAGATTTAAGTCCCAAGTGAGTCTTCTTAAAGATCTAGGTTTCAAGTTTCATTTTATTTTACAGTTCTCGATCTCGTTCTGTTTCAGCAAAACCACAGATGACGAGCAGGGATCCGGGCTATCTCAATGTGCCACTCACGCTACTTTCCATCCCACGTATTCTCCACTCTGGGAAGAACTGTTGGTCGTAAAGGTATCCAAGGAAAATTTCGAAACCCAAGGTTAAACTTCCAGAAATATTAATTTAAAAGTATTGCTGCTGTCTCTCCAGCGTACAATCTAACTAAATTGTGTGTACAGCGAACACAGTTAACAGTGGTAGTGCATTCTTACTTTGTTTTGCGTTCTCTTTTCAATTTGTAGAGCTGATTCTTTGCGTTGTTGATCATCCAAACAAAACATTGATTACAACTTTCAAACTACCACTTCAACCACTAAAACCTTTCTACCCGTGTCACATCGAACTGGAGCAGGTGAGGATGTCGATCAAAATGTAGACTTGATATTCATTATGATAGCACGTCGCTCTCGTTGGTGAAATTATGGGCCCGGTCCGTTTAATTTAGAGTATTTTCAAGTACGGCAAAGAATTGACTTAAGCTTTAAAATTTGTTGTTTCTTTTGTCGAAAAAAAACCAAAAATGGACGTTATATATGCAAAAGACAAGTTGAAAACAAATCGGCTAATCAGTGAAATTGAGCCAAGTTCAGCTTTTTACAAACATGTCAAAGTTTGCGTATACAATCTATATATCATGTGAGCTTTTTTCCAGCAAAAAGGTTGGTTTGATTATTAGACGTGAGAGAATAAGCGATAAACCCAGAATGGTTCCTCAATTTTAAATTTGGAAATTGTCGTCTCCACAAACGTCGAGGAAACTACAATCAGTGACAAATTAGACCATGACAGCTTGAAAAAAATCATTGGTCGATACGTTTACCTAAAATGAAATCGATTTAACAGCACCCCGTCCTGACCACGTTTATGATGTGTCTTAACAAGGAATAATCGTGCAGCCTCAGCGCGCAAGAATCGCATAGAAATCACGTTTGTTGACAGGAGGGAGGGAGAGACAGCTTTTGGGGTGAGTGTCCGCTAATTATGACACTGATTGTAGGTACTTGTCAATCACCGTGCGCTGTAATAGGCTGATAGCTTCGTACGGCAATAATTATCCGATTATTCTATGCCCTGGATATGCTGTACCTGTCAGACCTGGCAATTTGTAAATTTGATTTGTTTTTCCTTCGTTTCAGCGGACCTTTACAACTTTTTAATTTTTTTTCTCCTTTTGCCTTTTTTATTTCAAGATTTTAATTCGTAATTAATATAATTTTCATTTGCATTTCTTTATTTATCTTTCTATCCCTGTTCCTTATGTTTTTGTCGGTTGATATATTTTAGGTCGAAAGTGACACTAAACCCAAACTTTTTATCACACTGATGTACAAGACCGATGAACTCAGCTTGCCATCACTTCATTCAGAGATATTTGGACTAGAGGTATCTTCCAACAGGTTTTCTTTTATTCCTGTTGTACATTGAATTATTAAAGGCGAGACAGAAAATGACGAACGAAGCACGGATTTAGAACCTCTTTTCCGTCATTCTGTTTTTCAAGACACTTCAAAATCCCTTTTACTCTTAAAAAAATCAAATTAAAATCTCTGATGAGTTCCTTTACAATATTTATTCACTTGTGTGGTACATTGACCGCGGTCATATAATAATGCTTTCTAGAACATACACACCACCTTATGATTGTTCAGGTTGTTCTCCGACATATCACCACTCCTCTGGCGGATAATTGTGCTGAGCAACTTATGGCAGCTGTAAGAATTGTGTCAAGTTTTACTCAATATCGGTAAGCATGTTTTCATAGATATTTATTAAACGAACTTAAATTTAACATATAGAAGTCAAAGTTCTCATGATCAACATGATTATAAAAAGATTTTTATTAAAATGTCGGACAACGTTTCGACCCGACAACGGGTCATCATCAGGTCTAAGGTTAAGATTACATACGTGGCTTATATACAATTAAATTATGCAAATTTTCAAAAAAAAATACAAATCCCGAGCCAACTTACTATATGCAACCATTATAAAATGCTAATAAATTTACATAAAACAAAATAAGCCGTACAACAATAAAATATTTGAAAGTCTTATTGATAAAACTAAGCTGAGATTTCGTTCCTTTGTCTTTCTATTAATTCCTTATTGTACGGTTTATTTTTTTTTTTATGTAAATTTATTAGCATTTTATAATGGTTGCATATAAGTCAGTCTGGGATTTGTATTTTTTTTGAAAATTTGCATAATGTAATTGTATATAAGGCATGTATGTAATTTTAACCTTTGACCTGATGATGACCCGTTGTCGGGTCGAAACGTTGTCCGACATTTTAATAAAAAACTTAAATTTACTCTCGTGTTTCTTCTGGTGAAGGAAGTAAGGACGAAGGTGTTCAAACAGTCCATACCTTGGAAGTTGTTTTTTAATGAACATTGAAAAGAAATAAGTATCTGCAATGAACGAACCGAAAGGATAAATTTTCTGGAACATTAGTGATGCTTTTTTTTTTCAAAGCCATTTGTGTAAAAGAACGGAAAAGGAAGTTTTCATTGACCTAAACAAGCAAGTTACGGGGTTAGGGTACCTCTTTTGTTCGGTTCGTATCGGGAAGTATACGTTGAAGATTTATATATACGTTTTTTAGCACAGACCTCGATCCTTCGTCGTTCGGCCAGTTCGAAAACGTTGGTGCTCTATGGTTAATTAAAGCATATTCTTGGCAGTCTTAATATTACGAGTTCCATTCCTGTTGCATGCCTCAGTAAACTACTTTTCTGAAATATACAGCTTGAATGGAAGGACAGCAAATGTAACAAGATCAATTATCCATGCATTAAGGCATCAAAAATACATGAAAAGATCGCTACCAATGTGGTCACTTAATACGAACGAGGATTACTGTACATAGTCACTCAAACTATAATTTTTGTATTATTAGTCAGACTTACTTGGATGGCAAACCCAGACAAGCATGTATTAAAATCAAGAAAGTGAAGTATCCGTCGTCGGAGTTGGCTGCTAACCTTGTATCGATATGTAAGGAAGATCAGTATGGTATTCCTCAGGTATGTGTTACAGTTAGAGGGATAGACCTGTGCAGGCTGCGGAAGTCGAATTAGCGCGGTGAAGCTAGAAATTAGAAATCATAGAATTCGATTTATGACCTGAAATGCGCGAATTTCCCCTGTTTGTGAAGGGTGCTAGTACGGAAGGGATTTTAAATAGATAGGGGCGCTAATTTAGAGGAATGCTATATGGAATGGAAGGGGAAGGCCGGGATTAAAGTAGGAAGTCAAAAAGAAAAAAATGGGGTTATAAAGAACGTAACGACAAAGTAGAACAATGCAGGAAGAGCTGAAAAGGGAAAGAGAGAAGATGAGGAATGTAAAGCAAGGATGAAAATAACTTAGAAGAATATAAACAAATTCCCAACGCAGCCAGGTGAATAATCAGACATGGTTTTACGCTGCTCTGTCTTAAAACGTTTTGGACGTAGCTCAGAAAACTATTCGTTCATGATCCAACGTTACAACACTCCTGTATAGTGTCTTCATCAGGGGTGATTGATCTGAATACGAAGTCCCTATTTATATCCTTAGAGAACCACTAATGACTTTATCTATTAACGAGGTGCAAATAGGCATCCGGTAATAAACCACTATCATCGCGATTCAATGGAGCGGGGGTGCAATTGATATGCCACGCCTCCAGACATCTTTGATGGTAACGTGGATTGCTGGGATCAGAGGGAAAACGTGATTTATTCCATTCCGTGTAATGACTGTGATCAGGAGTACATTGGCCAGACTAAACGTCAGTTTGGAACGCGCTTAACACGAGCACCAAAAGGCAGTTTTCCTTTCAAAAAATTAAAATCCTGCTTTGTCGGAGCACGCGTGTCTAACTAACCACACGATTGCGTGTGAAAATTCCAAAATTGTTACCACCAATCCACGTTACCATCAAAGACGTTGTCTGGAGGTGTGGCATATCAACTGCGCCCCAGCTCCATTGAATCGCGATGATGGTGGCTTATTACTGGATGCCGATTTGCACCTCGTTAATAGATAACGTCATCAATGGTTCTCTAAGGATATAAATAGGGACCTCGTATTCAGATCAATCACCCTTGATGAAGACACTAGACAGGAAGGAGTATTGGAACGTTGGGTCATGAACGGTAGTTTTGTAAGCTACGTTCAAAACTTTTCAAGCCAGAGTAGCGTAAAACCATGTCTGACTTAAAAGAATTAAAAAAAAAACCAAAAAAGACGAGAAGGAAAAACCAAGAGGACTGAATGGAGAACAATAAACAATTGAGTAAGTAAGAGATGTGGAAAGGGGACGGAGGGGATGGGAAGGGATAAATGGAGGAATAATGGATTGGGAATTGTGCAAGACAGATAAAGTAAATGTTTTAGGGATGAAGAGACTAAGGAGAGTATGGAAAAGATAATCGTGGAGAAGTCAAAGCAGGGGGAATAGTTAAAGAAAAATGAAAGATATTGGTCGAAGGAAAGAGAAGAGGAAAAAGGCAGAATGTAATTGTGAAAGAAAGAGCGTAGAAGGGAAAGAAATTCTTGAGGAACGGGAGGAGACAGACAAGGGGAATGGGTGCTGAGTAAATAAATGATTTGGAATCAACCGTGAAAAGAGAAAAATAATTCTAACAAAATATCGTCTTCTACTCTTTTAGATTACTTTTGCGGGTGAGCCATCTGAACAACCCAAGTGGAATCAGATGTTTTTCTTTCATGGTGATGACCGTTCATTGTTTTCTCGCTTCTCCACCTTGGTTATCGAATATTTTAGTGCATCCCAAGGTAACAAAGATGTTGCTTTCATGCCGGGTTGATTTTCCTTTGAAAGGCAGCATTTGGTTTAAATTTACTTACGAAAAAATTATTTCGCCCGCGACCAATATAACTACTGTCACTGTTTGCATTATACATACATTAGATTCTCTGTAGTGAAAAGTTTTAGTTCCAAGCACAAGAATTTCATTCTTTCATTTCGTATACCAAACACAAAATATAGATATGAGGATTGTGAAATACTTAAATAACATTAACGTTTCATCGCATGTTGTAACGTCAGAATGCATTACTATTTACAATGAATATAACGGCTTTATATGGTTAGTTATCTATTTTTCCCCCATAGTTGTTAGCTTTGGCTGCTGGCAGCCAAGGTTTCCGATTGGCTTTTCATTTCACAATCTGGATCACTCTTTGCTTACCGATTTACAACGTGACAATGCTACCATGGGAATTCGGATCAAAAATATTGCCATAAAGGTTAGTTAGATTCTTAATCTAGTCCAGTAACTAGAGAAAATTTATGGTAAAACCAATCGCGTTTCTGCTGTTTGTATGTCTTGTAAAAAACACAAAAAACTAGCCATAGTGACCGGCGTCAGACAGTTTCAACATTTATCTTTAGCCCCTTGCATTTTCCGTCTGGGAGATACTATTGAAAAAGCAAAAGAGCCCGTTTTTTAGTAAACCTAGTGTTAAACCGATATGGTAGCTTGAATTTTCCTTTATTGCCCTATAATAATGGTTTTGATTTGAGAATTAACGAGTAATCCAAAAGTACACTAGTAAGAAAATGGTTCATGATTTAGTATTGAATGCACGCGGGAAGTTGGGAGAGCACGAAAACACCGAGAGCAACTCTAGATTTTTCTGTGCTCTCGCAACATCCCAATGCATCCATGACTCAATGGAGCACGCCAAATCATGAACCATTTCTTTTATAACATAGAATCAGAGCCAAATTAACGCAAATCAAGCATCATTTTGCTGATTAAAAATTACTTCGTCCTTATCTATGTTTCCCGCTCTTTTTCCTGTGCTCAAGCGAGAAATGAAGCAGACACGGCAGCCAATCAGAGACCATGTTATATTACATCTATGTTATAAAATCCATTTTTTAGGATTCCCCTTTGAGGAACAAAACTGGAGAAGCAGTTACAGTAAATGTTATCTTGAGATTGGTCACCAAGAAAGTAAGTATACGGTTAATGGTACGTTTTTGTGTGATCCTTTCTAGGAATGGTTGGATATGTTAAAATTATGAGTGCAGAGTTGACAATGATAATGGTGCAGTATGGGCAAAACGATCGTGATGATGTCCGTAACTGAACTTATTTCAAAGTGTCTTTAAATATACTTGATAAATTGGCTCTTAGCCCTGTACTAAACTGGATAGTTTTGTAATTCTAGCGTCCTGACCTAATGCTTTCACCTTCTCATTATGGCATTTTACCACAAATTGACATGGCAATCACCAAATCTCCAGGGTTTCCCACCGACATTCCACTGGTATAGTGCTTTGTATTTTTCTTCATCAATAAGCTGATCATCTAACTTAGTAATGAATCATTGTTATGCGCTAATATTCAATGGCAAGTGGTAGCTTGGTGTGTGTAGGTCTTAAATACCCATGCTTCTTAGAGCATCTTACCGGCAATCAGAAGGTCCCGGATTCGATTCCTGTCATGCAAGGAACTCAGAAAACTTTTGTGAGTTTATGAGCTTGAGAAGCATGCGCATTTAAGATTTAGTAATGAATATTGCGTGCGTGGGAGCTTGGATAGGTACAGGCGATTAAAAGACGTTCCTCAACCTCAAATCCTCAGAAAATGTTTTCAGGGTTACAGACTGAGATCAGATTCGTAACGTTCTAATGGAACGGAAGGTGACGTAACCATTCAACTACCGAAACTCAGATGGTGAGCTAAGACTACGAAGTTACTCGATCAGCGAACGTTCGTCAAGCTCGTAATCTCCGAAAATCAATTTCTGAGCCTTGGATGGGAATCGAACTCGTAACCTGA
Organism: Nanipora kamurai; assembly: GCA_036872915.1. Taxonomy (NCBI): domain Eukaryota; kingdom Metazoa; phylum Cnidaria; class Anthozoa; order Scleralcyonacea; family Helioporidae; genus Nanipora; species Nanipora kamurai. The sequence continues at coordinate 517,541 of JBAHVQ010000176.1, forward strand.
TGACCGCAGGTCATATGACGAACCTGCACCCTAGCTCATCATCTGAGCCTTGGTAGCTCAATGGTTGGAGCGTCTCACCGGTCGTCAGAAGAATGCGGGTACGATTCCCGTCTAGGGCTCAGAAATCGTCTTTCTGAAATTACGAGCTTAACGAACGTTCGATGGGCCATCGGAGACGGGGGACCTGGTTGAGCTTCAGCCCGCTTAATATATTTGCTAAAAGTTTAATTTTGCTCTTTTGAAAGATCTGAAAAGTGGAAGAAATAATCGAATAATGATAATTGAATATAGTGTTATTATTATATATATAATTGAATATAATATTACCAGGCCATGCAGATATTTTTTTCGGAAAATGTCTCTCAGAAGTCACTGGAAATGCCTTCCTGGGACTTGTGAAATACAAACCATGCTCCCAAGTCCCCTAGACGCCCTAGACTCCCTAGACAGGTTCGCGGCAAAGTCACGAACACACATTTCACAATAACCTTTAAGCCGCTCCAATTTGAATTTCGTCCCGACGGCGCTACTGACATATTCCAAGCTCCCACATGTACAAAATTTGTGTTCAGCATGCGATACTACGAAACTTGCTGACTTGGTTGATGGACATTTGTTCTACCCAAAAGGGAAAATTAACATGAGTTTCATTTTGAATCGATGTAATGAATGCTGCGTTAATCTCTGTTGCTCTATGGTGAGCGCATCTCTCACCGGTTTGATCTCCGCCTACTGCTGAGACCCATTTTCTGAAGATTGGAGGTGGACCAATGCTCTCTGATCTTCTGCGATAAATATCATCCTACGCCTAACCCCATTATTTTTTCTTTGCTCTAGTTTGTGAGCACTACTTTTCAAACTTTTTGAAATTCCGAAAACAAGTCCAAATCGAGCTTGAAAAAGCTTTTAAAACAAACTTGTATTTTTAGCCCAGGGGAGTAAACTTATTCCGTGGAAACGTTTTCAATTTTTCTTTTTAATACGTCTAGTATACGAACTCAGATTACGTCCAGCACTGACTGTTTACAATTTTCATCCTAGAGCGGAACAGATAACATCAGTGATGCCGTCAAAGAACCTCTTCCTGATGCTCCCTCTATTAACAGAACCTTTATGCCGTTGCCGATGATAAACCAACTTGCTGTTAATCAAATGAGGGATCCTGCTCCTCGAAGGTACAGAGCGTAGACTTATGATTCTGGGGGGGCAACGGTAAGCTCTGAGTCCTCAAATGGCGGCCCGAAGGTAAAATCTAGCCAGCGAGAGGGTTTCATCCAGCCCGCGAAAAAAAAAATATCGTGCAAGACAAGTTTTTTTGTCTTCTGTGGCTTACGATAGCAAGGGCGACGCAAAAAAGTGAACATTTATCGCCTCAGGTAGGTGAGGCCCATGAAGTGAAGGGACCTGGGTGACATGCCTCTCTTTAGCGTCCTACCTTGTCGGTGTTTATATCATATAAGTGTGTTTATGTCTTTGTTTCTATTTATTTAACTTTTTAATGTTCTAACTAACTCCTATCATTGTGATTTAGATCTGATCCACCAACAGAACCAACCGGTGTAAGTTATGACACTAGTTGAGTAATGCTAGTTCTCTGCATGAATACTTTTTCGTTTCTTTCTTGAAGTGATCAGTTTATCCAATCATACCTTTATATATCTATAGCCGAGTGGCTTCGTCGATCCATCGGTGTTTTCTGTAATGGAGCGCCAAACGAAGGTTGGTTCGGCTTATTTTGATTTTCTACTATAAAATTCCCTGTCTTAAAATTGTAAACTCGTTTAGGAAATTGAGAAACACCGTTATGCGATGAAGAAGATGGCGGATGATATTATCCAGCTTAAGAGCGAAGCTACTCGATTGCAGGTATGCTGTCTTAATTCCCCTGTAACAGAGTCAGGCAAATAGTTTAATAATCGTGTAGTTTGAATGGGAAAATTAATAAAATTATACGTTTTAAGTTTACTCGGGGATCGTGCTCCGGTACTCCTTTGGGAGTTCAGTACTTCTTGTCCACACACCACGAAATCCTTAATTCGGACTTTTCGGGCTATTCGATTGAAAAAACGTACGTTCACTATTTTTTACTTTTTTTTTTGTTTTTTAAACACAGGCAGCAAATAGTAGACTCCGTCTTGAACTTCACCATCGCAGTGAAAACAATAATCTCTTGTCTCTTCCTTCTCATTTTGAGAACACGACTCATGCAGAGTTAGTTCAGAGGATCGGTAAGCACTATTAGAAACAGACTGATGTTGCACTTGCTGTTGGCAAACTTGTCCTACCAACAAATTGTTGAACATTGCTTGCTTTACTCCTAAAAGTTTGACGCGCGAACTTGTCTGTGGCAAATAATTCAGTCCTAGAGTCCGGGTATTGAATGCAGTGCGCGGTCAAACTTTGACAGTCCAACTGCTGTCACCGGTCTCGCTTGCTTAAGGTTCCTAGTACTTAAACAAGCCTTGACAAACCATTGAACTGCAAGTGCCCAGCAACCAAATCTGCCATATAATTGTTGTTGGCTTCATCTTTTTAATCCCCAGTTCATTCGTTTTGTGTGTGTGTGTACGTGTGTAATATACAGAACAATGGAAACTCCGTAAATAGAAATCAGTTTTAATTCTCAACGTTTCGACTGTCTTGTAGTCATCATCAGGAGATCTAGAATTCATCATGACTCCTGATGATGACTACAAGATAGTCGAAACGTTGAGAATTAAAAATGATTTCTGTTTACGGAGTTTCCATTGTTTTGTATTTTATATTATACTCAGTGGTCACCGAAACTTTCGTACGTGTGTAAATTTACAGTGATCGTTAAAGGAAGTCTTGACGAACAGACCGCCATCAACAGAGAATTAAAACTTGAAATTCAGAGCCTGCAAAACCAGTTGATTAAGGTAACACAACTCCTGTTTATTCAGTGTGGTTTGACATTTGAAAACATGTTATATCAGGGCCTGGAGACATGAGGCCGTCCTTACCCCGAGGGTGGGTCCGGCTGTAATTCTTCTCTGATATTTTTTCCCGTGAATAGGACTACCTAGTACAACTACTCGTGCAATTGCCACGTTGATATATGGCATCTTTGAACTTTCTCTTTCGACCTTGAGTGGTATACTCAGAATTACTTTGTTGCTTTCTTTCCTAAATCTCAGCCTTTCTCCTTCAAAATAGCAGACCGCGGAAATGACGCCAGCGTTGTTGATTATGATTTGCCGGGTTTAATCATCAATTTTAAGTCCACTTCCGTTTATTTGTCTGAATGTTGGGTTAAGAAATTGAAACTATGCGCAGCGTGTTCCATCTTTAATTCAATGATAGTTCACCGGAAAAACGCCGAGAAAATTAGCATTAATTAGACCCTGGTTTGGAAAAGGTTACTTCCAGACTGATTTTCTCCTTAAATAAAAATTGTTTTGAAATGCCATATTATACACGTTGAGGGAGTTTACTTTTTTGTTTCGGAGTATATATCTATAACTAGGTCTCCCAATAAAGGAAGAAACAAACTCCAAACAATGTCATCTTGATAACTCAAGATATGAGCGAAGAGAATTACAATGAAATTTCATTGTAATTCTCTTGATCTTAGCTCATATCTTGAGTTATCAAGATGATATTATTGTTCGGAGTTTGTTTCTTCCTTTATTTCCTTAAGTTGTCAGCTGGTTCTGGATTTATATCTCGACAACATTACGGTGTGTATAACACCAGTGTAATCATTCACCTTATCAAAACTGATCAACGACTAGCTTGCTACCTCTAAGCCTGTTAATGTGCGCCTTATTAACAAATATCTGTCAAACCAGTATCTTTACTGACTTGATTAAAACTAATCACTGACTAACTAACCAGGACTTGACCTAAACAAATCCTTTGTTTTTTTGAACAGCCGACAGTATATACTTCAAAGTTCTTACTAATTATAACTTCATGGATTTCTGATCATGAGGTCCACTATTGAAAAACGTGTTCATACCTACTTTGAATACTTTAAGTAGTTCTTCTACTTTCGGAGCCGCCATGTCTTTTTTTTAAAACTATTTGACGTGATCTTAAACTTATATTCCAAAGCTGATGGCGTTTATTTTTAGTTGTTTTTTTTATTTTTTGATTACAGAAAAACGAAAGAGAAAAGGAGTTTTACAAACTTCAAGATGTACACAAGAATCAGCAGGTTTTATTACAAAAAATGCAGGTACCTGTTAGATTGTACCTTAGACTATAATGGGCCTTGTTTTTTTGACGATTATTCAATTTGAATAGAACTTGCTGCAATCTAACGACCGTTGTAATACGCCTAACGGTAAACCAGTGAAAATTTTGAACGTTGGAAACATCAACAATTAAAAACTAACCACGACGTAACATAGAGAAATTTCGAGAATGATGTACAGTGTGTATCAAAAAAATGACTACCCTATGAAAAATTATGATGATTGTTCTTTAGAAATCACTTGTTGTCAGGTAATTTGTAAAGAATATTAATGAAGCATGAAAAGATTAGGCTTTTTTTGGCACACAGTGTATTGGAGAAAAGTTTAAACTATTGAAAACTTTTAACCTATCCAGGAAAGACTACGCAAAACTAAGACGTTAGAAGAAACTTGCAAGAAGCAAGAGAAGGTGAGTTTATTGCCAAAAGTGGTGTCATTCTCAGAACAATACTATATTCTCTTATGTTGATCTGCTGCTGTCGCAGCTGTTACTAATGGTGATAATGACGATACTGATATTAATAGTAATAATAATAATAGTAATAATAATAATAATAATGGTTCCGGTAATGTTAACGATAATGATGTCTGTATGACAAGTGATAAAAGCGCAAATATCAAATTTACCAGAAAGATGAAATTAAAAACTCAATTTAAATATCAATATAAAATAAATAATAAAGCTCCTAATATAATTCCTGTTCAACTTTTGTAGTTGCTGAAAAGTATGCGACTGTTTGAGTAATGTTGAAAGTTTAAAGGCTGGTAGACTGCCGAACTTATGTAGAGTTTTCCCCCTTGGGTTTGGCAGTCTGCCAAGTTTTAAACTTTCTGTATTGTTTGGACTGCCATTGCAGCACCCTGATTTTATATCTTTGCGCAACGTTTTAATTTTTAAATGTTCAAAAATTTTGCCAGAACTATACCTGGTTCTAAAATATTTAAAAGATTGCGTGGTTTTAAAGAGTTCTATTAAAGGGAGAACATTTAAGACATTTAGGGACGAACTGGAGGAAAAAGTTGGAGATTGAGAAGGAAAAGCAATGAAGTTTGGAAATTTAGGACATACTTTTATTGAATTATGTTTTATTTTCATTAGGTTATAATACGTTTAGAAGACTTCTTAGCAAACTCTGATCTAAAGGAGAAAAACAAGAAAGGTGAAGGTATGAGATACTTCATAGTATGAATGTATTAGAGGTCGGCCTGTGATGCAGGCAATAGCTATAAATAGATTTCAGTACGTCGAAGCATGATTAATGTTTAATAGCTTACATATTTATTATAGGTGCACAAGGGGGAGATGTGTACAAAGAACAGCGCACCTGTTACTTTGTGTGCTCGCTATTAAAAATATCGCTTTTCCTTTTTTTGTAGAAGACAAAACGATTAATGAAGCTCTTTCAGAAGAAAACAAAAGATTACGATCACAGTTATTGAACTATGAAGTAGTACTGTTACTACCTCTGCTACTGCTACTTTTACTGCTATTATCGTGATCATTATTGTCATCAACGTCATTATTATTATGATTATCCTAATCATTATCATTACCATAGTCGTCATTATTATTGTCGTTAACATGATCATTGTTATTGTGGTCGTTATCGTCATTATAACGATCATTATTATCTTGTCATAACCATTACCTTTATCGTCATCGTTGTCACCATCCATTTTGTTATCATTGTCACCATCATCATTAACGTCACCATCATCATCAACAACAACAAGATCAATGTTATCATTATCGTCGTCGTCATCATCATTATCGCCCATGTCGTCATCATCATGACCGTTATCATCATCATCATCATCTTTGACGTCAGCATCATCATCAACAACAACAATATCAACGTTATAATTATTGTCGTCGTCGTCATCGTTATCGCCCATGTCGTCATCATCATGACCGTTATCATCGTCATCATCATCTTTGACGTCACCATCATCATTATTCTTACCATCTTAATTATCATTAACATCATCATTATCACTATTATCATCCAATACTTTTACTTTGATAATTTGCTAGAGAACTGGTCAAGCCGTCAGTGAGTTGGATAGATTTCAATTGCACGACAAATTAAAAAGAGCAGAAGGACGAGTGGAAGCTCTAGAGAAAGAGGTATTATTAATATTGCTGTAAATGTTTAGAAAGGAAACATGTCATCAAAAATTTATTTACTATTTCCTTTCCTTCTTTCGTTTTTTCCTTCCTTCCTTCTTTCTGTCCTCCCCTTCTCCCATCGTTATTTGCCTTCCGTCTTTTCTCATAACCACTCTTTGTAGCTGTTAGAGAACACCCGACGATGGGCGAGAGATAAAGCAGAGCTACAGGTATAATAAAGTAGCAAATTAATTATTGTGCTTACACTATTCTCATCTCGATACATCCCTCGTCGGCCCTCCAATGGTTAACTCCAAGAAATACTCATATCTCGTTTGCAGCTGAAGTTAAGTGATACTCAAATATCTCAGCAGTCTAGTCCCTGGCATTACCCGAATATCGCGCAGGAACCACTCAATCTTTTCGACAGGGTAAGTTAAAATGTTCAAATGTGCCACAAGGACTATCTTTTACCGTCGACTGAAAATTTAATTAATTCGGCTGAACTAAAGCACAGTTTAAAGGTGTTTTATTGGACAAAAAATTATAAGTTTAATGTGAACTGAAATGCCTTGCTTATTGGTAATAGCTGTTTTTGGTCCCATTAGTTAATTCTAACGCCCTCCACATTTTGCCTTAAAAGTTTTTCGGAACATCTAAGTGTATTTGTATCGACGTTAACTCACGTAGCGGATTAAACTGTCTGTCGAGTTTATGTTAGTCATTCCACAGAATTTTGCTGAAATTTGAAGCTTTTTTGAGGTCATAAAACAGAAATTAAGTCTTCCCGTTAAAGCATCTCGCGTGGTAAAATAAAAATTTCCGGACCTTTGCCAGAAAAGAATAGTAAATAGAAGTTTGGCTTCTCGTTTACGGCAAAAGACAAACGTAAAAATACCACGTGACCACGATTTTTGCCATTTGCCGTAAACGCGAATGGTTTTTAAAATTTTTTATTGTTGTTTAAAAACTTACACCGTACTTTAACTGGTCCATGTTACATAAATGATTTTACCAAAATGATTTTCTATTTGTAGACATACTAATCAAATAGATGGTTCACGCTTTGGCGCGCTCCATTGAATTATGCATGCACGCAGAAAGTTGGAAGAGCTTACGTTTCTAGATTTTTGAGTGCACTGCTAACTTTTCAAGGTTAAAATAACTTGTTACAAGGAATACTCTGAACCCTGTATCAAAGTAGGTTTGAAAAGGACTTATTATATAACTATACTACAATCATTTACAGCGCAAGAAGAGGTAAAACGTCCTGTTCAGTCACGTCTTACTCATTTCTGACCTCAGATTTTTACTTTTTTTCAGACACCGCCCGCTTCTCGGAATTTCCAAACCCACTCTAGACGTGCTTCACCTAGGTTATCACCGCTGAGCAAGAAGTAGATTTATCAACAAGTGAGCGAGCCGTAGTGACAGTAGGTAGATGAACGAAACGTTGTTAGACGACTAGCTTGAAGTAGTGGTCGTAATGTTGTAATTTTAGTCGAATACCGCGGTGTTTTCCAAGAAACCGTCTAGTATGTACATGTTGTATTATGTAGTTTGCGAAAAGTTGCCGGGACACGCTAAAGGGAGAAACACCTTCGCGACAAACAGATATGTGATGAGAATTTGGAGTTGTACGAACAAATCCGGTGAATGTACATCTCATTCCACGGCCCATTTTGATTGCTTTCGTGTGAATGACGGACCACTTACATGGTGTCCAAACACTAACTCCCGACACCTATGGGAGATTAAACCCCTAAGCTCCCCCTTTAGGTGCGCCTTTAGTTCGAGTAGACGTGTCACCCCAGTTACTGGAAAAACTACTTCAGAGACGAAGGTCCTAGTCCCAGCTGCTTGTACCCGCCGACTTTTGGATTTCTGCAACCTCTTGAAGGTAAAATCTTTAGTTTGGGAATATACGAACACCAGAAGAATGCTATTATTTAATTATTTACAAAATATTTAATTTTTTTGTACTCCTGTACTTGCGGAAAAATGTAAAATATATAAAATGTTTCCTTGAGGACGACGTAGGTATGCATTGACTTGAGTTCAGTAACTGTAAATGTCAACATGAAACTCCGGTTGGTTACAAAAAAATTGCTGTGCAGATAGGGACGAATTTCCGTGAGACATTAATAAGTACTCTCAGTAAACTGCGAAGAAAGATTGGGGTTTTCCTTTCCTGTACGACTTTATACGGTCTTTTCTTTGGATTTCCGTCAAGTGAAAATAAGTAGTCTATATTTTGTTGCCGTTTTTTGTTTTTGAATTCGCGACACCTGGATATGTTGTCAACAAAATAAAATCAACGTAGTTGATTTATTTTATTTAGTATTACTTTGTTATTTTCTTCTTCTTTTTGTTATTATTATCATGATATTGTGTTACTATTTATTCATCATTGTAATCTTTCTTGCTTTTTTCCGCAAATTTCTCCATATTTGTTAAATGGTATTTCAGTGAACGGTTTTAACGCCGTTCTTTAGCGTTTTCAACCAACCGAATGCTCCTTATGGTCAAAAAGGCGGGGGAAGTCAATCATAGTGGCGGATGAATCGCATAAAACGAATAAGATTGGCTGCACATTTCCCGACTGTCATCTCTGCCAAAGTAGTATACTAACCGTCTGTGAAAACCAAACTTTAAACTTGAGGTTTTACCTCGCTTAAATTAATCTCCCAGATGAAGCAGGAAACCGTGCTTCAGCAAACGTTTGCCTCGAATTCACGGAATCCGGAGCATTTACGGAAAGACGTATTCCAGTTTACACCCATATTTCGGCCGCTTTTGATGCTATATTTTAATACATTCAGTGATCAAAGTTTGAGAAATATTTTTCCAAATTTTAAGTCACAGTTAGCTTTCTCTAATTGGTGATTTCCTCGCCTTGCTTTTACATTAAAGTTCGGCGTCTTTTGAGATGGTTTCTGAACGTCCCAATATCTCATCATAACAACTGGCCATATGGCCATAGAGTTGATTCTAGCCACTCGAAATGATGTTCTTAGCTCCGCCATTCAAAATTTCCACTCAACATGTCATCATTATTCTTATTTTCTTTGCTTATTTCAATACACTTACTTCCTCCACATCAGAAAGCAGAGCGGCATTTATTGCCCACTCACGCATAAGTTACAGTGAACATTTTCTGAAATTATCTCATTAAGGGATTTTCTACCACCACTACCTTCTCTGATAGCATTCAGAAATCGAAACTAGGAACGAAATATCAAGTATTTCCAGCAAGACTTGAGTTATTTTTTCTCCACTTTGTTGTTTTCCTTCCATCGCCGTCGGCACGTTGATTGGCTGACGGCTGTGCCAAACAAGTGCGCCAAAAAAACCAACTAAGTACTGCTCTCAAGGAAGCAGCGGTAAATTGGACAGAAGAAATCGTTTAATTGAAAAAAAGTTTGAATAACTAAACTACATTATGAACCAAGGTAACGTGATTTTACTATTAGAGTATATTTCGTTCTTTAATTTGAAGAAGAACGCGAGAAGAGAAAAAAACGTAGAGATACCAAGGACCATGGTTAATTTATTTGGCCAGATTTTACCCTAATGACCAGCGAACGGTAGGAATTTAACGATGAACGGAAGGAAGGTTCATTTCAGCAGGCGATAAATTACCTCGAAACCTTAAGTGTGTATGAATACCCCTACACTTTGCCAAGCAACTGTATTTGAATACCGTAAAACGTATGAATTGCGTCGCGAGCTGTTCTTCTTGAAAGTGTACTGGCGCTGAACTCCCAAGCATAAGAACGTGTCTGTGATGTTTTGGACCCTTTTTGACGTTAAAACCTTTCTTAAAAACTTAGGAAGATTGAGGTACACAATCTTACGCTGGCTGTTTATTTTGATCACTTCCGCTTCGATTAGTTGACGAAATATATGAGCGCTACACAGCTGTTCTCATTTTTGATTACAAAACCTTTGAAATTGTTCAAGACCCTGGGCAAACCATGTCTACCTGCTTATCGCGAAGTGCTTGCCTTTTTTTGCAGTGCTGAAGGAGCGTCTAGGCTCTGCGGTCTTACGAACGCCGTGTCAAACTGAGATACAGAAAATGGAGGATTATATTTCATATTTGCATCATATCTCTTGGCTCACCGCGAATTCTGTAGCCATTCCCATTGTGTCTTTCTTTTTTGCCAAATGTATTCGCTAATTTCGCCATAACGAATTTTGTTGCAACTTTCGAGTGATCCTGTTAAGTTATCAACACTAACACTTCGTAAAACAACCCTTACCTTAACAGAAAAAAAAAACTCTTGCGCCACGTCAAATGGTTTGCGTCTGGACATGTTTGGATTAAGTTAAAACTGAAAAGAAATTTCAGTTTCTAGCTCACAGAAATTAATCATCAAAGCAACCACTGCAGGACTAACCTCGGCACACTGCACTTTCGTGTCTCACTTCTTCACAGATTTCTTAATCACTTCTATTCTGGAGTCATCGTCAGAGAGACATGAAGCGAAAATTATCAGTAACCTACACTGCGATAGTCAATTCAAGAAGTTGACTCGAGTTCGAGTCCCGCTTGAGTCAGGTTTTCGAATTGACTTTCGCAATGTAGGATAATCGTGATATTTTCTCTAAGTAATCACTTTTGATGAAATATTTTTTATCTAACTGCACCACTGATGTTCATCATTAAATCTATCATGCATTATAGATGAATAATGGCTTAAATGTCCTACATCACCTCTTTCTTACGAGTTGCCAGAAGGAATTAGTATGCGTGAGGATAAGCAGTGAACTGCATTCTGTATTTAATTCATATTTCATTGATTTTTACCCGTGAAGTGTCAGAGAAGAGAGATGCACTAATGATTCGAGTGATGTAATTGGTATAAACTAGGTACAGCTTACGGGCCAATATCATGACCCAACGACGTTGCTTTGTTGTGTATACTGATCATCGACGATTTCAGTAGACTGTTTTCATCTTTCTTTTTACGCGTAAATTTACCGAGAGGTCACATTTGAAATGTCTTTTTGTATTATTTTATTCTGTAAAATTGATAGATTCCATTGTACTGTTGGTCTATTCAGTTACGAATGTACAAATATCACAAAGTGGTAAGAACATCAGTGGCCTAAGCTGAGCGGGCCACTTTTTAGTTCTGGCCACCTTGTTACGCCAATGCGTTGTTTTATAACTAAGCAAACTATAGCAAACCGCAATCCATTTGTTAGAAACACGGCTCGTAAGTATTGCTTTTGCTACTTCATTGTACGTATCAAACGTCTGTCAAAAATAACTTTGTGGCACGGCCAAAATAAGCTTCATCTGGCACTGATCATACTTGATAAAAACCTTAGGTAACATTTATAAAGAAAGGGCAATGGCTATCGCCTTCTCGACTCAGTACCATCACATACTCAGTTAAGAATTTTTCATCGAAAAAATGTATTTTGAGTGTACAAGTCAAGTTACATCTATATAGATCAGTAGTGATTAAATTTTTGATGACGAGCTGGCACAGGTGTTTACAAACTTGTGTAACCAAACGGTTGGTCAGCGTCTGGTTATGTGTATGTGCTTTTCAACAGGTACCATTTACAAGAAAAACAAATTTACCTCGGCTATCATTTCAGCCTATCTCGATAGGATTTAAAAAAGTGGAATCTCAGATACTGTTCCCAGTTCGTTTTCCGCCGTTATTTAACCTAAAATTTCTTCTTTGTTGCCAATTGTTGACTCGTTCACGTGGCGAGTTATAACTATAAAGAGAAAAAATAGTTAATTGGTGTTCGCCGATGGCGACGTACGGTGAACTGCCCTATAATGGGCGAAACCGATGATTGCGTCGGCGTACATTCTTAAATATGAAGTTGGAGAGAGTAGGAAGTACGCATTAAAAAAGTTAAACCAGTTAAATTATAACGAAATTCGCGAATTTGATTTACATTGGTCGCTGACAGTGTTTAACATGATCTTTTCCTTTATGATGGCAGTCCCCACTTCCACAGTCTGAGAATACCTATGCGGTAGCGCCGTACCTACCACGAAGTTCTATCTCAATCGAACTTATTACAATTTTATTGTTTCACGAGTACAAACTTGAAACCGTGGAATTTCTGGATGAAATTTCACATGGGTATTTTACTGCTTTGTTGACTTAGAAAGTTGCCCAAACCTCAAGGTACAGATCGGTTATTCACACTTTCCCACACAAGCGTTTACAGTCTTCATACATAAAGCCACAAGGCCAAGCGAAGTTGCCACGTCAATAGCCAGGTAGTGACTGGTCATTCCTGAAATTCATTAAGATTCGAAGATTGGTCTGCCTTGCTTAGTGTTTGGACGAAAATGATTCTCATCATCGCTGAACCCAACCTGTGAAAAGGTTTCGTTGAAAGTGTTAGTGAGTAAGGTTATTGGTACGACAATTGTCAATTCTGACGGAAAACAAGAAATTATGACAAACCTGTCACTTTACCCAGAGCTGAGACGCCATGCGGCGTGGTAGGAATAGAACCAACTTCAGAAATCCGATCCTTTAAACAAATCGAAAAGCTTTCACAGACTTATTTAGCGTGTTTTGCCCTTATTTGGCATGGTTTTGGATCGCTTTGAAACCCGATACGCAGCTGGGAAGCTTTGAACACATTTTGTGCTCCAACATTTTCTGCGATATTTCTCAGCGCTTTGGGTCAGTGAACATACCAACTGGGTCAAGTACAAGACTTATCGTCTTTCATTTCGTCAAACTCTTTGTATTTCGCTTAAATTCCTCTTTTGTTATGAAAATGTGGCGTTGGTAATTTTTAATTTTGGCCGATTTCGTTTGCGCATGCGTGGTACTGCGTTTGTATTCACTTACAATTTGCAAAAGACGGCGCTGGTGGAGGAAAGCGAAATTTGTTATTAGTTTTGCCTTTCATACGGCTTTTCAAGCCCATAGTGGTAAGTAAACATACATTTCGTGACCTCAGCAATTCTTCTGGCTAGAATAGTTAGTTGGCTAACGCAATTTCGTGTTGGAAAATCCCAACATCTTTTCGTATACATTCCAACTTGTCGCTTGTTCTCATCTGACGTGAACGAGTTGCAAAATTGAGTGTTGATAAATGAAACACGTTTTCCCTTATTCTCGCGCAGCGTTAGCAGAGTTTCGAACACCAAAGGTTAAACAACAAACGCTATAAATATTTCTATCGGCTGAGGGGCTTTTAGCCGGACTAAGGCTATTTCTATCGATCAAATAAAACAATTTTACCATCGCGGGTTCGTTAATTTAGTCGCCACTTTTCGTTATTATAAGATGGCCTTCGACCGACCGCCCACCGTGAAAATGTTTTGCCCGTTCAAGCTTCATTGCGAAGCTGTTTGATTCCAGAAACATACGGTAGATTTTAAACAAAAACTTTAGGGGGAAAGACGGTGAATTTTGGCCCATAACTGTGACACTAAGTCGTTTTGAATAACGCCTGAAATTGTCATAATTTTATATGCACAATTACTTCATCTCACGTGGTTCTGTCTCGACTGGTTGCCAAAAGTTTAAAATATTTCCACGTTTCTTCGAAACACGGCGTTCTGTTTTCAAGAAGATAAGGTTATTTGTGTGTAACTTTATCTTCTTAAACATATACTTAAGGAATTTGAAGCGAAATATTGAAGAAACGGAGAAGAACTCGACGCCAAGATTTCGGTTCAGGAATCTAGCATTAGTTTTGATGGCGTGTTGCCGTCGACCAGTCTAGAGGCGGCGGAACTGTAAATTTTGCGTTAAATAGGTATAGGTTTCCCCCGCTAATCTTGACCTAAACGCGTGTTATGGTCGACTCAACGCTATGAACACACGAAAATGTTGAATCTAGCTTTTTTAAAATACTCGGAAAGCCAGCAGTTTATGCAAATTATTTTTAACTAACATGCCACGGAAAGCGAGCAGATTAATAGGACAAGTGTCGTGTTCCGAGTCAAGAATGTTGGCCTGGAAACGCAAATTCCGCCTTCGTTTTGAAACAATGACTTTCTTCCTTTTCGCCATTTTATTACAATTGCCGACAAAGGTGAAAATTTTGAAGACTATTTCATACAACAATGAATATTTAATACTTCAGCAGTTCAGCTGAATTTACGTGAAATATATTCATCAGTTGTTTACGTAAGGACATGATAAATTCCAAGACGAGCTTGAATTCAAGAAATGAGACTTGAAATTGTTTACGATGGTTCTGGTTTATATCTGTCCAGCTTTTAATTTTTAAACTTTAATTCTCTGGACATTAATACTGGCGTCGGCCCGAGCAAAAAGTTATAAGGGGGCGGATGGAGATGTTGTGTGGATGTGAGGTTAGAACGTATGCTTTCTTAGTTAAAAAAAAATAGATGGGAAAAAACCCACTTCCACTGATTTATGACAACTAATCCTTGTCATGTTTAATCTCAACAGAAAGCAAAATGTTGGTTTACTTTGGGTATGAAAATTTGTTATGAAGTTACTTTGTTTCAAGCAACTCAAGGAACAGTAACAGTTGTACTTCAATTTCAAAATCTGGTTTAGCTGAAAATTGGTTCCCAAAATAGAAATTTACTGAACAGAAAAAAAATTCCAATAAGTTTCCATCTGCTGATCTGCGAAACAGTTCCTGACTGCTTTAAAAAGCCATATATGTTTAATTGTATTTATATGTCACTCACTGTACTTAGTTCCTCTGTCAACCCACATTCAAGTAAGTTTTACTCAAAAGACTACAATACAATGAATTTCACATCCTATGGTTATGTAAGGTAATATGGTTATGTAATATGTAGCCAAGTGTTAAAATTATATATTGTATAATCATTAGTGATAATTTTTATTTGACAAGTAAATGTAATTACATATTTCAATAATGGTATTGTTTTTAAAAATTGTGGCTGTCGATTTTCCAGCAGGAAATCCTAAACTGATATATATAAGAGCCTAGCTCAAAACCTTGAAGTGTAAAGCCATAATAACCACAGACACAAGTAAAATAAACTTATTTTAACTATTGTAAGTATTAAATTAAGTAAAGTTGTTTTAATTATTTTACTTACCTGTTGTCTTCATGGCTTTACACTTGAAGCTTGAAAAGTTTGAGCTGGCTCTTATATTTATATTACATTTGAACTTGGTATTGTTTTTCATTCAGCTTGTCTTTGAATAATTGGATGTGACATTTTGTTATTTCCATGAAAACAAAACATATAAAATACAGAATGCAATTGAACATCACAAAAAATCAGGCCAGTGAAACAGCTGATGAATTCAAGAAGAAATTTTTAATATAAATGAGCAAATGTTTCTCAATAAAGAGATTTAATGTCAATATGGAACCCACTGAATTTCAAAAGAAAATGTGAGAATGATGGGATTATCATTAATAGAAAGCAAAATGCACAGTTGCATTACAAAGGACAAACAAAATGAAAAAGGGGACATCTACAAGGCCTTTTTTTCAAATGTGAAGGAAAAAATTCAATTTTGTTCCTTTTTTATGCTGTGAATATTACATTTGCTGATATCAACTGTACCCTTCTGCAAAACATTTTTCTCACTACAGGTATATAGGATGTACAGGCCTTGTCACTTGTAGCTTGTTACAGAGGATGGAAACTTGAAATATCCCTTCCTAGTTGCACAAGCCATTGATTGTTCAAACTATCCGGCAATTAATAGCCAGAATTAAATTATGATAAGATAAATTCACATTTAACCAGTGGTTAGATGTTAATATATCATCTAACCAGTGGTTAGATGTGAATTTATTGTTTCATATTACCCTGAGGATGATTCTGAAATAAGATTATGATAAGTTGTCTTAGCAGAAGTAGTTGGTAGTTCTATATATAAACAAATGATTGAAGTATTTTTTTTCTGGTTAAACCTGTTAAATAATGTTTAGGGGGCTCTTATTCTATATATATGGAAGAGTTTATAGCCTTGTCACCGATACCAGGCACAAATGGCTTTGAAAATAGGATGAGTATATCATGCCACAGTCCAAACACTGTATCTGGGGAGTTTACTGAGAGATCTGGGAATTATCTGAGTACACTGATGGACAGTGGTGGCAACATGGTTTCAGAAAATATGGAACTACCAAGATCCTTATGTCAAGGAGAGGTTAGCCTTTAGTTAACAACTTAAATTATTTATTTCCATGTCAGAGAAGTAATAATTACAAAGGGTGAATCAAAAATGCAGAAGGTTTGCAGATTGCAAAGAAAACTGCTGTTGTTTTCAAGCAAAGAATAATGGGTGCAGTATTTCATTGCCAAGAATGAAGTAATTACCTGATTATTGTTTAACCCTTTTAACACCCAGGGCTCATCCCTATGATGATTAAAAGTCATCTGGTGTTAGCCACAGTAAATTGCTAGAGTGTGCCATTGCCCTTTAATGGGTTAATTATTAGGTTAAGTATACACAAAAATGAACTCCCTGTCGAGATAATTGTTCCCAACAGAAGTACACGTGGTAGGTCTCATCTCAAATGTTTTAGTCTTTGCATGATACAAATAGCACATTCAATTGTGTGGAAGCTCTGCTGTACTTGTGTACATAATTTGTTGAATAAAACTATTAATGTTTGATTTAAGCTTCAAGCTGAGGGGATAAAAGTTTAGTTATATTACAAATTACTGTCTTAACGACTTCTGTGATTTCTCCAGCAGTCTTAATTTTTGGTAATTGCTGGGTTTTTTTGTCCTTTAGGCTCAGAAAATTCTCAAAGCCTTGCAAACATTGCACAACCTCACTTTAAAAAAGTAGATGTTTGACTTCATTCATTTGATACAGCAGCAACCCAAAAAAGCTGGCTTGGCACTGGACTCTTTAACAGTTCGGATGACAGACACTTTTCACCATTCATGGAGACATTTGTTTTCCTCAACATGTTTGTCTGCACATACTGTGTCTTTCAATATAGTTTTAAAATGAATTAATATTTAAATATTGCACCATTGTAATTCAACCACAATATCCATGGTGCTGGACTGCTGTGTTCTCATCTAATGTTTTTTACAGTAGGTCATGGGGGTTTGGTACTATGATAAATAAATTGATATTGTTAGAGGAAAACAAATTGTAAGATGAAATACAACATACCTTTAGCACCAAAAATGATATACCAAGAATTGGGAACCATATGTTGCTATGGCTACAGTGACATTTAAAAATTACTTCTAATGACCATGAAACAATTTAACTAATGTGAAAAAGCATGGTGCACCCAAATTTTTCTATCATTAGTGATCAATAGGAAGATTTTTAAAATATTCATAAATCCCCAATTTTTTTTTCAACAGGAAAAGTCATTTTTTAAATTTCAAAAATTAGTTTTTCAAAAAAATTTTGCCAGTGTTGTCATTGGAATTCTCCAGTAGAGTAGGCATTATTTTTTTAAATTTTCCAACAAGTAGAATTTTTCAAATAGGAAGTCACTTACTGTAATGAACATTTTGTTCCAGATTTTTTTTTAAACTTTTTTTTTACCAAAGATCCCTTCAACACTGATAATACCAGTTTATTACATGTTGTTATAGTTTTTTTTGTCCTATTATACATGTACATTAATTAATAAGAAGTATCAAAGGGTCTTAAACACTACTGCTAGGTAATATTTTCCCTTACTTTGTTATCCATATTTCAATACTAAATGTGAAATTGCATATTTTTGATGCCTTACAGTATGATACAGTACTAAAAATATAATCTTAAAATATTTTCCAGAGTGAGAGAAATGTAATGGAAATTAAATCTGGGACATCTGGTAAGTAAATACATGTACATACTGCATATAGTTACAATTTAAGAAGTTATGTAGTTTATTTACTTCTAAGGTATGGTAACATTTGGGATTTAGCTCTCCACAATTTCTACCATTGCTGCCATCAGCATGACAGAATGATGTCTCTACATTTGTGTATAAATTGAAATATTACTGTAATTCTCAAATTTAGTAGTAATACTGTGTAACTTAAACACAGAGCAGAAAGCTTGCTCATGTGGGAGCTTGGTAAATATCAGAACAACAGTGGACGTTCGTCAAGC
>JBAHVQ010000176.1:539450-566488 GCA_036872915.1 Nanipora kamurai
CCCAGAGTTCATGGTTTTGAAGTTGGCATGAAGTTAGAGGCCATTCACCCGTCCAAACCATCTGTGATATGTCCAGCTACTGTCATAAAAAGTCTTGGGCCATATTATTTCCTGGTGTCGACGGACTTCATCCAAGAGTTGCCTTCTGTTACATTTTGTTGTCATAGTGACTCCAATGGAATCTTTCCTATTGGGTGGAGCTACAAGAATGGAATTGATTTAACGGTGCCATCAAGTAGGTTAATCGTTAAAATTGCGTTGAGGCCTCACACTTCTTCATAATTCTCCTATCTGATCCCCTGTCACTTTCCTTTCAAACCCACAGCCACAATCGTACATTTTACTATTTATTTAATCCCGAACACTATTTGAAAGAATGATTTTAAATTAAAGTTTTTACGCTAATTGAAAATCATTACCATAATATAACTTATCACGGCAATTAAATTCACTTTCTATCATAAAACAATGTCACCGTCTCTAGCATGTAGGAATCGAAATAACAGCTTTGTTTTTAGCGTGTGACTGTAGGTTAAAAAATTACTTTGAAGTATAGTCAAAACGTCACCGTGATTAGCTTCGTCTTATTTATACTGCACAGGTTGCTCAGTTATTGAGTTTACAACATGTGTGTTTTCTCAGTATGTATTTGAGTATGTTTCTTGCTCTTGAGTATGTTTCTTGCTGTGTAAGCGTTCTCTGACCAAATATCTATGGCAGTCTTTAATCTGCCAAAGAAAAATGCAAGTAAGTCCAATATAGATAAAAAATTAAGCAAAAGAAAGGAAGAACAAACATTAGCAAGTGTGATCTCGTGCTGTTGGGTAAATAAGCCGTTGCTGCTCGTGGTTGAGTGGGGTTGTTTTGTTTCTTTAGACGAATAATTTATTATATAGGAAGTGGGTTTGGACTGATATTGGCTTCATTTATCCTCGTTGTATGCGAAGAATCCCAAGTATTACTGGCGCGGAAATTTCTGCTGTCCATAACGCGGTGAATATTCGCATTCACCGCAAATGGATAACGATCTGCCGAGAATATGCGAAAGGTTTTTCACCCTGTTCTTCAGAGAAGCTTTGGATTGACAAAGAATTCGTTGAAATTCTCCTTTGTTAATCTTTTAAAGACTATTCAAAACAAATTTGCTCTAAGGAAAACTCTGTGCTGAGCTATATAGACGCATCAACAATTGTTGGAATTAACCCTTTTTGGTTACGTATTTGGCTAGAGGCAGTGTTGATTTAAAACCAAAGAAAATATTTGTCTGTTTTCTCGTGTTGTATGTCATAGATTCTGCCCAGGTTTTCTCAAATAAGTCCTTGAGGAAAAGAGAAAAATTCTCGCGTTGATGGCAAACTGAAAACTACTCAATTTCATGTTGAAACGGCGAACGGCAAGCACATTTCTTGTGTACCGAGTCCATCGTTAAAGTCAACGACAATTAAGTTTGCCCATACGTGGTTCGCAATATTTGACACCTGGACGTAATTCTTTGCGTTCATAACTACCTTTCTCTTTCGTCAAGCTTTTTTTTCACTTACTGTGCCCAGAAGGCTGCAAACAGCTAGTCGAATGCTCATAAAAAATTATCTCGACAGAGGACGCGTTTGTTTTGGTTCAATTATTACGAACAATTTTTCAAGTTCCTCCTATCCTAACATACCCAGCGACCCGCTACCTTCTAGGAATATGTAGAAACTGCCTATGCAATTACCCACAATACCACGCTAATAGATTTTGTACTACGTACGAAAAGAGAGTTAATTTAACCACAGAAAGAAACAAAAAAATCTAAAAATTTAACATTATGAGCACAGATTCCAATGTTCATTTTGGAAGTGATTGAAAACTTCAAAATACTATTCACGATTTAGACAGATTTGAGTGTCAGCAACATTTATTATTCTCGTAACTCAAACTTTCTTTCTTCAATAGAGAAATCGTTAGTTGTCGAAACTTTTCCTGTTTTTTTGTAAATGACTAACCTGACACACGGTAAATTAGGTTATAGATTAGTTTTTTTGTCTTCTATAACTATTACTTGTAAAGAACTATTTTTTTTCTCTCTGTAAGGTCCGTAACATTGCTTTTAAATGGGAGGTTACACTTAAACAAATGATGCGTTGGAAAGCGGTGGAAAGACAAACTTTTAATTACCAATACTACTCACTTAATATTATTAGCAGAAAAAAAATCTGTTGGGTAGAACCGTAAAATACTCGCCAAAAAAAGCAAGAACTTCCAACCGTCCTTGATTGTGTTCTTCCTCATTTTCATTTTCAGATTATACAAAAAAGTCATTCTGTTGGGATAAATACACGAGTTTGTGTCGTGCAGTTCCTGCTCCGCAACATCTTTTCAAGGTAATATGAGAGTTTCAGCAAGTAGTGGTTCGTGTGACGGTAGAACATATGTACTGCCAATCTGCATATAATTCACTCACACCATGACTTCTCTTTCTATACTGGAAACAATAGAAACCAAAATCTCACAAGTTCAAAGCTGGATATAAACTTGAAGCCGTAGATCTGGAGCAACCCAGTATTATTCGTGTGGCCACGATAGCCAACGTAATGGGCAGAGTACTTCAACTTTTCTTTGATGGACAGTCGAGATTTCAGTTTGTAGAAAGCGATTCTTCGGACATTTATCCAGTCGGGTGGTGTAACAGAACAGGGCATCCACTGCATACACACAATGGAAAAAGTGAGTTTTAGCTACGCTAAACGATGCTGTTTTGAAATTGTTCGTGCAAACGTTATAAATAATAATCTGTTTTTTAAATTAATTTAGTGCCTTCGAAAAATTTTCTCAAATATGAAAGGTGAGTTTTAGTTGTAGGTAACCAATTTTTTTTATTATAAAATGACATTTATCTTACGTGAGCTCTGATTGGTTAATATCGGTGTTTCGTGTATCTAAACACCTTGATTATCCGACGTGGAGAAGCAAACATCTGATGGTAGTGAATGGTGGTAGGTGTAGCAATGTTGCTGTAACTATCGCTAAATAACCATACTGATCAGATTTTCAGCCTCAAGTCTTCCTTTTATATTTTTTGGGTGTATAAAAAGTATTAACTAGAAGACTGACACAGACAAATACGTATCTCATGCTTTGAATAGTTAGTTAAATAACTATTTAATAAAAAAATAGTTAAATAACAGTTTGATAGTTAACAACCATCAAACTGTTAGTCAGGCTGATCGTAGAGGTACTCATAAACAGCAAAGGTCAACCAAAGAACAAGATTCCATAAACCAGCAAAGGTCCGCTGTTGTTTGCTTCAACTTTTCATTCTCTGGTACAGCAATAATACTGTGGTAAGATCCATCGTTGGACTGGTCATGTGTTCGATGTAGCGCTGGGAACCAGATAGGATATACATGTATGCTACAGGCACAGGCGAAGAGGCTTGTGAATTAGTCATGACTGTTAAAGATGATTTATGCTACCTTTTGTTCTGAAAAGGGGAACGAGCGCCGCGTACGACGATTCGTATATCTGCCACTGGTGATATATGTTCTTAAGTGCTATTATCTCATGTTGGTGAATGTATTTTATAAATATGGCATTGAGAGCCATATCGGGAACCAGAGAAAATACCACATAAACGTAACACAAATGTATCTATCTACTATTTTTCGTCACTTCTCTTTTACCCAACGTTTTGTTGTTCTTACTATATGTACTGTCGATGATTGTATAACAAAATTACCACTGCAGCCTCCACGAATAAACCCACCTACTTTTTTGTCAGGAACTCCTTAATTTTCAGTTGTCCGCAAATTTTCAATGTACTTACTTGATCGGTCACGTATCAATACCCTTTTAGCAAAGGACACGTATACCTGCAAGATATTGCCTTTGTGCATTGTTTTTGTCTGCAATATCATCAACAGTTGTTTTGACTTCTTCTCCTCTTTAGACCTGAATTTTTTGAGGATAAGTTAAAGTTGATTTCCTTTGCTGATGTGATTAATCGAAAAACTCTTGCTTCCAAGAATACTGGTGGTCCTACT
Source organism: Nanipora kamurai (assembly GCA_036872915.1). NCBI lineage: Eukaryota > Metazoa > Cnidaria > Anthozoa > Scleralcyonacea > Helioporidae > Nanipora > Nanipora kamurai. The sequence continues at coordinate 543,473 of JBAHVQ010000176.1, forward strand.
TCTCCTACTCCTTTAGGTAAAATCGATTGTGCCATTTCAATCTTCACTTTTCTTCTTCGAACTTCATGTTTAATTTGCGTTTGCTATTTTCTTTTTCCCGAAAAGCTGTTCTCCAAAGAAAACCAGTCGTGCTCGGGTGAGTTTTCTGAACATTTGGTGGGATCGAGTGCTTCAAGTTCTTCAGTACATGTACAGTTATATCGCAGGGAATCTGGCATTACCCGAACTGTAGCTGTTTTTCGCAGTATCAAATTCTCTATATCTTGTCTGAATTATTCTGTATATACAATGCTTAAACGCCTATTCAGTCATTGTGCTTCGAGTACACCTATAGAAAGCTCCGTTAGTGAAACGTTGTCATGTTTTCTTTAGTTCTGGTGCAAAGCAAGATGAAATAAAAGAGGAGAAGAACGAAAAATGTCAACCAATGTCACCGTCAGATGACGATGACGACATTAGTGACGAGGAAGGAAATGGAACAGGTCTAACGTCTACGTATAACTCAATTTGTCAGTGCAGTTCAGTATAAAACATGAGAAGTGGTCGCTTAATTTCTCTCAACCTGTCCCTCTCATCTTTACTGCATTCCTCACTTTCACTCCCGCTACTCCCTCTCTTCCTTCCTCTTCCTCTCGTTCTCACCCTTTCTCTCCCTTGACATACAACCCTCTGCAACTTTATTCTTCTTGCTGTTACCCGCACTCTGACGGTCCCTCTCCATCTTTTTTTCGCCCTCACCCCAAGTCTCTCCCTGTGTGTAATACATAGGTACCTTAAGATTTACAACGTCAACGTCAACTTCAATGACGGCATCCTTCAAAATTTCTCCATTTAAAGAAACCACAGTTAATTAACCGCTATGACTGATATTTGTCGTTTGTTTTCTGACTTCTAAAACTGTCCAGTTCTCCTAAAACGACTGTAGTCTCGTGTTAAATTAAATATGTTGTAACAGTTTTTGTCCCTTTGCGAGCTGAAGTCGTTCTGAAGACGTGAAAATGGTCTGATTGACGTTGTATACAGAACGACGATGATGTGGAGAATTCTCCGAAGGTTTAAAATCATCATACTATTTGTTTTGGATGAAAAATTAAGCGAAAAACTTTTGTATAGAGTACGCCATCGTAGATCTTTAGTATCTGTTATAACTCTGTCCGTACCTCTCCTCCAAGGTCTCCCTTACCGCTTACTGTCCCTCTCTTACACTTTTTTCGCAGTTGTTTACGATCTCCATCTCCAAATTACTCTCTCTCTCTCTCAATCACACTCTCTCACTTTACCTTTACTTCCAATTAAATGAAAATCTAACAACTCGAAACTGTATTTATTTTTAGGTTCGGAGAGATTTTATCACAATAAGAACCAAATTTACTTCAACAAGAGTTGCTGTTGTGGTTCTTTGTTGAACCCAGAGCAAGTGAAACTACTTCCAGATGCAACCGAGCCGGGAAAAGTAAGCACGGTAATCCGCATCGCATTGGAAAAAGTCGCCAGGTGTGCCAAAGATCCTGAAAAAGTCATGGATATGATGCAAGAAGGGAGTGGAGTCAGAGTTGTACTGAAGCTCAAGGGCAAAGTTTTAAAGAAAGTAAGCTGAAACAGTTGATATTGGTTTTTAATCATATAGATTTTCATATTATCTTAATGTTATCGTTTCTCTAGGCTATTTCCAGGGTGGATTCTCGTCCCAAACTTGAACGATATCTGAAACGGTTCTGTCGTCGTTTAGTTTGTTGCGAGTATTTTCTGAGCTTGACTCCAGTAGCCATCCCATGTCCAGATAAATGCAAAGCTGATGGTAAGTCTAACTTGTACATCGTGTATAGTTTTCTTTGCTCATATTTTCTCCCCGTTCTCTAGTCATCCTTCCATCTTTCCTTCATTTCTTTCTTCCTTCCTATCTTCCTTACTCTCTTCCGTCTTTCTTCCCTTCCAAACTTCTTTCTGTGCTTGCTTCCTTCCAAACTTCTATCCTTCCAGACTTTCTTACTCCCAAATTTCTTTTCATCTTGCCCTGCAACCTTTTTTCTTTCCTACTTTTCAAACCAAACTTCCTTCTGTCCGTCAAAACGTCCATCGAAATTTCCATTCAAACTATTATCAGAATTTCCATATAATATATCATACGCGAGGAGTGTTTCATCAGGATATTTAAACACTCAGAAATTTGTTGAAAACCGAGGCGATAACCGAGGTTTCTTACAAACTTCGAAGTTGTTTGGATATCTGATGAAACACGACTTTCGAGTGTACGATATTGCATCTCAAAAGAATCAGTATTTGAGGAGAAAGTCAACGTAAAAGTTGGCTTAATTTATGTAATTTCTTCCTCAGATATCTAAACAACGTCTTTGTAGTGATTTCCTTTGTGTTTTGCTCATGAATTAGTAATGAATTTGAAATCCAAATTTCCAAACCTTCAAACGTCCTTCCTTGTTGACACAAATTTCACCCTAAGTTTAGCTATATGTTTTAGCGTGCTTTTGCTGCACCTATTTCTTTTATCTACATTTTATCTACCTATTTCTTTTATTTACATCTTTCTTTTATGTAGAGCTCGGTAACCTCCAAGGTCCAAAAGGACTGAAAGCGAAGCGATCCCGCGAATATTTCGAGACGAAACATCTGGGGTACGAGAAGAAGAAACGCGGTCGAAAGTCTAAGTCTGAATTGGCTGCAAGCGAGGCCGCTGCCCAAAGAGCTGCCGCTGGTATAGTGACTACAGTGTTTCATAAAGGGGACCGTGTGCCTCTGCCAAACCTTGATTTACCAGTCACGGCCATTGCAGATCATCTGAGAAATACTGCTACTAAAATACTTAATCAAAACGGTAAGACCAAATACCAGTCTCTGTCGTGAGTATGATTTTATTCAAAATTTCCCAGAGAAGCAAGGATCCTCATCTTTGATACGCAACTTGCGGCTGTTCTGATTTTTTTTAATGTTTTCTCCGTTTTCTTTTTTCACCTTTTATCACCATAAATTGGTTTATTAAAGAAAAAATAATTACGAGTATTTTGGCTTTCATGTGTGAAGCTTATTTGACGAAATACGGTATTGCAACATTTGCAGACTTAACATAAGCAGGAATTGGTTTTATTAAGGCAAAAATTTTCATGTAGAATCGTATAGTGAAGATGGACCTTAACAGGATCGTTAAACTTTTATCCAGAAAAAAAGTTGTAATCAGACTTGAAATTTTACTCTTATCTACTGATAATTGCGCGAAACTCTCGAATGACGAATGTTCTTTTGCTGGGTTTTTTTTATCAAAATCGCGCTCTACACCGCGCACGCAGCAGCTTGTAAAAAACTCGGTAGATTTGTTCAATTCCACATTATTTTGACGTACCTAAAAAGAAGTCCCCATTCTTCGTAACGTGCCATTGTTGTCACCTCAGCAATTCAGTGTGCAAGCTGATGTCAGTTGGAAGCTGCAGCGAGTTGCTTTATCATCTGTTTAAGTCTTTCGAGCTTTTGTGGTTACACCATATTTATCTTTATTTAATTTCGCGTAGCTATAATCCTGTTAACTATGTTTCTTGTCAATTTTCAGGCCAACCGACGTCAGAAAATCTTATTCTCCCGAAACCAGTTCTGTCGTCGCCCACCGTTATTGCAGCAGCTACTCCTCCGACCACCATCACAAGTAATGCTGCTACGGCAACTGCCGTGCCAAACTATGGTAAACCACGTCTTCTCCCGTCGCCTCGCGTAGTATCCAGTGGTCCACGCAACGTCACTCCAACAGATACAGTGAGTCCTGTTAACAATTCCTCGGTCCTCGGTAGACCTGTGCCTTCACCTAGTGCCAGCGTTCCTGTTGCTGCAATGTCGCGTGGACAGATTGTTCAGCGACCTGTAAGTACTAAATAAACATATCTATAACACTGTAGAGGTAATAACTATAATAAAGCCAAAACTGACGTTTTACTATGTTAAATTTTGAAATTTTAAAAAAAATTCTTTAGATTTTTTTCCCAAAAAGTGAAAAAAAAATTTTTTTCACCTTTAGAAAAAAAATTTCCTCACATTTTTGGATGCCTAGAATATGTTTCTATGTATTACATTTAGTCTTATTTTTCTCTCCAATGTATTTATGCACATGTTTTTAGGTCTCAAATTTCCATTCTCCTCTTTTTGGGAAACTGTGTAATTTTAAAATTGACTTTTAAAACTGTGTAAAATTCTTTTTTGACTTCGCCTTTCATTTTCAGAAATCCTGATTGCGCTCCCCGTTGGACTAAAGTGATTATGAATTAACGTTTAGTGAATCTTGTTACTTAAATTTGAAAGCGTGTATACACCACCATCATGTGTAACATTACTGCTATTTGGTTGTCATTTGAAGAAAAATGTGCTAGTATCAGATCTTTGTCCTCCAAAGCGCTTACTCGCTCACAACTATTTCAACATGGCCGAACCCAAAGTGGTTACACGTTATTGATAAACGTACCGGTGGTCAGAGGGTTACGGATTCGATGCACAAAACATGGGCCGCAAAAAGCTGTTCTGCGGTTATACGTTTCAACGTACGCGCATGCGTGAGTGGTTATTACCGTGTCGAATAGATGTCGACTAGTACTTTCAAGCGCAATCTATTGCACGTTAAAATTTTGGATAAGGTTTCATATAGACCAATTTGATCAACAAGAAAACTCTTACTCGCTTATTTCATAGTAAGATTTTTAACCCTCTTTAGTTGTAATTAGAGCCAACTTAAGTTCGCGATGCATTATGGTTGAATGTACACTCGCCATTATTTTTGCTACTTCTGTTATATTTAATCGAGGCGGTTGTGATGTCGTAATTCCGCGCTTTACTCTGTTCTTTTTCCAGGTTTCTCCTGCAGCTCCGCGTCATCTCGGTGGACCGATGAGCTACGCCATAAACACATCCAACAAACAATCATTATTACCGCAGAAAGCAAACGAGAAAGTAAGCCTGAGCTCTTCGTCCAACACAAAACCGGTGTTTCGGCTTGCACCGCCCAAGTTTACTGCTCCCCATATCTCACATTTAACCAACGGTCCTCCTCCGTCGAAATTATCCCCAAGATTACTGGCCGTCCGCCAACCTGTTCCGCGTGGTGTTAACTATCGCTTCGCTCTACCGCCCAGGCCAAAAATCAGCACCAGCCAAGCAACCATAGCCACCAGTCGTCAGTCGTTACCAACCTCAAATTCTCTCGCTCGATCTGGTCCTCCTCCGTTGATCCCGGCCCAGTCTTTATCTACCATTCCGAGCAGTGTAAAAGGTTTAATTACATCTTCAGGTATTCCCATTATGAAAACTAAATCCCCGGACGGTCTCGAGAAAAAAATAGTAACCGCTGCTCCGAATGTTTGTGTCACCGAACGAGGCACATTCGTGACAACTCAAGTGAGTAAAGCAGTTGTACCTGTGAGCACAGCAAATCCTATCATTGGCCAGAGCCCAGATGCGAATGCCTTGATGAATAAGATGTTCAGTGTCGTTAAATATTCGAATAATGAAGTAGTGTTAACACAAGTACCCGCGAGTAACGTGAACAGCGGTAATCTTATGCAATCATCGTACGTACAACTAAATAAGGTCCAGGACTCCAAAACTCGCCCTAACCTTTCTCAAAGTGGGCCGTCTGTACAGAAGTTGACTATAAACGTCGGAGGGGGAATGGGCGCTGTAACAACCGCTGTCCGTTCGGGATTGCTGACGAAAGAGGAATATGGCATCTGTGAGGGATCCACGAATAGCATCTCCGAAAAATCAATCACGGAAGGGGGTGGCTTTTGCATTACGATAAATGACAATAATTTGGAAAGTACTATCCCAGCTGTCGATGGTTCTCCGAAAGAAAACGAACTAAATGACGCTGCTAATGAGAAGACTGAAACTCAGTCAGGGACTTTGAGTAAAAGAGCTTTGTGGTTGCACCGGAGAAGGAAAAAGAAGAAGGCTCGGTTTACTTATGTCAAGGGTAAGGGAAGGAAGAAAAAGGACGAAGACATGTATGTTCAAATGAACGAGGAAGATGTAATGTACTCTGATCAACAAGAACAAAGTGCAGGCAATGTTGTACATTCCGAGTTCATCAAAACGTCGTCAACTGGGCAATTTGGTGAACCGCCGAAACGAGGTCGTCCTAGTAAAGTGGATGAAAAGGATGGAAGGAAAAGAGGAAGACCACCAAAAAGAACTTACTATGAAGGAGAGGAAGAACGTAAGGAATTCTTCCTTTATGCTCAAAGAACTATACCACTCCTGGCTATTCCATTACCCTTCCGTGATTTAAGGATAGCTTGTGACATTACATTTCTAAAATATAGCTGAAAAAAATTTCTCTATTCTGATTAGCTGATATCAGCGCAATTTCAAGGTAACATGGTTACCACAGTGATTTTAGCCCAATGGCTAAAAAACTCTGTAACTCGTGGAGAGTCAATCAAATGCGACTTCTTGATTATTTAAGAATTTAGAGAAGTTATCTTTGAAAACAATGCTTGCGGTTTATCAGTGGACTGTTGGTTGTCGCTAATTGCATACATCACTTCCTGATAAATTTGTTTCATTATTAATTGGTAATGCATAAAACACAGACTCCCAACTTTTTTAAAAACATCAAACAGTGCTCGTGTTTCGGAGTCCTGCACTTTTGATAATCTTTGAAAACCTACTCGTGAGTGTCTTTTCCAAATTGCACTCGAAACCATGCTATTACGTAAGCAAAGTAATGGACGGAAAACTTTTGGCAGAGATTTAGTGACTTTTAATTTGAATCTTGATAAACATTTAACTTTGTTTTCTACTGTTTCTTGTAGTGGAAGATGAGAAGGACCCGCCTTTTCACCCTGAACATGGGGTGCATATTAGTCCAAAACGATTACAGCGAACACTCTCAAGTTACGATCACTCTGGGATTCACAGGAAACTTCCCGGTTCTACCACGACAACATCAGATCATACGGTTGCTGATGCAAATATGGTGGAAACACACTCGGGGTCGACAACAGCCAGTTTTTCTACGTGTATCTCTTCATCAAAAGCTGAACTCATGAAAGGTGTACACCATGCCGTGCAAAGCAGTCAGCATCCTTCCGTCAAATTACGTTCACCTGGTAAGTCAGCTTTAACCCTCTGACTACCAGATTTTTGAAAACAAATTTCTAAAAATCGATAATTCATGCATGATATATTGTAGCCGATCCATGACTGTATGCTACGTCACAAGCATGCATTCTTATACCCAATGAAGACCTGTAGGAAAGCTGCTGGTGATCTGGATCGGATTTCTTATTCCACGTATTCAAATCACTCCGACACAAATTGTTTCCACGTTAAATCAGCACAGATACATCCACAAGAGTTATCCAGTAGATAACTCTCATGGTTGATTAAATCAGCAGTAATCAGCGGTTAACTATCTGGGCGGGCATGGTAGCGGTGAACAGCGTTATTCGTTTTATGAACAACCAATTTGTTCTATGAATAAACTTTAACTAGATTTTATGCTTATATGAAAAAGCTGTAGGAACTATCCGTTTATCATTTCAAAAACTTAATCAAATACAGCAACTTAACTTTCACTCCATTACCACTTCAAGACCTTATTGATCAGGGTATTACTTGCCATATATATCACCTAATCATTCACAATTTTTTCATAGTAAAACAAAGCCATTCAATAAATGCATTCTCCAGTCCTCCAACAAAGCGATCACGACTTCTTTCATCATGCAGCCCTGCGTCCAAGAAATTACGTATGTTTCATTCGACTAGCCATAAGTCTTCCAGTGCGGCTGTGTGTCGATCACCTTACAAACGGACACCAACATACTCCAGCATCGGTACGAACACGTCACTTCCAGGTTGCTCGAGTGATATGTGTATTTACCATCCTCAAAATCCTAACGTGTGGACAACAGAACAAGTGGCAGAGTATGTGCGAGCCACGGATTGTAAGAATTACGCAACTTTATTTATGGACCAGGTGAGTGCAAAACCTTATTCAAGAAAGTTTTTAAACCAAGTAAACTTTAGCCCATGTAAACCTTGCTTGTTTTTACTAATTCTTGCTTCGAATTATTTCCACATCTTGTATACTCAGATTTTGAGTTCTCAAGGTGTCAGGATTTTTCGTTGTTTGTTGTTTATTATTTTTTTGCTAAATCACTATTTTCAGTAGTCCTTGTGTAACAAAGTGGAATTCTCTACGATGACGACCTTAGACATTTTTGTTTCTATTCGTTTTCCAGGAAATAGACGGAGAAGCTCTCTTGTTGCTGACTCGTAATGCATTAATGCAGTTTACAAATATGAAACTTGGCCCCACGCTTAAAATGAGTAATTACATTGCACAACTCAGAGCACGAGCTGGTTTCTTAAACGACGCATGATACTGGACGTCTAACCATGAAAGGAACTTATATTTTAGTATAAATTCTCGAAGAGGCAGTAAAGATATGTTTGACAGACTGACGATTACAGTAAATACCGTACACTTCTTACCTGATTTTTACGTCAAATGATTGGTTTAACTCAGCTTTTAAACCCTTCTTAATATTCGTGAGTTTATCATTAATGTCACTCTCTCTACGTGGTTTTTGTGATTTGAATATCTCTCTCAAAAACAATCAAAGGACGAACACACACTATTTCGGCGATATTAAATTCCTTACCACACGCGTTAAAATTATGTACTGTATCTCATGACTCACCCACATTTACACAGATTAGATTTTTGTAGTTTACCGTGGAAGACACGTTGGTCGTATGTGCACATCAAAGTGACATGTGGTTATCACACTCATTCCAAATAGTCATTGCACTCCTAAATACTTGTACTAATGTTTTTACAATCCCGTACGAACCCAAACATACTTTTTGCCCCCGTATTTGTTTTAAAGTTTGAAACCCGCGCCACACTCACACTCACTAACCAGCACTTGCATTTTGCAGCCAAAATAAATGACTGAATAGAAACTATGTTTATACACCTTAATTTGTGGGCTTTACCTAATAGTTGAAACACGGGTACTTCACTCGCGGAATCAGTCAGGTGTTACTGGGATTACAGTCCCCTCATTGGGAATATATTGGAAGAAAAAGGATTTTGTATTTAATTCCTTTAGAGATTTTTTGAAAGCATGCAATTTTTTTTTCTCTATTTGAAATTCATATGTCACTTGAAAGCTATCTCCTTAATGTTTGTCTATTTTCACTTTTTTATCGTCATGGATACTGACCTTTGTTATATAACACATTTTGACGTTCCCAATCGTGGACTAATGTAAGCAGTCAATGTTTGCATTGGGACAGATAGTCTGTCACAGACTAATTTGAAAGGAAGAATTGAAAAAGTAATTGAAAGTCAGGTGAAATTTGAACAAGCTCAAATTAGCCGTAAAGCCGTGCAAGACATCTCAAGTTGGCGGTCAAACAAGACGCAAGCTAAAACTTGCAGTGACTCAAGTTATCGTTTGATTATGTATCAGTCAATTCCAGTTGTGTCCATACCCCCCGTTGCCACCCCGGGCATTCTCCATTTTCCCCGGTCTGGTAATATCCCATATCGACCATAGTATCCATGCACGGAAAGCCATCTTGGTTTTTATTTTATCCCAAATTCCAAGTAAAACCTTAACTCTGACCTTAACTGTCAGTCATAATAAACCTCAGGTCGAGCGACCTGGGGGTGGATAAGTTATCCATGCTTTGAACAACCGTCATCCGTAACCTGAATAACTTCCAGGGGGCGCTTGCCTGAAACATCTCTTACAAGAACTCCTCATCTTTGTCTTGGCTTGGTTACCCATTCCTTGTTTTCTTTCCAAAAATGGCGAAGATGTACTCTTGCAGTTACGTTGGAAGATTCGGAAACATCATAGACGGGCGATGGAAATTGAATGAAGAGGATATATACGGTACATGGAAGGTAAGAATTATCTTAAAGAAGAATAAGCAGTGTTCAACTCAATCTACACGAAGTGTTGGGACATTCAGGAGAAAAAATTGAGCGATCGGTTCTCAGTATTGGTGTTGTTTTATTACAGATAATTGAATGCGAATCTCCAGCCAATGTTGATAACTGTGATTTGGATGGGTATGTAAAACACGTCCAATTCTTTTTAGAGCCGAATATCCACCGTCCATCTGGAGGGACTTACAGTTTGCACTTTCCTGTTCTGCTTTTCTGTTCTGCTTGTGAATATTTACAAATAACTATATAAATATTAAATTTCGCGTTGCTAACCAATAATAACAATACGTGAGTTACATTTTTTTATGATTTAGTGGTTAAATGTGAAATATAAAATATGAGATTGTCTAGGGTGTAAAATTGTCTGAACGTTGTTTGAAATGTGTGGCAGTTGCCATCAAAAAAATTTATGTGTCAAAAGGTTAAAGGATTAAAGGATTGTGAACTGCCAAAGAACACATTAACAAGTCACTGACATTTCAAGCAAAGGCCCTTCATTGGAGTGAAACAAAGTGAAATCAAAACTTCATGAAGTATTTATAGACAAAGAGATAATGTGACAAAAATGTATCCATTCAAATGCAAATCTCAATAACAAAAAAAAAAAAAGATGTTACTAAGAAAGGTCATTAGCTGTTTTTGAACATTGATCATTAAACAGACAGGAAAAGGCAGCTCCAAAGGACCCAGGGGAATTCCAGTATGTAGAAAGTGAGGCAAAGAAAGTCCAAAGAAGAACAAGGACAAAAGCTAATGTTGATGTTGGATGTCACTCCGAGTGACAAACCATACCAGAGTGGTTCATCACCTGGAGTGACATCCAACATCATTATTCTCTACCCAAGTTCATTCTTCTACTTAAGCTATTTAAAAGCTAATGCTTTTATCCACCCATGCTAGATGATGTCTTACACTCCCCAATTTCTCTACAAATAATTGTTTTTGTCTAACATAAGCAGACAAAAATTTAAGCTTGTACTCCCATTCTTCTTTGCAAAAAAAATGTACAGTGGACTTGCTCAAGCCTATGGTGATAGGCAAGGGAACTGGGGAAATGGTACAAAACACAAAGCATGTTGTAGCATCTCCGAAACAAACCATATCATTATGGCCCCTCCCAAATAAAGAAAATCCTGGCAGATTAAAGTGCCAATTTTGCTAGATATGTCTTCCACATTGTATTATTTGTTTTCCATTATTTTATAGTACTGAATTTACATTAGATGAAGCTGGGGATGTAAGATGGAAGCTCCATTGTGCTCCGTCAGACTGTCTACTATTTTTAACATGTGATAGTTATGAGCTAACACCATGTCCTGATTTTAAGGTATAACAAACCAGGTATTTTATAATATCCTTTAGTGTTTTTGGAAAAGGAAAAATTCAAACAAGATTGGATGGTCCAGTTTTTATCCACTTGATTTTACTTTCAATGCCTCTGTGATTATTATCATGTTGTAGCTTTCACTTATGTTGAATATTCATTATGATGAACCTGCACCTTGGATCACCATCTGAGCCTTGGTAGCTCAGTGGTTAGAGCATATCACCAGTCATTGGATGTTTGTAGGTTTGATTCTTGTCTAGGACTGAGAAATCATTTTTCTGAGATCATGAGCTTGACAAATGTTCACAGTTTGTCTTGGAGTTTACTTTATTAAAACTGAATGCAATTTATTGTACTGGTACATGGATATGATATATTGACGGATAGAAAATTATTCTTGGGATTATAGTGCATTATTCAAGGGACAGTACAGTTGTCCAAGGTTTAAACTACAAATTAAAGTTACAATATATTTATATCACTACATTATATCATTACATATATGATTGTTTACCTTTTATAGTTATTATATATAATTATAACAGTGACATCGCATTTAGTAGAATTAAGATGTTGAAGTTATGTAATCTTTGTTGCAGTACAAAGATTGTGATCAAGACAGTCTTGGGTGTAGACTAAGTCTTCTTGGTTCTGAAACTGGTGAACTTGTCCCTTTTCATGTAAGTTTAGATGATGAATTTGCTGTGCATTCAATTTGCAACTTATAAGATTTATGGGTCATTAGAAAGTTGTGTATTCAATTCCTGTCTGGGGCTTAGAAATTGTTTTTCTGAAGCAGTGAGCTTAACAAATGTTTATTGGTTGTCTTGGTTCATTGGATGTTAAGAGATTTAATTTAAATTAATTCCACCTTGAAAGTTTTAAGCTGGTAATTATGAACAAGATCTTTAATTTCTTCACCCAGCAGCATTGTCACTGCCAGTTCTGTTGTGCTCTTTTAAATAAAATTTTGTGGCATTAGCTAGAATCAAATTCTAAAGGGACTATAGGGTTAATTGACCATAACCATTTAACCCTAAATCATCCTGTGTTGGCCAGGATAAAAATCATAAGAGTATATTCAAGGAATATTTGGTATTTACACTGGGTATCATGTAATGATATTGAATTTTGTGAAGAAAACTATATATGCAGAATTCATGACCTTGCTTTTGGCAATGGCCTATGTAGCTCGCTTGGCAGAGCTCTGGACTAGATTTGCACAGTCACGGGTTTGATTCCCAGCTGAAGGTCCTAGAGTTGCAATTTTTGGCAACTCCTTCACCAAATTAAAAATCATAAGGGTAGCCTTAGGAGTGTCTGAAAGGGTTAACAAATTAACGTATTCAGCAATTTGTTTGAAATGGACTGTAAATTCAGGTCTAAATTTCTCATTTTTTGCAGCATGTTTGCCATTCTCATGGTCCTTCAGTGCTACATATTAAGTATATTTTTTTTCAATTTTTTTTTCTAGTTGACACTTTCAAGTGACAAAACAGTAATGACCATGCGGTACCAGTACTCACCTATGCTGATACTTAAATGCAAAAAGGTACAATTTTGGGGTATTTTTGTAGGTTTTTCTAGTATTTTTATAAAATAAAGATAAGTTAAGATAGAATATGCACAGTATAAGTATTCTGAACTTGCATTTGCACAGTTTTCTGAGGAAGACTTTGAAGCAAAATATAATGTGTATTCAGAAGTTTGGAGGGCTGCTGTTTAGGAGGGATACTATAGTCTACTCTTCAAACACAATCAGGCAAACCATCTACGATTGCTAATGCAAAGTACATGGCTTAAGGGAATTTGTGTAAAAAAGAGGAAAAGACAAAACTAAAACTAAATAGTATTTAATGGAAGGAAATTGAGGCTATATGCATGATTGATGATGCATTTCAGTATTTTGTTCAATTGGTCCATAAGTATTGCTTTTCCCCCAAGGTATTGGACAGTATGCATTCTCAGAGTTCCTCTACTATCTATTCATTGCTTCCTGCCTTGGAAAGTGGTTTGTTTACTGATATCACGATAATGGCAAATAATGGAAGGCAGGTGAGACTAAATTCAAGATAGTCGATGTCATTTTAGCTGGTCAGCAAGGCTTACAAAAACAGTATACTTGTTAATTAATTTTACAAACTAAAAAGATGATGAAAGTGCTTTGGAGAAATTTTTGTATTTAACTCTTTAAACACCGAGCTCCTGAATGTTTACCGAGGCCATACACTGGAAATCAGCCACTTGTGTTCAAAGGGTTAAATTGGGCACGTGGAGACATGTAGTTTTGTATTATTGGTGTGAAAAGTTGGTCACTTTTAGTTTTGATGTTGATACACAGCAGGGCTATGATTGGTTATGGCATTCCAACTGCCTCTGACACTGTTATGTGAAAGTACTGTACTCAAAAATGTAATGAACATACTTTTCAATTATTAACTTATTGTGCACAGCAGACTATTTTTTCTTACTAGCTAGTGTATGTTTAGTGCCTTAATTTGCACTGAATTTTTGTTTATAGTTTCAAGCCCACAAAGCAGTCTTACTTTGTGCCTGTCCAACTGTTGACTGGATGAAATCACCTCCCCCACTCTCAAACTGGCCTCCAGATGCCATTGAAATTACTTTGCATTACTTCTACAGTGGCTGTTTGCCATTGAACGTGCAAGAAGAGACAGTTGAAAGGATCCACAAACTACTAGAGCACAATAAAGGAATGAAGAATTTACATGAAATATGTGCTCAGTACCTTAAGTCAACTGCACTAATGAGAAGTAAGCAAGATCATTGTTACTAACTGTTCTACAAGTATACATATTAAAAAAAAAGTCTTTTATACCACTGCAATTGTGGTACATATGGAAACCAGTCTCAAAACGTTCCAATAAGTGTGTGGGGTAATCCAGTTCCCTCACATGTTTTGGTGGTTTTTCTCAGAATTTGGGAAAAATAAGCCAAGTTTGCCCAAAGCTATAACTCTATTAGACTTTCACTGAGTTCTAGGAACAGAAATACATTTCAAGGAAACAGTACTAATAACTTGTCCCTCTGTTGTAAATTTACTTCTGGTTAAAAAAACCCGGCTTATTCGTTATTTCCTTACCTGTTTCCAATAATATAATTTTTAAATGAACGTTTGCCATCGCTGCTTTAACTGCGATGGAAGTAGAATTATTGCCTCTTAAATTACATACAGTGTTACTAACCGTGATACAATCAATACAATTAATATTGCTCTTTCATTTTATTTCTAGGAATAGTAAACCTTTTAGATTGCATTTTTTCAATGGTGGACGATTCTTACGATATTTTGAATGACGTGAAAAACAAACCAAGTAACCACGGTGCTTCAGGGAATGGCCTTTGTAATCCACAAAATCTTCTTGGTGTAACGAAGCAGATTACCAGACACTTGGCTTTAGGTATTTTAGGTTCATTTCTTTCAATTTGGGTGTTTCTAACTCTTTCATGTGTAGAGGGCTCCCATTCGTGAGGGGAATTATTTGGCATTACTGCAGGAAATTACACCGTTGCCGAAGAATGAATAAAAATTGCACGCGTTTATGACATATAGCGTGATAGTCATAATACCTGTTCTACAAATGCGAAGCTGTCGTATTATGAATGTTTCGTCTAACGCAAGTATGAGTTTTGATTAATTTTTTGACAAGATTTATCATTTCGTATTAATTTCATTTCAATCAATTGCTGGAGTCGAGAAAAAATGCTTTTCCTGCGAAAAAGTGTTTCAGCCCCTCACGCAACGTCCCTGGTGTGTATTTTTTTCTCACTACCGCACATAAGAGCTTGACCGTTGGTGTAAGGAGAATACAAAATAAAAGAACCAATCTGAGACAACTAAAATCGAGTGATACGGGAGTAGCTGGAGTAAAACTCTCATCAAATGAGAACGCAACTTGTAAAACGGTAGCACAGTCGCTGCAAGTTCAAAAGCAAAGTTATGCTAAGTTATGGGTATAAAAAGCTCGGTATTACCTTGCCCTGTTTTTTCCACGAGTTTTTCTCTTCATAATATGTTTGAGAATCGCTATTATTGAGGTCAAATTTGATTGGAAATTTGAACAAGCTCAAGTTAGTCGCAAGCCAACGCAAGTTAGCGGTCAAACGAAGCCCAACCTAAGAACTGCGATGACTTAAGTTCTGGTTTGATCAGGACTTAAAACAATACGGCTCACTGGGGAAGGTATAAATATCCTGCAGAAAGCATAAATATTCTATGTATGATGTTAAATTACAAAAACAACCTGTTAAAACTGACTTGACGGATAAAAAAACAAAAGTCGACATTCTCTTCTCCTACATTTTTTAAAACTGGCTTATCTTTTCACGTTTTCAATGGAATCACTGACGATCAAAAAACCTCATTTGCTGTTCATGATTTTGCACCACCGACTGCTAACACCATAAAAAACTTCTATTTTACTTCCGACTGCCATCCGTTGCTCAAAAACCTCACTTGCTTAAGCCTCCAATGGAAGACTTATCTGTATAAGTTTATCTTTGGCCTTTTTTACTCAGTTTAATCCAAACCCGACATTGATCATTTTGGTTAGCCTAACTCCAGACGATTTTTCGGAAAGGGAAACTCCTTTGACAGTAAAGACTTTAACCTTTCAATTTTCAATATTTGCTGAGATTCGGTTTGTTCTGCTAAATTTTTTTCATACAAACGTTATGACCTTGTTTCTAGCATGTGCTCGATTTGCTTTATTTTGTGAAATATTCACGAAATACAAGGCTGAAATGTCAAGAGATGAAAGATATGAAATAATTAAAAGTATTAAGTCAAGGTAAGTGAAATGTTTTCAAAAAGGATTCTGTTCGTCCAAATGTCTGGAAATTTAACTGGTCGTGTTTTCTGTAGGTTACTTTCATTTAAAGAAGGCGTTCCAGCTCATTGGGACTGTAACTGTAAAAAATCTGATAGGTGCCAACTGGCCATATCAAGTTCGAATAGTAATGCACGTTTAGGATGGTTCTATAACACAATAGGCCGTTTGCAGCTAGCTAAAAATAACTCAGAACAATGAAAAACTGGAGAGCATGGAGAACAGTGGGATTTCCAAAACAAAGAAAAACACAATGTACGGGATTTCACTTGCTCTCCAGATTTTGTTATGTAAAGTGTTTTTGACCTAGCTGCAAAAGGCTTATTGAAACACTGTCCATCCTCACGGAGAACCATTGAGTACTCGCGAGAATCTCTCCTGCACTTTAATTGGATTCTACGAGCAGACTGTTCCAAGTTGAGTCGATAGCTGAACTGATAGAGCAGTGGTTCGGAAACCTGAAGAAGCCTATTTGAATCCCGCTCAATGCAATTTTTTGAATTTAAATTTTCTCATGAAATTAATTAATTAAATTTTTTAATCCTTTAAAGTTTTGCATGGTGATAATTGATATACTATGTAAAGTTTGTGGAACACCACGTTTGTCGAACACCACAGCAGTAAAATAAAACGTGGTGTTCCACAAACTTTACATAGTATATAATTAAATTTATCGTTTAAAATTATTGATTAATTAATTCTTCATCATGAAATTTTATCTTCATGTCACCCCTGAGGATGATTCTGAAATAGACTTAACATGCAAAACGTTACAGAATTTTTTGTTAAAAAAGAACTAATTAAAAGTATAGAATAGAATATAAGTAAACTATTTGATGAAAACACTACACTGAAATCTTTGGCGTATTTAGATTGCTGACAATGGAGGACAAGATAAGACAATGTGGAGAAATCGTTTTGGAAAGTTTGTCAAGCTTAACGCTGGAGGAGCAGAAAAATTTGGCCAGATTCTTAGTTCCTGAGGTAATGTATAATTCAGTATGAAAAATGCCGATTTTTATCATATTTTATCAATAATTCTTAAAAGCTCAGTGCTCAATATATCAGGCAGAACAAAGGAAAGAACAAAAGGAAAATTGTTAAGTAGCGACATTACTCACACACATAATTCCATGTCATACTATTTTCATGTCGATTATTTACTTTAGATAAAGTTAACCATTCAAGAGAAAAACATAAAGTTCGTTAAAATCTCTAAAATTTTGTCATTAATTTCCTCAAAAAACTGACATTTTGAAATCTCGCAGAAGCGGTTAAAACGACATGATTTCACGATTTCATTAAATTTGGCAACCGACCTTAGTTAAGAAATCGTTGCTAAAGTTTTCGTTAATCATCGTAAAATTTGAGCTTTTTCACTCCGTCAGCTCCCATACCTCTATAATTTCACTTAAAGGGTAAAATCTTCTGGCGTTAGCCAGAGTAAAATACTAAGGTATGTCAGTGGCAGACAAAGGGTTAAGGATATCTAACTTTTGTCAGTGAAATGTACCTTTTCTAGATTGATCACGCTATGGAGGTTGGGACTAGATTAGCAATCAGTGGCAAAGATGCTCTCGATCAAATTGTTCAATCTTCAGACCGTGAATATCGTAAGAAACCAAAGAAGAAAGTTGGAATGAAATTGAGCAAGGCGTTGCGAATGGTACGTCGAAGATTTGACTTCTTTCAAACAATCTTGGAATGATAACCATTGGCTTTGGTAATAATTTGACCAAAAAGTTATAAAATTCCCGGTGAAAGTGAAACGAAACTGACCTTTTGAGCACATTTCCTTGAGACATTTACAAAAGATTTAGAACGGAGATAAAAAAAACGAACCCAAATTTCGAAGGCGTGGGGCCGTCACATTCCCGAATTAACAGTGAAGGGACGGAAAGAAACGGAAATAGTATAGTAAAGGTTTACTGCAGTTTGATTGCCAAATCTGACGCCAAATATATATATATATATATATATATATATATATAGGCACATTCAGAAGGTTTTAGATTATAAATGCATTCCAATTGTGCAATACCTATATAATATATAACAATACCTATACCTAATAATATATAATACCTATATAATATATAATATAACGCAATACCTATCGTAAATATATACTTAGTACCAAATTTTGATCTTGTTATTCAATTTGAAAATGTTATCAACGAAATGTATTAACCTGTATTAAATTTTGACCGTTTGTTTCAGTATCTTGACTGTTAATTCACGAACGCGATAGCTCTGCAAATTCACATTTTAAACTGGGCTCCCATCCAGATTTCAATTATCAACAGAAATTGATTCATTTGAATTTAGAGCTGGGCTTTCGTTACTATACTTCGATACGAGTATAATCATTTATACATTATCATATTTATACATTATCATATTTACGTCTTAGGGCTAGTCGGGTTTTTTATTTTTTGTTAATTTATTGTTGTTTAAAATTTTAACTAGTGTTTTTTTTTTTTTAAAGTCAATGTTCTCAAAGGAAATACAGTTACTAAAGAAACTACAAGAAAGGGCAGCTTCTGGATATGTATTTTTCTTCCAACGAAGGTTTGTTTAATTTTTGCTATATAAAATTTAAAACAATAAATATGTCCTCCTGTTTTCTTGCCTGTTTTCTTGCGGGAAAATTATTATTGCGTATTATTGTATAAAACGTATGAATATGACAACAGTTAACTTTGCGTGGACCTGATTCCAGGTAGTTTGCTAAAGTGACATTCTATATTAAGGCTTATTTTCGCCCTATTTTACCCCTGTGATTTTTTAACATTGCTAAACAAGTGTATTTTGTAATTGTTTTTGACGTGGCCTTATTTTTCCTCATCCAGCTAATTCGTTTCTTGCCTGTACTTCTAGGGAAGACTTCAATTCTTTAGCTGCTGATGGAAAAGCTTCTTTGATTTTTAAATTTATACAGTCTGCCATTACCCATGTAAGTTAAATTCATCCTGGGTGACAATTGATAGGCTAGTGGTGAAAAATATGTATGATTTTCTAACACCTCTTTAGTTGTTAATAACATTTGCTTTTATCTTACTGTTTATATTTAGGGTGCTGAAAAGCTGGACGAGTTCACGCTGGAAGTACCAGAAAATAAATTTAGTTTGAAGGGCTGGAAAGCGTTCACTAAACTTGTCACATCAAAACTGGTAAGCAGTGGAATTGTTTCTGAAGGCATCATGCATCGATTGACAGGGATGCAGAAGACATGGCCCAGTTGTCGTGGATGGCGACAATTTGCGCAAATGTCCGGAATGGATGTCCTTCCAGAATTCCTAGGCTCCTGTTCGAAATAGGTGCCCTGGTATGATGCTCGCGGGCTCGGGCACTAACGTGAACGCACCCTTTCTCCTGATCCCCGGATCACAGTGCCCGGGAAGGAGCACCAAATGAAAGAGGAGTACCTCAATACAGCGCAAAATGCATAAGTGCGTAATTTATTTTTTAGACGTGGCTTATTAGTAAAATGAAGTCCCACAAAACAATTGTTGAACCTATATTACGGGAACTTTGCGAACTTGTAAATCAAGACGAATTTTTGAATGTGATGGAGGAACTGGGATTAATACAACCACGTCAGGAGCAAAGCCACAGTAAAATGTCAACTTCCCCAGAAATGCCCCGTTGGAGCAGTTCTTCCAAAAACACAGGTTCTTTGAATAAGGTGAGCCAGTGATGTGACTTGTCTCAAATGCATGAAGCTGTTCTCTTAAATCTTGGTAAATTTTCGTTGTTAATCTTTTGTAATTTATCTTTATAAAAATGTCAATGACGTTAATTCGCATGATAAATGCAGTATGTTGATTATGGTTGCATGAAAGGAGGAGATATAATAGAATGCGTTCAACAAAACTTTGTTCTTTGTTCTTTTATTCCTTTTATCTTCTGTGCATTATAGTTCGCTACTTTTAACTCTTTTCTGACTGTAAATCTTCCATTGACGCGTAAAATCATCTGGTTTTAACGAAAGTGAGATACTTACGGTTACCCCCGTCGGGAATGAGTTAATTTAACCGAAGCCGGAGAAATTGGCTTACGAAATTCCAGAAATCTGAATAGCAGTGGTGGCGCCAGAGGAGAGCTGCTGGGCTACAGCCCCCCGTCGGGGATCCATGCAACCCCCATCGGAGAAAAATTGATAATTCCTCGGAGAACGGACTGGGAGTAAAAATCGACTTGTGACTAGTGAGTTGTTGAAATTATGCAACGTTAATAAGGGGATGGTGGCTTTGACCTTCAAAACATGAAAATTTCCAGGAGGTATCGTCATGGATCCTCTAGATTATTTATTTATATTCGCCCCCCTGTCACGAACCATAACCCTGCGTCAGGGGGTTCCTGGTGCCCCCACTTCTGAATAGGGATCTTCTGATGCGCAACAGCACGGCTCTGAGAGGGTGACCACGATGTCATGGGAATGAGGTTACCGCTACATCTTTCAACAGAAACATATATTTACTGTAAAGTGGAAATTTCATGAATTTGTGTAATTCGGGGTGACTTATAACGGAATTCAACTCGGGGTTGTGCTGCCATGAGCTTTCAAAAGGGTGTTACACCACGAAATAATATACCACGAAAATTCATCTAAATCGTAGAACACCTACACCATTCCACTGTATTGTGGAATAGTTATATGCGTTCGATTTAGTGGCAGAATTCATATTCTTATTTCAAGCTTTGTTTTGCTGTGGGTGCATATGTTTTACCAGGCTTTCCAAAAATAGCTCACCCGCGTAATCTCTCGCT
Source organism: Nanipora kamurai (assembly GCA_036872915.1). Classification (NCBI taxonomy): domain Eukaryota; kingdom Metazoa; phylum Cnidaria; class Anthozoa; order Scleralcyonacea; family Helioporidae; genus Nanipora; species Nanipora kamurai. The sequence continues at coordinate 564,381 of JBAHVQ010000176.1, forward strand.
TGAATTTAAGATCACAGTGGGCTGACAAGGTCATTTCATTAACATTACAGGGATTTAAAATGATTGTATTTGCTTTGTCGTTCTGGCAGCCATCAACTGTCGCTAATTTTTTTGTGCATCAGGAAACTGCTTCTCAGTTGCTAGACTCTTGTCCAACGGCAGCCACTAGTATTTTATCGAAGCCAATGGGCGCATTGCTCCAAACTGGACAGTTTGCAGACATGACGTTCGTTATTTGCGAAGGTAGTGGGCCGACAACATCACCAGATTCTAAAGTCTCCATGAAAAGATCTAATTTAGTACCGGCTCACCGTTTTGTTGTGGCATCAAGGTGTGATTGGTTTAAAAGAGCTTTGACGAGTGGAATGAAGGAATCAATTGACAGGTTAGTTAAAAATCAAAGCATTTACCTCATGCACCTCTACCACCTCCAGAGTAAGATGGTCATTGATTATCCTTCAGTACTTGTGTATTTACCTCGTCTCGTACCCACAAACGTCCATGTTATCTTCGTAATACTTTTATCATTTTGTTTTTAAATTCTCGATTCAAACCGAATGATCTTCTGGGAAAAACTGAAATTACATAAATGGACGTTACAAATGACATTGACAAAACATTACGAATAATTTGGTAAGAATTTGAAGTGAAGAGTCACCATGGTAATACGTCAAATGCTTACTAGATCTTTCGTGGTGATTTGTCAAAGTCATTAGTTACCTATTTTCTATAATTTCAGTTTTTGCATGAAGACTAGTCAGTTTGAATCGAAAATTTACAATCAAAATAGAATTTTGCTTTATTAATCGAAGAACTGTTTACACCGCACGTATTTATCGGATTAGCTTTCGTCTCATGAATAGTGGAAAAAAAATCAATAAAAAATTTGAGCATCCGAATTACCGACAAAACCCGACAGCAATCGTACATCAAAACATTTGCAATACAATGATATAAAAGTAGAGTGCTGCGTCGGCAGTATTGAACGGCTTGTAGATAATCAAAAGGTTTGGGAAACTGTCGGAGCTTAAGAATGGTTAAACCATTCTTGCGTTCCGGTAGTTTCCCAAACCTTTTGATCATTTACATTACAGTCCAGCATTTACTCACTCATGACATGAACAATCACACTGGTCGTTCTATTCCCAGAAATCGTACCATTCTGAGATTAAACTTTTATTTTACTTCGCAGGACAATTCACATTTATGATACGGATGAAGAATCGTTTCAGGAATTCCTGAAATATATTTACACGGGTACCGTGGACACAGTTACGAAAAGCATTGAAAATTTGGTGGAACTTATGACACTTGGCGACCGGTATGAGGTAAAGAATTATTTGACAATAGTTACTTCCCTTACACGTTAAAACGCTCCTAGAAGGGAAAGCAGGTTCTTTGCCCATATTTACTGAAAAAATAAAATGCACCCAACCGCAAATTCTGTTGTAGTTCCAGAGAACTGCATCAGAGTTAGAATTATGTGAAATCCCGTGTGCTAAATTTGGGTTTGTTGAAAATTAGGGCTGAAGATCACTGTTGATAATTAGGCCCAAGGTTACTTTATAAATTAAATTAAAGGAATACACCCATATTAAATTACTTTTTTTAGCATGCTGCAAGAAATATTTATTCCGTCAAAATTATTAAAGAACCTTACCAACCTGATTTCACCTTGGAAATCGTATACATCAGCCTGCTTGGGAAAATAGGGTTTTTACACCCATGTTTTTACAGTATAATCACATTTCTAGGTGGACCATTTAAAAGCAATATGTGAAAGATCCTTAGTACCACACTTCAAGAAAGATAATATTTTCGAACTTTTGGTTCTGTCAGATCGATTCAATGCGCCCATTTTGAAGGTGAGTTGAAATCATGTAAATTTGGTTTGTATCCAACGCATGCGATGAACATTAGGAAACTGGAAAGGGAAAAGTGGTTGAAGCAAAACGAAAGTTTTAAATTTTAAGTATAAACTTTTTCGTCACAACAATGTTGAGATAATTAATTATAATTTGGGTGGTACATGTTAAGAGACATTCCAGCGTTGCCCAAGAGTGGCAAAATTTAACGAAAAAGTTTAGAAGGCCGTTGGATTACGATAT
>JBAHVQ010000176.1:575327-592423 GCA_036872915.1 Nanipora kamurai
ACGAGAAATTCTTGCGACAACTTAACGCTATCCGTGAGGATGTGCAGTGTTTCAATTCTATTTCAGAATCATCCTCAAAAATCCCGCTCGAGTCAACTTTTTCAGTTGACTTCGGCAGTGTAGGTTTAATGTGAATTTATCAACATTTATCATATCAACATATATTTTCCCAACAAATTTAAGGTTGAAGTAGCAGAAAAAAGTTCCCAAAAATTTTTTTTACCAGACTTAATTTATATTTTCATGTTATTTCTAAAGTTTCAAAGTGGTCCAAGAAACAAAAAAGCATTATCATGAATTAACCTATTAGAGATTGGTGAAGTTTTCTTCAACCTGTGACATTAAAAATATATAAAATAACGAAATAATTCCTTTCACTTTAGTAGTGTAGTAAATGGCGGTACCAGCACAGTTTGCCGGTTGTATCACTTTTTTAATTTTTTTTTTGACAGTTGGTAGATTGTATCACTTTTTTTAATTGGCCGGTGGTATCACTTTTTCCAATTAGCATGAAATTTGGTCTTTTTTTTTTAAAGTAGTTTTTAAAGTAGAAGTACTCGGACTAGTAAACCGAAGGTCGCGGATTCGAATCCCTGCTGGGCCAAGTAGAGTTTTCTCTACTTGTCCGGTATGGTTGGTCACTCGGAGTAGCAATTACATCATTATTCTTCATCCGAGTTCATCTTCTACTCTAGACATACAGAAGTGTTTTTTATGTTCACATTTGAAGCACCATACATAAATCTATTAAAGTCTTTAATTAGGACATAATGATTCTCTATTAAAACTAATTCTAAATGATCCTCGTATTTTTCCTTTGAAATGTACAAAGGAAAAGTCTCCATGTTATCATAACCAATCACAGAAATATTTGTATTCTTCTGTTTCTCCACTTTATTTATATCCTTAATTCTCACTGGGAACTCAACTCCTGAGTAGTCCAACTTATTAACAAATTCCTTGTCTACTTTCTTAATTCTTTGTGGGTTCCTTTCTTGACGATTTAAGTGTCTAATATGACACCATCTAAAACACTCGTTAGCCCTTTCTTTGCATTTTGTAATTCTGCTGGTAACTCCACATAAGAACTGCCTCTTACAAACATATATTTGTTAATGTTTATGTAGTGCTCTTCGACTTCTTTAATAATCCAACCAGATCCCTCTGAGGTCCATATGTCTATTTTATTATTAATCTCTTGATATTTCGTCTTTATTCATGACCAATTTTGAGACATTGTTAAAATACGCTTTCTTTGTAATCTTGGGTTTTTCAAATGTCACTACTAAAGTCTCTGTAAATTTAAAACCATTAAACTCTCTCAAGCGATCTTTAAGAAGCCTCCTTACTGCAATCTTCGTACTGTTCAATTGTGCCTAAGGGTCTTCACTATTAACAATGTGAACTTGGTATGATTCACTGTAACCCTTAAGAGCGTCACCAAGTTTCTCTATAATCGTCAAATATACTATGTAGTAGCATTTCTTTACGCCTTTTTAATACAATAAAAAAAGCATTAGAAAAGTTTATAATTGGATTTTAAATACAAATGTGTATCACTTTTGAAAAAAATAACCAAATTTCATGCTAATTGGAAAAAGTGATACAACCGGTAAACTGTGCTGGTACCGCCATTTACTATACTACTCACTTTATATAATATTTAAAATTCAAGGAGTAGTAGTCTACTGGATATCATACCAACTACGAGTTTTTTTGAATGGCATTGAATTTTGCAAGAGGACTTCAACGACTTGAGAAAGCGATAGAAGATTGACAACAGAATATAAAGGGTCCGTGTAAACTGGGTTGGGTTTGCATAAGATGGTTACACTCGGAGAGTAAAAGTGTCCGTATAAATATTTCGTTGGGAAAACGACAACTGTCCGCTAAGCGGGGTTCAGTTTTATTTAACAAATATTGACTAATGCATAGATGTCAAAATAATACAAGTAGTTGCATCGTAACCTTGTTCAAAGATCCAAGTCAATGTCGCCGTGAGCTGTATAACAAATGCAACCAGGAGAATTAGGTGGAATGAGTTTTTATCCTAAATTTTATGAAAAACTATCCATTCCCCAATTGACGCGCATTGATGCACTTTGCTTAACAAAACCTTCAAAACTGCAGGAACTCGTCGAAATTAATTTACAGTCGTACCACCCGACGACTTACGTAAAGGAAACGCAAAAAAGGAATTTGAGGAAAAATTTTTAGTCTTTAACCCTTTAACGTCCAGAAAACGCTCAACGCCATGGAAAAATTCTGGCACACATTCTGGTGAGCGTGCCAAAATGGACTGTTGGTTGAAAATTTTTCTTAGATTTCAAAGATGTTTGTTTCGAGTCGATATTCCACCAGGAAGTGGGAGAAAAATGGAAAAGTTGGAGAAGGGCAGTGGTGTCCTGTACAAAAGAAATTATGGTTAAAGAATTAAAAAAGAAAGTTCGCGTTTGTCCTGTATGATCGTTTGCCCAGCTTACTAGCTCGTCACCAGTGCTTTTGAGAAAGCGGGTGGCCTTTCAACATGCAGGTGTCTAGTAATGCTTCGTTAGACTTCGCTAATCTCTTCAAGAATCTAACAATAATAAAGCAAGAGTTACAATAAATCTGACCGAAATTACAATAGCCAAACAGTAATGCCATATAACCTGCTCTAAGAAACATTGACCATTTTCTGATAGTTTACATTGGTTCGGCAATTGTCTGATGGTGGTGAAACGGCGATTATTTTGTCTGGTGGGCTGGTCGTTCATACGAATTGTACACAGCGACGGATAATATATATCAACGGAGCAACAGGTAAAGAACTACCGACGTGATCTTTTCATGTGGAAAGGTACATTTTCTACTGAAGTCTCAACCATTAATTTATAAAACGGAGCTGTAATCAAACACAGAACATGCCAAGTTAGTCTATAATGACTCTGGCGATGTGGGCCGATAGGCCATGTCGCTGTTGTACCTACGTGAGGTCCTGGATGAAAGTTCGTTATTATATGTCGCCTGCAAGCGATCCAGTAGACCACGAATTTGTTTTAAATATATTAGGGTAAATTACGTGAAAAATAATATATACACGGAAAATGGCGCAGCGGTGTTTTGGTACAATTAGCCTTGTGCAATTAGATCAGCAACATTAGCATAGTCAACGGGCGCAATGGTATAATTGTTGCACCATGTCAACAGTAACTAACTTTCAGTTTGACAGAGAATGAGAGGGACCTTGTAGGTTCAGTTGTTTAAAATTGTGGGCCAATATGATGAAACCAGAAACAATGTTACTACCGTCATCAACATCAAATTCTAATCTCCAAAATTACAAATCTTTACTAAGTTTCCGTTAATTTTAACAACACAAATAGCCATAAGGACGCAGGCGAGTTTCTTTTACAAACAAAGACTTCTGATGTGTAATTTACATGGTCGACGACCCATGACACATCGAGTAAGTTACCAAACATTTTCATTTCCTTGTTTTTAATTTTAACATTGTTACTTATAAAAAGTTGGGGTCGTATACTTCAGGAAATCCTCCAATGTGCCAATGGAACAATATTAAAAATGCAATTAAAAATTTAGAAAAATAAGGCTGAAAATCTTACAAGTCAAAAAGCGATTCTAAATCAACTTTAAACCTTTAACGCGCAGTGTCCGATACATCGGACACCAAGAACAAAAGGACGGAGAGAACAAAGAAAAGAAGAAAAAGTCAGGCGTTAAAGGGTTACACATGAAAGGAAAGATCTTGTAAAAAAGGAAAGTTTGGTTTAAATTCATGACATAACAGTTGAAAGGTTTTTGCCTGATTTATCTGCAATTTTCCTGGTTAAGATCTTGCGAACATGTGCACATTCTGTAATATTATAGCGACAAGTGTACGCTGCCCAGTTATTATGGGACCTAAACTAATTTTCTATATCCAGGCAAAAGGTGAAGAAAAAGGAACCACAGCCTGAATCTATTCAACATGGTTACCGCTGTGGAAAAACCAGAGACGGAAAACAGTCATATTCAAGCTACCTACAAGAACATTTCAAGCCAGGTTCTTGAACTCCTCCATTACGAAATCATGTTTACCTTGCAGCAGCGGAGACACGGCGCAGTAGTAATCCATTTTTTGGTTTGTATTTATGCATTTGCTGCCCTGGCTATTCTCTGTGACGAGTACTTTTGTGCTTCCTTAAACAAGATCTGCAAAAGGTAATGTTTCTGATTATGACAGAATTGGCTTGCTATAGAGTGCTTTATTTTTGGCTGATACTGCTCAAAGAACGAAATAGAAGACCTCCCTAAACGGGATTTGAGTTTCTTCTTACTGTGAATAAATAAACCTGCAACTCCGTAGGTCCTTACTGGTTTTACTCTGCCTAATACCAGACCATTTTACTCGTCAAGGGAAGACCTCCTACCAGGAATTAACTAACCTAGGTAAAACCGTTTTCAACGTTGAACGTTACTACCAAATACATTTGAGGTTTCTAGTTTCCAAGAACTCAACTCTTAAGGGTACAGTTTACCATTAAATCCTGAAATGGAAAAGAAAATATCAAATACAAACGCCATTACGTCGGTCAACCGTTAAAAATTAATTCGATTTCACTCGTTTCTTGTTGGTTTTTTTACTTTGGACTTTCCTTAAATACACGCTCAAGAAACATGTGTGGTAGCGAGAAATACCACATGTGGTATTTAGAAAAAAATAAAGTTTCATCTGGCGGGAACACCTTTTTGTAAACAACTATTCAGATGGAATTTACAGGAGGTAACTCTTGTTCTCGGAGAATTAATGAAAAATTGCCTTTGAGTTTGGCGAAATATTCATAATAACGTGTTATGTAACATATGTTTGGTATTTATTGAACTAGATTTTAAATTAAGAAAGAGTTTGTAAAAAGACATGGTTCAATTCTAAAACACAACTATCATTCAAGGGTACGTTTTATGTCTGAGTAACCATCAGACGTCGTTACTTTTCTCGACCGTTAAATTATCAATTGAATCAGATGAATTAGTTTCAACGCACAGAGAATTACAGTAAAACAAAAAATCAAGATTCCACCTGTTAATTTCCTTAATATTACGTTCTTTTACGTGGTGCCTCTGCCTTAAAGTGCATATGAATTGAAAATTAAGTTTTTCTATCATGAAAGAACTCTTGAAATTAGAACCCAACATCTTTTTACATAACCTTCGAGAGGGGCGAGTTCAAATCCCGCTCGAGTCCACTTTTTCAGTTGACTTCAACAGTTTAGGTTAATTGTGAATTTATCGTTTCATATTACTCGGAGGATGATTCTGAAATAGTACTGTTGCGTTATAATTTCAAGAATTCTTTCATATAAAAAACTTAATTTTCACTTCATATACACTTTAATGTTCATTAACCCACACTGTAGGCTAAGCATTCATCCTGACGTTGCCGGGGCAACCTTCATGGCCGCCGGAAGCTCTATGCCTACAATGTTCATCTCCGTGACGTCGGTGTTTCTAGACGAAGGCGATATTGGCCTAGGAACGATAATCGGATCCACCATGTTTAACATTTTGTTCATTACTGGATTATGCGGTCTGGCGACATCAACGGCGATCAACTTAAAACCATATTCCATTATTAGGGATGCACTGTATTACGCCTTCTACCTTCTTGTTCTGCTCATCACGATGTGCGATGGTATGATACACTGGTACGAAGCATCCTTCGTGTCTTTGCTTTACGGCTTTTACGTTGTCATTATGTACTATAACTCTACGTTAGAACATCACTTCAACGCATGGGCGAAAACACGATTTCATCAGACAAGATCAGCACCCGTATCACCAGCTAAATCATCTGAAAAATCCCTGGTAAAATCACCAGTAATTGCAGCCTCAAAATTGCCCGACGGACTGCCTCTAAGTCCTTCTGCAAGTCCACCAGCTACACTCCATTCAGAAGTGGCTAACGTTGAAAAGGTAGGCCCGACTGAAGTAGGTGACCAATTGAATATGTCCGACGAGCGATCAGTCTATTCCGATACAGACTCCACCATTCCTCACACAAAATACGACGAAGAGCCAGTCGATTCGTTGAGGTGTCCGTCTGGAAGGTGGGCTAAAGTGCGCTGGACACTAATGTTTCCCATCCGTGCGTTGTATTACGTGACCATTCCTGATTGTCGATCAGAGATTTGGGAGAGCTGGTACATAGTAACTTTTGTGATGTCAATTGCTTGGATGGGTGTCCAATCGTATATTTTAGTCTGGGCTGTAAGCGTAATTGGCGTAACAATTAGTATTCCTGAGTGCATCATGGGACTGACATTACTTGCTGCGGGCAGCAGTGTCCCAGATGCCATAGCGAGCTTGGTTATGGCGGAAGAAGGAATGGGAGACATGGCATTAGCTAATGCTATTGGTAGCAATATATTCGACATGCTGTGTTTGAGCGTTCCTTGGTTATTGTCAACCACTTTAGTTCATCCAAATAGTGTTGTTATGATTCATGGTGGTAACATTGTCTACGTCTCGTTAACTTTATTTGGCACCGTTATCATAGCTCTAATAATTCTTTATTGCAATCGATGGAAGTTGGACAAACGTTTGGGTTGCGCTATGCTCATTGCGTACGCATTCTTCTTGACAACAGCGGTGGTTATCGAGTCCTTTCCTCGCGGCAATAACGTTAAACACCCTCTTCATAGACCTGATTTACCTAATAAAGGACTGGGAGTGCCTGAACCACATCGTGGCAAGACCAAAGTAAAACCGACGGGTTTCACCTGGATTTAACGCAGAAACGAGAGACGAGAAAAAGGGATGACCTGCAAAGGGGGACGGTATGTTGATGGAGACATGATTTTCATGATAGCTTTGCGAACAGCAATGATGAAGGTTTGCTGATCAAGAAATTTACTGGCAATGGTTATCACTGACCTCTATATAACAAAACTGCGGGTTTCAGACTCTTTTGTATTGCCAAAAGCGTCTTCAATTGACCGGCGCCATCTTGGCGAGTTATCCGACGAGTTCCGACGAGTTCCAACGAGTAATACTACCTAATACTACATATACACATTCAGAATTATCTTCCGACGGGGAGTTTGGTCCCATGTCCCTTTTCCATCTCATCATACACATATTGCATGTGATTGATTGAGGAGGGTTTATGACATACCAAGATGGCGGACTTTTGGAGGACATTTTTTCAGAAGTTCTTCCGCAGTCCAGTTATATACGGGTCAGTGATGGTTGTGAGGATTTGTGAGATTACGAGGAAGATATTTGATGATGAAAATGGCGAGGATGGTAAATTTATGGCAATGATGACGATGTTGATGAAAGGGAAGATGATTATGGAAGAAGCGAAGATGATGATTATAATGATAGTAATGGTGATGATTGCGATTGCAATGATGGTAATTATGGTAATCGCGACTGTGATGATGACGATGGGAATTATTATAAGGATAACAGTGGTAAAGAGGATTGTTTAACTTTTCCCCAGTCCTTAAGGCATACACAAACAATACTCAAAGTTTAAGAAGTAATGAAGCCATAATCGTAACTGGAAAATGAATACCAATGATCAACACAAATACGGATGCGAAGTTATTAGGTTTAAACATTTTACTTGATCTCAAACCAAAATCCGATTAGACTGAATAGATTTTAATTTCGTTTATTTAAAACAATTATATAGTAATAAAGAATATCTTCAGAAGTAACTATCATAAATTAATCTTAGTTTTTTTACAATACAAACATGTAAAAGTTTAATAAAAATTCGATAATAAACATACTCATCTCTCACGTATTAATTTAGTGGTACTCTCGACCTCAAGTAGCAAATATACTAATTAATTATACTAATTAATTATACTAATTAATTTAGTGGTACTCTCGACCTCAAGTAGCAAATATACTTTCAGGTTGGTCAATCCTATTAGTTCGTACTTAAAGAGGATTTATGATTTTGGTGAAAAACACTTTTTGTAGAGAACACTAGCCTGATAATTGCACCATCTATAATCCAATTAAAATCTTGCTGAAATCCCATTTTTTTTGCTTCGCACACTGCGAGAGTTTTTGTGGTTGTCACATAAAGCTGAAAACAACGCTTCACCAAGACTTAATATGCAGAGGTTCGCTAAATTAACTTCTTTCCTCAGTATCAACATGATTTTGCCCAGGAATACAGCTCTAGCTAATTCAGAAGAGAAAATATGTACAACCTGTTTGTTTCTTCCTTAGACATTATCTGAGTCTTGAAAAATGAGCTAAGAATAGAATCATACGGCTATAATATGAAATGATAAATTCATTGTGAATTTGTCACTATCATACTGCTATAAAGATTCCAGTTTTCTGGTAGAAAACGACGTTTCGAGAAACGTTTAAAAAATTTCCAAAATCCAGTGATCCCACGAGCTCCAACTGATCATCTTGATTTCTGACATTAAATCGCGACAGTTTTCAACTTGATAAATGAAGTAGTTACAAGCCTGTCGATAAATGCCCATCAACATTTGTAAAGCAGTTCGATGTCTGACGTGTTGAACTGAATAGGCCTCCGTTATTGAAAGCCACTGACGATGACCAGAAGGTAGTCATGTTGGTAAAGTGTTTCACAAAATCTTGTCGTATTCCTAACAGAAGCAAATGGGAAAAAACTCTGATCGGTTTCCTATGGAACCTTACTTGTTAAACATTTTTGAAGCAGGTTTTCAACCTGCGAAGCAGATTACCTCTTACTTCGAAAAACCACCTTGCAACAGTTTGTTTTACGCAAATTTGCAGAGTACATACGGGCAATGCATTCTTCAATTTCACTAACCTTAACTTTGAATCAGTTCGAATACATCAAGTCCTTGGCAGTTTTGAGGAAAAATGGAAGCGACGTATGGCGGTCCTGATGAAGTCTGAAAATAAAATAAATTCTACAAAGATTATAGAACGATTATAGAAGTATTTTATAAGATAGCAGCAGAAAGAACTGGTTTTTTTAATGTTTGATCACATGATGTGCGTGTTTTACCTTCCGGTTTCCAAAGAAGGATCTGGACTGAGAACTGCAGGAGCAATGCTATAGTAAGTACAAACAAAACACCATCATACGCAGATCTAGGGGGACGATCTCTTGGTTGGAAAATTGCACCCTTTGCTCAGCAAATGCCCCCCTCTTGCTTGGCAAATTGAACCCCTCACAGAACGTACGGCGAATCTCGGTAAAGTTACCACTTGAAAATGATGAAAATGAAACCAACGAAAAATTTTTGACTTCTCGCATTATTATTTGTTGTTTTTCCATAAGGCACCAATAAAGCGTTTGGATAAACTTAATGATAACAAATCTAGCCACCAATCACTTACTTGGGTAGCTTCAGCAAACCTATCAGCTCATTAGCTCTGATTAATAACGTTTCCTTGTCGGCTAAATCAATGTTGAGCTCCTGAAACAAGACGAACGGTGTGTTAAAAATACAAAACAGCGTGCAAATAATGGCCGTCACCACTACAATAGAGAAAATTAGCAAATCTCTTACTGATCTAAGCTTGGAAACTTTGCTAATGCATAGAATAACTTTAGGAATCAAGTCTTGACATCTCGAAGCAAGCTAAAAGGGAAGGAGTAGAAAAGGGTTTTCAATTAAATTCTTTTGCGACCCAAATTTCCAAATTCGTGGCGGCCCAGCGACACAGGCTTGGAGTTAAGACTCCAGACTATAGAATTAATCGACAGAATGCAGGTTCCAATCTCTTGTCAACAATCAGGCGGGGTCAACCATTTGTCCTCAAATTCACTATTTCGTGTAAAATGAACTCCTGGAGATTATTTTTGTGTAAAAAACATACGGTTTGTTTCGGGAACGATGATAACTTCTTTTATTTTTAGGAGTACTCTGTCACTTATCGAGGAAACTAGACTGGTGGATCTGATCGTGTTATTCTTGGCATTTTACAGAAAAACGACGTGACAGTGGAGTCTAATTTAAACTATTTTGTGACAGTTGGCCACCAAAAATGCGATTTGGCAGATATATAAAGGTAAAAAAATTCTTCAATTTGTCCCCTGTCACGTAACCGAACACGTATTCTGTCTAATAATTCCATGCTCGAGCCGTAGGAAATCCAAAGTATGAGGAGACGCGCTTTTGGGTCACGGCCCACATTTCGAAAACTCCTGATTTACTTGAAATGTCATTTACCTTGGCTAAAGCGGACATCAATACGGAAACTAGACGTGGGCTGCAAATATCCTGAAAAACAAATTGTCAGTCCCGAGCCTTAATAGCTTGTCTGTAGACGACATTACCAAAACAACCAAACATAATAACTGAAGAGATGTAGCGGCACAAAAAGAAAATTACCTGCTTATTTTCAGCGTTCATGGTGAGGGTTAACTCGTACGTCGTACTTTCAATAGCCTACATTGTATATATAAAACACTGAACTTCAGTTTGATCATAAGGTAGACACAGTCTAACTAGAGGTTGGTGTAGGAAGTGTTAAAGGACATATTAAGATATAAAATGAAAATGTGATGGACCAAACTCGAAGTCTCAGTGGTGTTTTGATTCTGTTCCGGAATATAAAATGTGCATTCTATAATACCCCCTCTTGTCAGTGAAAACATTTTTTGATTAAGCAATACAACTTTACCATGCTTTTCTAATATCATTTAGTGTTATACCGGTGCGATGTAAATTATAGATCCAATTCATTTATTGGTGAAAATTACCTCGTGGAATTGTATAATGAGTTGGTTGCCACATCTTTTGTCGTGTTTACTTGATACATATTCACCAATAACCCAAACCTGCAAGAACATTAGGCTTAGAATATTCCAAAGTATCGACAAGCATACTTACCAACCAATCAGTTAACCAGCTGTAATTTAAAAAATACAGAAATTTCGAATGTAACAGAAAAAAGTTAAGGGAGTACTCTGCCAAAAAGCGAGAAAACGAGATACTGCATCTTGTTTTCTCGGATTTTTTTCGGAGAACTAGTGACTCGTTGACTGGCCGATTGACCAAATGGCCAAGGGACCAATCGACTAACGGACCAACAAACTTTCAGACCGACCGATTGATCGGTCAACCAACCTACCAACCGACCATCCCATTGACTGACAGCCGGATCAACCGACGGATCTAGATATCGGACAGCCGGCCTACCCACCGAGATAAACAAATACACCACTTCGACGTCCCGAGTATTCAGAGACTGGGGCGAGTTTGGGAGTGAAAGGAGTGAAAAATTTCACAGAAAAAATGACGTAAGTTCTTTTTATGTAGTTACTCTCAACCCACTTAGTCGCTAATCTCCTTGATTCTTCGACTTAAATCAGAAATCCTGAGCAGGTCTATGATGATGACTGCGAAAACCTTAATATTTCACCGCCAAACTCGTCCCGGTCTCTAATACTCGGTACGTCGAAGTGGTGTATTGTAAAGTCGCTAAATAACGGAGTAACTAAAAATATTTAATAGAGAACTGAAGGCTAAGAGAAGATTGGTTACAAAGACGGACAAATTAACGAACGATCAGAGAGAGAGAGGCTCCTTACCAGATTTGTAAAAAAATTCTCCAATCCAATTTCCAAGGTTTTTGTTCCGTTGACAAATTCAATGAGTTCGTGTGAATAGTCAACAACTAAACTTGGATGTTGTTTAAATATTACCAAAATTTCATCAGCCAATAAACTGAAAAAGGAAGCAACTACATTTTGATTCGCCAAAGTGATGAATTGGTAAGAAACAAAAGTATTTTACGGCAACCGATGTTGTACCTTACAACATTTTTCCGGTAACCTTTAATGTTGATAACAGCTGTAACTCTTTCAAGGACGACCGGAAGAAGTGTTCTGCCTATGTCGAGACTTCTATCTTTCAGCACAGTTTTAAAGTAGATTCTAGATGCAAGAGAAAAGTGTAAGATCATGCTTTAAAGACGCTCTTTCACTAGTCTTTGTGGCAGCTACAAACAGATTCTGCATAGCGTAGAATAGCATAGCATAGCATAGCATTATTTTATAACATAAGACAGCATACCGAAACATAGCATATCATAGCAAAACATGGCACAGAATGTTATCACATAATACATATTACAAACAAATAGTTCACAGCTTACCTTAGCATTAGACAAGCGACCTGGGAACAGACCATTACTCGAGGATTATCAACACAGTCTTCAAAAATAGAATGAAGTATATCTAATCTGTAAAAGACAAAGTAAGATGCTACTACATTTCAATGTAACATTTCACATTAAAAAGCTAACAAGATTCTAGCAAATCTAGCAAAAATCTAGCAAGATTGAGACAAACGAACAAATTTAACGTACCCAGGTCAAGAATCAGACTTGGTTTGACAATATTGCGGCTTGAAAAATTTTGCACGTAGCTTGAAAAAGTACTGTTTATGACCCAACGATTCGACAGTCCGATCTAGAGGTTCACCATGGGCGATGGTTCTGAAGTTAAGATCACTATTTAATATCACGTCATCAGCGGTCCTGTGAGGATATAAATAGGGACATCATCTTTACAACGATTGACCCTAATGAAACGTTAGGTCATAAACGGTAGCCTTGCCATCAATGTTCAAAGCTTTTCAAGCCAAGAGTGGAGCCAAACCATGCCTGACGTTGAGGACATATCAGCGCATTGTTACTTGGTCATAATGACAGTACAAAGTGCAAGTCCTGCATTAAAATAAGTATCATATGGGAAATACGACAAAGATATTTCCTATCAATGTTTTTATAAATGATCGAGACCCTTGGTGACCCAGTCGTAATTTTCTGGCAATCAGGAACTTCACATTAAACGTAAGTCGACATTTAGATAATATGAACAACCAGGAACCCCATTTCCAACTTCTGTCTTCCTTACTTGTCAATAGTATCAGCAATGCCGCCTTCTCTTCTAAGGATAAATGCGAATATTGGCTTGTAATTAACGTCTTGGAAGGCAGCAACAGACTTCCGAAGTGACGCCACAAACTCGTCAGGTGCACTACCCTCTGAAAGCCGATCGTCGAATAGGAGACGAGAAAAGAAAAGATGAGGGACAGGTCAAAACTGATCACGGCTTCGTATAAATGTGACGTGTATAAATAAAGTGCATTAAGGTTATGTACAGAATGTGAGATCTTGGAGTATCACAGACGACACGAAAACGTTCGTAAAGTTTATGTTTAGTTTCAGCCGATCAGGATCAGAGGATAAGAATTTAACTACGTCTTAATCACCCGATGGCTGACTTAATTGTGATTAAGAGTTTTATACAACTGGTCCCGGTTGTATAAAACTCTTAATCATGATTAAGTCTGTCGTTGGGTGATTAAAACGTCGTTAAATTCTGATCCTCTGATCCTGATTGGTTAAAACTAACCGCTAATCATGATTAAAGTTAATTACCTTTTTATACAACCGGCCCCCGGGCGCTGGTAACCAGGTTTGCATTGCATCATTGCACTGTTTTAGGAACGAACATTGTCATGATATTTCAGCTTACTTGTAACCAGGTCCTCAGCCTAACTTTGGAATAGCGAATTAAGATACGGAGACAGATGCAGGGTTAAAGTTACGAACGTGCGCTTGTTCGAGTGATCAACAAATGTATGAATGTTGTGTATTAGCATTATTCATGTTTGACCTGAGCATACGGCCACCTTGCCGTATCAAGGCTACCGCTTAGCTAGCACAGGTCCACGTTGTAACCTTCAATGTTCATCTCAGTCTCACTGGCGATCAGAAATATTTTATTCATTTATGCATTTATTTACTTACTTATTAATTCATTTATTTACTTATTTACTTATTCACTTATTTACATATTTACTTATTTATTCAGTGACTTATTTACTTATTTATTATATATTATTTATTTGTTAATATATTTATTAATTTATTTTTTTATTTTTTAAACAAAATTATCAAAAAGGATGATTAACGTGGGGCCGCGTGTGGTAATAAGAGCCGTAACTATAATTAATTCATCATCACCACGGTTTTTTCTAATGTACCGCCGTTCTAAAAAAATCACTGAATAATCCCCAAATATCAGCATTGCTAAAGCAGGGAGGGAATTACTGAATTCTCAAGGTAAGAGAGGGGCATTTTGTAATAAATATTTAGCAAGAATAAATAGACTCACGTTTTCCTACATGCTTGACTGTTTCAAGGGCGGCCGAGAGGCATGGCAAGTCCAAAAGAAAGTGAAAGACCTTCGACAAGAAAAGTAAAAAGAGAAGAACTGCCATCAGTTTATCCTACAGCAGCTGATGAAAGCAGATCTCCTGAACTCACTTCAATAAACGTCTTCTCTGACACCATTGCAGGTAACAACTCCAAAAACTCTTTCAAGAAAGTTCGAGGAAACCAAGCGACAATCTGTCGGTAATAATGTAAAAGCTAAGGCTTGAGGATGTTCTACAGTCTTAAAATGAAGATATCTTAAGCTTGCCAAAGACCGTCTTTAAAGTAGAGGAAATCGACTTGCGTTTATAGTACCTGCCAGGATAGGTCTTTGTTGATAGCACGGAAACAGTGTTACAATAATCGAACCCTTAGCTTATGCGCTTTCATTTTGTTTCCGTCTGAGAGAAGCCCGCACTTAAAATGCCGGATTTTTTAAAAGCTAACTAAACATTACCACCGGTCAAGAGTCCTGACATGAAATAAGTTAACGTCGTACCTTTAAAAGGTTAGGGAAGAACTCTGTGAAGACCGTGGTAAAATGGCGCAGTTTCTCCATATTTTCGCGACAGAAGTTTACTGTTTCAAAGGCAACTTCAGGGCTATTGAGTATAACAAATGCACACGGGTTAATTTAATCTGTTAGATTCACCATGTCAATTGAAAAGAAATAAAAGAAAGAGAAGAATAAACAGGACTTAAATAGCCATCACAACACATTAAACCAAGGAAATCTGGATGAGGAACCAAAACATAAAGTCAGTCGTGATGGTGCGTCGAACCTGAACCGTTCGAGACATTCCCGTCAGGAGCTTAAAAACTTTCCTGAGTTTATAGCTAGAGGAGCAAGCGCACTTTAGAATTACACACATCAAGCAACCACGTTCGGTACAATACTGTACCATACAGTTTATGTTGGTGTAAAAAGCTCCGTATTTATTGGCTAACCTTGAAAAACTACTGGCTAAAACCTGTCCAAAATAGAACCTACAATAAGGTTCGGGATCTAGAATTACGGCTTCTCCTGTGACAAGAGGAAACAAATCAAAATTACGTAAAAACCATAGTTCTCATATTTATCTTGGGTGACATTCAATAAGATTATCGAAGCTATTCACAGACTGTTCTCGTCAAACCGCAACTAGATAACAAGGAATAGATCGACGGCATGGTAATGGTCTAATCTTGTCATTCATTTTGACCAGCAGTATTTCTAGAACATCTTCGTTCATTGTACAATAAATACGATACAGACCGTATTCAGAATGGCCGCCAGTTTAAGTATTCTTTTATGTGCATCTTAAGCAGCCTTTCTCGCCTATTTGGTAACACAGATTCTTTTGAATTACAAACACGAAGACGAGGCGAGTGAGGCTAATATACATGCTCATAAAAGAATATTTTAAACAGCCTCTATTATGAACGAGGTCTATACAAATACAATTATGGAAAATAACCGCTCATGCCCAACAAGGTGTTTTACTTTACACTTGTACGTAAAAAACCCACCTCCAAACATGTGGGCTACACCAGAGTGATTTTCAATACACTCGCAAGCGAAGACAACCACTTACACCCAACAAAGTACCTAAGCTTACCTCCGTAGATACGAAACCTTTCCAAACATGTGGGTTGGCTAACACCACCCTTACAGAAATATCAACAACGGTACATCAAAGACCATGTTAGACTAACCATGGTTAACAATGAACAGCACCATTGGTAAAAGTGCATCCATCCAAGGAATAGGCCACTTTTTCACCACGTTGTAAATCCTTCGGACAGCTTGGGTTGCTTTGGGAACTAAAGCCTTTTCTTGAGCACAGAAAAAATCCAACAGTGTTACAGCTTCTATAACACACTGTAAAAAACAAACGATTGATGTAACAGAGCAGGAACTGTTACGTCCCAAATTTTAAAAAACATTTCGATGCACTATTAAGTACGATTTTACCATGTATGTGGCGGTGTTGTATCGGATATACAACCAATCGAAGGCGACCGATAGTATGTCCGATTCAACGCCGACGCGAATATTGTGAAGTACTTATGATATATATGCACATAAATATTCTTATTATGAAAGTACTGAGTTTTCCGTACGATAAAGGACACGAATAGAAGTCGTACGCTTAAAACTGAAAGGCTCTGATTGACCGGACAATTTTTTCGCTTGTGAAAAAGTATCGTATCACCATTATTGGTCGAACGATATTTTTCACCAGTGAAAAAAATCGTATCGGCGTTCTCATTGGGTTCGGTTGTAAGCAAGGATTTTAATGTTTTGGCAGACTGTAAGTTACCAAGAAACGCTACAAGGAAAGGACGCTGAACAAGAAGTTTATTATGAATAATTCTGACAAGAACTAATGAAGGAGGCAAGTTTATGTTGCAAACAATGTACAACTTTAACGAAGGAAATCCGTCGGAGTGTAATAAGGTAACAGTATTGTTAATTAAGTAACCGGGTTCGATGGTCTCCAAATAGTCAACTTTAAAACCTGTCTGCTAATACAATAAACAAATTACATCATGGTAAATGCTTTGTACGATTTATATTAACTCGTTGTGATGTGTCATAAAACTCACTCGTTCGTTCGGTTTATAATATCTAACAACTGGTGAATAAAAATCGTACACACATTTACTATGAAGTAACCTCTATATGTTCATCACAAATGCTAAAGATAAAAATGGTTTTCAGGAGGATTTTGTCTTACAATTACGACTACTGATTGAATGTTCATTCCTTTTGTTTTTTCCACATGATTTATTAATGAGTATTATAAATAATCTTACGCGCCAAGAATTAAGAGCATAAGCTAAAAAGCTAAATAGGCCGTTTGCAGCTAGCTAAAAATAACTCAGAACAATGAAAAACTGGAGAGCATGGAGAACAGTGGGATTTC
>JBAHVQ010000176.1:592523-610849 GCA_036872915.1 Nanipora kamurai
TAAAAAACAATGTGATACTCAAAGAAACTCTTCGGTTATTGAAGGCAAATGCTGATTTAAGTGTCTGAGCGAAGCGACGACTACAAAATGCACGAATGTGCACGATTAATATACCCTAGATTGCACATACTTTTATTCAAACCATTACTTTATTTTGACTTATTTCTCACTTGAATATCATGTCTCATGTTTTATGTAAGTCGCTGCTTATGTTGACACATAGAAATGACCATAATTTCTGTTTTCTGTTATTATTACACTGACAAAACTGCATTGTGTGCTTTTGTTGTTGTTTGACATTCGCAAAAATTTATTACGTGTGTGCTTGACACTTCTTAGTCACTAACGTATTTTAACCATCCAAAAGTAACGACCCCCCGAAAGTTGCGGCCCCCCGAAAGTAGGGGCCCCCAAAGCCTGCTAAATTCGAAAGTAACGGGGGCCGTTACTTTTGGGATTCTATGGTAGATGGTGAGAGAAGTCATGAAGAATGCTAATTAGTGGAGGCTAATGGACAGAGACAATGGGAGGACAAAGGTAGTCATCAGGAAGTGACAGACATACAGAGAATAGGGGCAGACAAAAAAAAAATATTAGAAAAGTGTTAAGGGAAAAGATCGAATATTGGCATTAAGGGAGGGTTTCAATTTAGAAATTGGAAGACTCTCTTAAATGAGAACATCAAGGGGTGTTGAGCCTGAGGAAATGATGGAAAAATCATCAAAAAAAGATCAGGAGTTCGCATACCCTAGTGTACACATGGGTATTTCGGCCTACACTGGTAAAGATCTTTCTACCTCCACCTTGTCTAGTGTCCTCGCTCACAAACGTAAGACCGGTCATGACATTTCTTTTTCTTGAATTCATACTGGAAATCCATAGCTGTATAGAAATTGTTGATTATGCAACAAAGGTCAGAAATACAGTCATATAAACTTACCACTTCAAACATGGAACCCAGGTTTGGAAAGCATTCTTCATGTCTTGTGAACAATAGTGGAGATACATATTTCAACAAGACCACTGCCACTCTTTTAACACAAGTGTGGTCCATGTTAGCCCATGAGGGTAATGAACCACTTTTGGGACCAAGAAGACTGAACAACAGAAGTTGCTGGATTTCTCTGACCTTGACAATTTCATCATTTGTTTTTGAAATCTTGCTCATATCAACAAAAAAACTTTTCTAGAATGTAAAAAACATTTGACTTCTATTTCTTTCTAACACATTAACCCCACAATTACCTGGTATATAATCTTGTACTGAATAAAAAGTTACATTTGGTGGAACAAAATTTCCTTGCATTAGCAAGAACAAATTTCTAAAATGGCAACTCTGACAGTTAGAACAAAAATGCTGGAAGGTCAAGAAACTACCAAAACTAAAAGCAGGATTACATGAATTTACAGGATTGCATGAAATGTTACAACAATTACTAGCTAAATAACATAGATGAGGGCGAGAGTTTAAAGCAGCAGATAACACCAGGATTGTAATATTATGCCAATTCATTGCACAATCTTGAAAACTACAGGTTGATCAAGTTAAGTTATGTTTTACTTTGGTAATTTTTTTTTGACATGGGGTTTACATTTTATCATCTCATAAGGTAAAAATCCTGGTGAAAGCACTGAAGAGGTCAAATCAAGATAAGTTTAGGGTAAGGCTTTGACTAACCTATACTTTCATTGATGTTTTTTGATCAGATTTTGTCAACTTGATAGATGTAATTATTCAGGATTTTGTACAATATTGCATATGATGTTGCATTGTGTGTACGTATATGAAGCTTCACAGTCCCTGCTCTCTTCTAGGCAAAAAAAAAACAAACCAATTGTTAACCTATTTCTATGCTACTTACTACTGAATTATCCTCATTTCCATGGCTTGTTTTAAGCTCTTTCTTCTTCCTTTTACTTTTCCCACCTTTAGCCTTTTTTCTCTTTCCTGTAAAATAATGATGTATTAAGCTACAATACATACAATTTTTACAATTATAAGCAGTAGTATTTCTTAGTAGTTAGACCTTAGTTTACAACTGTTTATGGTTTTTAGGGTCCAACATATCTGCCAACTTATCTTTTTCATTTACCATGATGTTGATGATACTACACCAATATGGCAAGAACCCAAACATGGCTGACTACATTGTTTTCAATAAACAATCAAAATTATGGCCATGCTAAACCTGAAAACAACTACTGGTACTAATAATAATTTGTCTATTTGGCTTCCAAAGTTGCAGTTTTACAACATTAAGCCTTTAATGCCCAGAGCTCCTCCCTGTGATGAGTAAAATCTTCCAGCATTAGCTAGAGTAAAGTGAGCCCTCATCCTTCAACTCTTTCTTTGCAGAGGAAACTTTACTGTCTGTACATTTATATAATGTTTTTTTGAGGCATGCATATCTAATGGTATTAAATAAAGGGTTAATGGGTTATAGGATTTGGTATAATAATCTTGCTCTTCAAACTGTGGAATACCAAGAACTCAGAAAAATTCTGAGCTCCAGACAGGATTTAAACTCATAATTTTCTGATGCTATTAAAGTGCTGTAACCATTGAGCCACCAGAAATCAGAACTCAAGCCAGATTTAAATACTGTAAGCAACCTTGGTCATCCACCTAATTCTTGGCATTCCACAATTTGATATAACAGCAAAATGTATCAAAAGCCCTTAACTACTAATTTGTTTAAAAAATCTTAAAACAACTACATGTACTAATTTGTCGGACACTGAACGTGATAATACAAAATTATATGAGCAATCTTGTGAAAAAGCTAATCACATGAGTTGACATTGCAATTCTGACACCAGTGGAAAGTGGTTTACAGTACAGTAATACACAATTTTCTATCTAATGTATTGTAATGTTCATTAATTTACAAATAACATTTTCGTTGTACTGATTCTGAACATTCTTTAAAGCAAAAGCAGATTGTAATTCATACTTTTCACTGCACGTGGACTTCTGTCGCTAGGCTGTGGGATTTCTTGGACCCCATCCTTGAAAAATATTGAATTTAACACTTAATTATTAAATAACAATATTTTCATTAAAATGAAATTCGCATTCTTGGATATGGATTAAAAATGACTAAATTGTCTTAAAAATGAAACCAAGGAAGTACAAATATATGTTAACCGACCTTCTCGGAGTCCATCTTGAAAAAGAGCTAGATGATAACCACCTGTCACACGAAAGACTGCTGCCCAAACATTACCCAGATTCATAAACAAAATGTCGATTTCGTCAAACTTAATGCAAAATTTGTTTCGTCGTCATTTTCTCTGTCGACGTTTATGTACGAAGACTAGACAAAGGGTCTTGAGACCTAGTCCACTTGTAGATAAAGTATTAAGAGTGGATCATGCTGGTGAAGTTGGGGCAGACCGCATATATGCTGGACAAATGGCGGTTTTAGGCCAAACTAAATCTGGTCCCGTCATCCAGGTACGGTCTGACATCCGGAATTCTTCACTCAAGACCCAGATCTGTTAAGCCTACAACGTAGTAATGACCGTCAAGTATGCTTTGTCTGTCTTATCTTTGCGTAGGAAATGTGGGACCAGGAAAAAGAACACGTCAAAAAATTTAAAGAACTGCTGCCTCAGTATAGAGTTAGACCTACAGCTTTGCTTCCGATTTGGCATGTGGCTGGATATGTTTTAGGTACAATCCAGTTAATTAGACATAACTTTTATTTATGAATACCACAAGAATTAGAGAAACCAGTATTTATATGTAAAATCGCAGGAGAGATGGACTTGATTCAAATTGTCTTGGCAATGGGTCAGTAACATGGTGTCTGGAATGTGTCATTAGTTTGTAATTTGTTTAATTTCTAAGTTATTGGACAGTAGTACCAATCAGAACATCGTATGCAGGGCCATTTGTAAAGGGACCTGGGTATGAGTTTGGTGCCAATCATACATGGATATTACTGAAATCCGAGTATTGAAATTTACGTGGTTTCCTTGGGAGCAGCACCATTTCATTTTTTTTTAATTTCATTTTTCCTTTCTTTTTTATTTTGAATTACTAGGTAAGTTTGTCTTAATTTTTGCAGGGTTTTACATTGATATGTCATGTCAAAGAGACAGTATATAGATGTTCAGATCGAGCATTACAGATAAGGGGAAGTTGCATACGTGTAAGATACACTAGTGCATGTAGTTTAAGAAAACATAACTAAGACTGATAGACACTTTCCAATCTGTATATCCACTTCCTTTACATTAATAGGTGCTGGTACAGCTTTACTTGGTGAAAATGCTGCCATGGCCTGTACTGTAGCAGTTGAAGAGGTCATCGGAAATCATTATGATAAGTATGCCTGAATTGTTCATATTTCTTTAAACTATCTAAGCCTCATGGATATAGACCACTATACGTAGACCACTACATGGATATGGAAATTTTTATGTTTATTTTCCTCCAACAGGAGAACAGCTGTTCCTGACTGGCATAACTATAAATTTTTTTACTGATATAATGAACTTATCTAATCCATGATTATTTATTCCCCAAATACTTTAAATTTATTATGTCAAAAACCTCCCCTTTGTACAATATTAATTTTTCTCTCTTGTTATAGCCAATTGAGAGAGCTTTTAGAGTCTCCAGATGATATAGAAAATCACAGAGAACTACTAGATGTGGGTGGTATTTACTGTAAAACCAAATTTATATATGTTGAGTTCTATTTTTCCTTGTCTATCTTGATCATATAAGTGTTAAGGTGGCTCCTTAGAGTAATTTTTAATGGGAGACTGGTAACTAAATATGGTTCTGCATGCATGTGTAGATAGTGATCTTTTTGAATCATTATTCTATCACAACACTGCTGATGGTGTTAGTACAAATGTGAAATTTTGGATGTTTGCTTTGGTGAATCTCTTTTAAAATTGGTAATTAAAGAAACAGAATAAGTTCAACAACATATCGCATTTTCAAAATTTTGTAAAACATTTTCAAAAAGATAGAATTTTTAAAATCCATTTAGTCTATTGCAAAATATTGATATTTTGATATTTTACTCTTTAATGAAATATTTACCCCCATTCCAATTTTTAGAAAAATTCACTGAAGAAATCCAAACATAATGTGTCTTAAATGTGATAATCATGAAAATAAGTCAATTTTCCAACACTATCGTTACTATATTAACAATCAATAAATGTGCAATGCAATGCAACAAGTGTCTCATGTTTATCATGCTTCTTGTACAGTTAGACACACTTTGTACCAAATTTATAACTATTTTAAAGATAAAAATGCCCATAAATGCAGACCTTACTCAGTGCATCCTATAAATATAGAAACTGTATGGAGCCACCTTAAGTAAGAGTTAAATGCTGTGAATGGAGGCTTAGACTACCATAAAGCTAGGTTAATTTAAATTAAGGTGAACAAGAGTTAGTTCTGTTTACAGTACACTGTAATCTAACCATGGTTAATGCTACCTAGGAGAAAACCAGCATTAGCTCCTGTTGGAACTAGCATTTTCATCATAAAACTAATCATAAAACTGATCATGCATTCTGATTTTCAAATGTGCATGTGTATGCACTACATCATAGTTTAAACACATCACTTTTGAGAGGTATTTAAACAATTATGGCACAAAGTTATGATTTTCTTTTGTGGGTGATAGGTCATAAAGGAATTTCGAGATGATGAATTAGAACACTTGGAAACAGGTCTGGAACATGATGCATTAAATGTAAGTAAATAAGTTAGTCTTAATAAGATACTTTTAGGTCTGGTAAACTCAGAAAATATAACAAAACTCAAAACTAACTGTGCATGTTGTACTATTATTTCAGGCACCCTTGTATTCCACAATGAAGCAAGTTATCCAGACTGGTTGCCGCACTGCAATTTGGCTGTCAGAAAGAATCTGATGTTCAACCCAATTGCAGGTGGGAGGCATTGCAGGAAAAACCTGACCAGTGCAACTTCAGCAATTTTGCAATGTTTTTTTAGTACTTCTGCTGCTGAAATTAAAATAGCTAGCAATGAAGAAGTCCTGGATAAAGCTTTGGGCATGTTATAGAATATTCTATGAACTGGATAGAAATACTACAGAGATGTGAATGACATTACAAAGACTTTAAAAAGATGGTATTGATAATATGAGAAAACACCTTTTAAATCTTGGTGCAACACCATGATTTGCTTTGTTTTTCCCCTCCATAAGGCATTTTCCAGTTGAAATGATGTCACTCATCTTTAATGTGATTGCAGTACAATGAGTTTCCTGAAAATTTCTTGATTTTTAAAACACAGGTTACTCCTGTAGTCCTATGCATTCAAGCACAGATACATGTATTTATAGCACAGCAGCAGAGGTCTGCAAAAGTTAACTGCAGTTGGAAGAAATGCCACACATAGAGTTGAGGCTACAATGGGCAAAGGTAAACAGGCTTGCTGAGCATCGTTAGTTCCTGTCCAGTACCATGTGTTCAGTAAAACAGTCAAGGACAAATTTTTCAGTAAAAACGTGTACATTAAATCAACCCAAAGAGCACTGGGGTGTTCTTGCAACAAACAAAGAACTATTCTGCCAAATATGAATAGTAAGTTGTGCTGCTCAAAATGTATTTAACATTAATTTTTAAATATAAGTTGGGCATAACATGGGCATTTATGCAAAGGCAGTGTCTGGTAAGCAGTTGAGAGCTTAACTGCTTTTGTCACCCATGACCAAGACCATGCAGGTAGGCATCCTGGCCACTAAGCCCAGGAGCAGGACCTTAATAGTAATGGAACCAAAAATTCATTGTGTAGTGAACATCAGAGTTGACCAATTACTGGTACCCAGTAATAATATGACTTCTGTTTTACCATGCTTGCCTACCTAAAAAGAGTGGTTTTATTAATTTTGTGTTTACTGGTAATTTGTAGCAGCATCTGTAAATATGAGGTAGAATCAATGTTTCATTAATTAATTCTGTATCAAACATTTCTTTTGAATGTCACTTATGAGTAAAAAAATATTTTTCAGAATGACATTCAAGTGAGATCAAGGTGAGACCAAGATAAAGGGCAATAATATTTTGACTTATTTTAAAGTCACTGTCAAACTACCTTTGTATTATTTTTAACTCTATATTATGTTTTTGGGTGCTTCATTCTTTTTAAAGTTGTTGGCTGGTCATGGTTGGGCCTAAGAAGTGTTAATGAGTTTAAGGAGACCCAGTTTCAATTGGAATTTACAGTAATTATTAGAAAAAGACTGATAAAATAGTAATAATTGTTTTTCTTTTAGTGTTAACAAATGTGCAATAAATACTCCTTGAAACTCCAGTTGGTATACCCTACAATACAATAATATATATAATACAATAATATATAATACAATAAACCTTATTCAAAAAGGTTAACACTAATTATAATTGCCAGTGAGTATTCTCCTTGGCAGCCCTCTAATTTTAAGCTACCATACCTACATTACAGCAGTACCTGCTAAAACAAATATGACAAAATAAAGTATAAAACATAATCCGAAAATTAACATCTTGAAACTTGAGATACAAGTTAAAACAAGACGAAGACAGGTGCAGTATTATCTCGACTTTATTACAAAGCCATTATCAAACCAACATGGCTTTGTAATAAAGTAGAAATATTACCGCACCTGTCTTCATCTTGTTTTAACTTGTATCTCAAGTTCCAAGATGTTAATTTTCAAAATAAAATAAATCTGATCAAATTAGATAAACTCTTAAAGCTAATTACAACAAGCAATAATGTGTAACTAACAATGCATAAGAACTAAATTCTATTGAACATTGTCAGCTGTGAACTTGAAAACTGTCATTAACACATTTAGCTGAACCTTCTTTGTGATATGATTGCATAATCACATTTAATATCAAAACTAACAGTTTAATGTATGATGTATAAACTATCTGTTTATTTCATATTCTATTAAATTACATAAGTCTTGTTACTTGAGGATGTCAGCATTTGTTTATCTGTCCTGGGATGTGTATAGATAAAATATACTGTAAAGGTATGTCAAGGTTAACAGTAGTATAACTTGCAATTCACTGTAATTATCGAGCAAATTTCAAAAGGAATTTTAAAATTACAACTGATTGCATGATGCCTTTCGTTGCTAGAAAAGAGAGCTTGAAAATTTATCTGTATTGTTTCTTTGCCTTGCATTCAATGTGTGAAGCTAACAGTAAAATGGAAAAAAATTATCAGCAGGTGGACCATAACTGATAAAAAATGTTACTGACATCAATTATAAGAAAATTTAATTCTGCATGGGATTCAATTTTTTTATGCTGAAAAATATTGAAAGCAATATTTAACTAGCCCTCTCTAGTTAACTGTAACAGTCCCTCAAATTAAAGGCTGCTAAATTTCACTGCATTGGGATCATGGGGGGCAGATCTCTTTGTTATAAAAATAATACATTCAAAACTTACTTTTGAAGATTCTTATCTCATACACCAGCTATATGTTGAAGGTACTGTAGCTGATTATGTTCCAAAACTATGTGGTTATACACCAGGCAATTTTATGAAAGCATTGTCTAGCTCTGATGAAGTCCCACATCAAGGGGGACAAAAGCTTTGCTGTCAATAAATTTCATGATGCATACCACAATGAGTTTTGGATTATTTATATTTCCATGCAAATGTAGAGAGAATTAACCACTGTAGAAATGCATTATCCCTTTTTGTTTTTGATTAGCACACCCAAAAAGTTAAATTATTACAGCAGTTTAGCTTGCAATTAGCACTTTACTTAGCAGCACATCTATACCTCATGTAAAAAACCAAAAGGGTAAGTAAACTGCCCAAAATTTAAGTTAGTACCAGCTTAAATTAATGTTGGCAGTTTCCTTAACCCTTTTGGTCTTGGACATGTAGTTCAGCACTGCCTACACAGTGCTCTTTTGTTATATCCATACCTCACACCTTCCATGAAACAGACCTACTACTGCTATTTGTTTACCACTTGCACCACTACCAACAGGCTGACAGTGATTTCTAAAATATGACTGTTTAATGGAATTAGAAATCAGCTTGTCAAATCTAAGACTGACAAAACATCAAATCTCTGTAATCTCTTCAAAATGCCTTTTAGTTTGTCAACATTGCAAATGTTGTGATCTCTCCGTGACCATATGCTGAGGACTTCATTGGTTGGTGAATAGTAGGGATAAAATGCCTTACTTTGAATCTTGAAAACTTCAGTTATGTTTAGTCCTACTTCACTTGCCAGACCAGTCCAATCATTGTTCAAAGCACTGGGAATGTCCAGTAAACTGCACATCTCTTGGTATTTTCCAAATTCAATATTTTTCAAGGAGTTGCATACTGTTGTGAATGGATGAAGCCCACTTTGTATTTCATCCTAGTTTCAAAGTAAGTGTTGATCACAATAATAATTAAAAATCTGATAACATAGGTCAGACTATAAACTTCACCCAACAAATCAAGAATGGGGAATTCTGGGGTAAGATGGTATCAATGGGAACATATGTAGACCTGCATCAAAATAGCCAAAGGAGGTCACCCCAACTGAATTTAAAAATTTACAAGTTCTCAAACCTACATTAAGCAAAAAGGCAGTATTCAAAACTGACTATCAATAAGAAAGATTGTTGAGAATAATTATATAAACTGCTTATACCTGAAAACTTGCAGAAATAAATACATCCTTTTTTGTCATTATGTCTCTTGATCTTTTAGGTTCCATAACAATTTTAGCATGAAAGTTACGCTTCATCAATTCATCATGCTCAATATGGAATTCGATAACCATCCAACACGACTGTAGTACAGCTTCCTTCACTACTTGGAATTCAACAACCTATATCATTGGAGAATAATGGGCTTGACATTTTCATTCAAACAAAACAATCAAGAGCTTTCTAAAATACTCAGAAAAGTATTTCAAGCCCCCCCCCCACCACTTGAAACAGGAATTAAGCTCATATTACCATCTGACCACTAGTGAGCTGCTCCAAATAATTGAGCTACAGGCAATAGTTACATTTTCATGTACTGGTTTGTAATGATGGTGCTATTCAATAATCCAATATACTTATACATTAATTTTCACACCATTAGGAAAGGGGATCTTATTAATGGATCTGTCAAATAAAATTTTATTAGTTATTAGTTATTATCATTATAATTATTATCATTATCTTTATTATAAATAATAATTGTGCCATGTTGTAAACCACCATTTGAACTAAAGGCAGTAGGAGGAGGCAAGTTTTGCCATGGGCACTGATGCCACACCCAGCATCCTGCTACATAGCCATGCAAAAGACATTGCCTGGTCAGAGAACTTGTGAGGAAAGTAAGTTTTACCAATTTTTTAATTTGATTTATACAGAAAATTATACTCCTGTTTGGTAAAATATTCTTAACCCATTGAGGGGCATGGGCACACTTTAGCATTTTACTCAGGCTAATACCAGACAATTGTATTCATCACTTGGATGAGTCAAGTCCCTTCCCCTCCCACATCTTTCATTCCCCTCTCTCCCAAAGCAGTGAAGAGCTAATTTGGCAACAAAATACCACCACATTTCAAAACTGGCTGACCCCTAACACTATTATAGAATGTCTCCTTAACCCATTATCCCTTTCTTGTCAGCTTTTTATAATAAATTATTTTACTCTATAATCCCAGATGATTATTTTCATTTTTCAGGGGTCCAGTAGCTGAGTTGGCTTGAGGATTAAAAGGTAACTTGAATTTCAAGAGTCAAACAATTTCATGCAACTCACATGCTCTTTTTCACTTTTCAATTTCCATCCACTTTCAATGTCAAAAAGGGAAATTTTAAAGTCTCCAGCAACTTTGATGTATTCAGGCAATGGCTTCAGCATCTGGTAGCTGCTTTCCTCTTCCAGCTTTTTAATTTTCTGTGGTAATAATGTAAAAGTAACTTCCTTGTTACAAAATAATTTGGTTAAATAACTCCCTTTAAGACATGTTAGTAAGTGGGGAAAAAATCTAAAGAACACATCAAAACTGAAAGGGTTATGTACACCTTTTTCTATTTTACAATAGTATCTTAACAATAACTTTCAATACCTTGAATTTCAAACCAATGGAAGCATAAAACTGACATCACATTTTTAGTAATTACTTCTTTTTATTTTATTACAATACGAATTTCTGTAATGAAAGTAATGGCAGTATTACCACAATGATTACCATACTTTAAAAAAAGTAAAAGATGAAAATTAAAAACCATCTAAGGTGGGTAGATAAGCTATTGAACACCCTAGCCTTGGTGAAATACTATAACATCACTTGTCTGTTAGTTTTCTTCTGAAAGGATTGCAAATTTTTAGTTCCATGCCACTAAATAGCTCTAAAGAGCAACTTTTTGTTGTAGGTTTTGGTAGGGACTCGGGGAACAGCAATTTACTGCATAATATATGCTAGAATTTCAAATTTCTGCTCTTAACCATCTCAGTTAACAGAATCAATTGTTTAGTAACAAGTGAAAATGGCCATTAATATTGCAAGTTTTGTATCACCAGGTTCTTTTCACTAGGCTAGTGAAGAGGCATTGGGTAAACAGACCACGGTGATACAGTGCAACCTTGTTGCAGCAGAGTATGGGACAGTCCATTGTTTAGAGGCTTTTATTCAAAGAATTTTGAGACTGTTTATAGTTATAACAAGCTTTGGCTAGCCAGGCTGTTTCACATGATGGAAAATAAAAATCTTCCCTTGGTTGTATAAGATAACCCAAAGCCAAACTAAAACAATTTGCTTCCAAAACTTTTTCCAACCATGGTGACATCATCAAAAAAGTTAACCAAGCTGGCCTGATTACCATAAATAGCCTCTAGGCTGTTGAAGATGAAATCTGAACTAGGTCCTATTATTGTCTGTACAATATTTAAGGTAATTAAGTAAAGTTCCTTTATTTATACTGGATAACCCTATCAGTTAAACTACACTGTTCTCCCTAGAGGTCCAGTAAGGGGCCATCCCTCATGGGTCCAGTGTTACTACAGAATGTTTGGTAAAGTCAAACTGGACAATATTCTTCTCACATCTGTGACCAAGGTAACTTTAATCAGAAAACTGCACAGAGCCAGAATCAAACCCTAGTCGCAGAGGTGAGAGACACATGCACTACCACTACGGTGTGTGTGTTTACCAACATCAAACAGCCACCAGTGGCATGTTGCCTCACCTTCTTCACTTCAAGTGGTTCACCTTCTAAATTAACCTACCTGATATTACAGAAGAGCAAGGCATGAAAACTAATAATTATTCCAAATGAGAATAGAACTGTATTTTTTTTCAATACTATATGTTTATATGCTTTTATATGCATAGACTCCTCCCCCTTAATAGTTAACTTAATATTTCTGAGTAGTGCAAAGAAATTTACCTCCAAAGTGCAATAATCATTTTTCTGTAAGAAGATTACTTGGATGACCCAAAGTTGGCCAACCAATGGCTTAGAAGAATAGACAACATATTGCATTTCTTTTTCACCAGTTTTTTCATGTAACCCTCGTGGTGGTAAAGGTGGTGAATTCATACCATTCCGGGCAGGGGGGACTGGAGGCAATGGTGTGTTTGGAGGTCTTTTTCCAGATCTGGGGGGCAGGAGAGGAGGTGGTCGCCTGGGAGGACAAGGTGGTGGTTCCTCTACATTTGCACTGTTGCTGCCTTGACAGTTTTGCCAGTTCTGGTAAATTGCCCCTGACACGTTAAACACATTGACATATCTATGGTCTCTAAATGGAGCTCTCCTTGCATCTGACATGTTCATGTAGATATAACGACATGGTCTTTGTGGCAAATTGTGGTAATGATGTTCACAGCCTTGTAAAGTCCTCCAAATGTCATCACTATGTTCACTGAACACAAATACATCAGGTTTTGTGCCAAAGCAAAGTCTCTTTTTATCCATACCCGACCTCCGTATACAGCCTCTTGGTTTCAGTGAATGAGACATTACATTTTGTAAAGTAGGAGGGAACCCTTGAGTCAGAAGAACTCTGTCTCGAAAAATATGAATAACACCTTTTGATTCCTTGCCATTGGGAACTTCAATGGTGACATCATAACTAATAACTGTTCATGAAAACAAGAGAGTTAAGAGAAAACTTTCACAACAGAACAAAATGACAAAATTAATGGAATTATGTTGACTACTATAAAATCACAAGTTGTGGCAATGAATAAGCCAGGCAGGAATCATAAACTAATGAGAAAAATTATAATTCAGGATCAGTAATCTCAATGCATAAAATAAGGTATTTAGAAAAATTACATTAATTTAATAATTGCTAATCAAGTCACATTGTCAAAGTAACAAATAAATTATCTTTACAAGTCATTTAATATAAAACAAAATAATCCAAGTCAAGATGATGGAATGAAGTAGTAATACATTTTTTCCCAACTTTTAAGTTTAAAATTCATTTACCATAATCATTACAGTAACCCATTAAAGGGCAAGGGCACACTTTAGTATTTCACTCTGGATAATTCCAAACAATTTTACTTGTCAAAGGGATAAGCCCTACCCTTCAAAAGATGGTCTTATGCGCCCTGTTAGCAACAGTACTTTGCTTCCAGTTCCCAAAGCTACATGGATTCACTGCATTTTATATCATTATGGAAACATTTGCCCTAACGGTGCCTTTCTATCATACCTTCTGACCCTTACCCTTCAAAAATTCCTGGTTATCCCCCTGTTATATTGCAACATATGTGTAAAGTGGGGGGTGTCCATCTTCCATGTCCCCTTGAATACATGCCTAAACATCTTCAAAAGGCCAAACTTGAACAATGGATATAATTACTAATTCTTGTCTGCTGAACAGGGAGTTACAAACTGGGTATTATGAAAACTCTTTCATGCTTGGCAACCTTCTTCTGGCAAGTACAACAAAATTATTTGGCATAAGCCAGTGTAAAATTAATAGAAGACATCTGAGTGGTGAAAGAAGTTAACCCCTTCAATGACATCTAAAAACAGCATTAATTTGTTGTCTTAAAATCTTATTCTGGCTTAAATTAACAACAGACAATTTTACTTGACGTGCCAAAGGGGAAACCCTAGCACAAATCAAAGGGTTAAAATGTTAACCTGGCTTTGAACAACTGACTCTAGGTGGCCTGTTCTTCAAAAATCTAAATGTGATCAATTATGATATTATGTCCACAATTTAAAAGCAATTTCTGTCCATGTTCCGAATTACACAGGAATTTAAAATAGGCTTACCTCTCAGAATTTCATGTAATTTTACCTCCATCATTTTTAATACAGTTTTATTTTCACTTCTGGCTTCCAAAACTATAGTTTTATGGAGTGTTGAAGCATTAACCAATGCCATTAAAGCCACCTGGTTTTCCATTTCAGCAAAACAAACAAACCACTCTTCTGGTGAAAGGACTTTTTTCTCAATTTCCTGGTCAGTACTGGATTTACCACCACTAATCTGCAGTACAGCTACATGAAATCAGAAAAATTACAGTTCTGTTTAATGCATATCACAGAAAGGTGATAAGCCTTTTTTGATGGGAAAGGATAAATTAATAACCTGGGTTTTCCTGGTAATGTTGAAGCTAACTCAAAAACCAGTTAAAACTAGATTGAAAGGGTTTATGTTAATAATGCTAATTCCAATGGTATCCAGTAGTCTGATTTCATTTTCAAGGGGCTGAGGCCTAAGGGCTGCCCATACTCTATGCATTTTAAAGGAGATTAACCCTTTCATTCGTGTAGTAACCAGGGGTCTTCCCTTTGACGAGTAAAATCATTTGGTGTTAGACAGAGTAAAATAATCTGGCATGAGTAAAATAATAAAGTTGTCACACAACAACTGCATGCATGAAAGGGTTAAAGAAGATAGTTTTTAACCCTTTCATTCGAGCAGTAACCAGGGGTCTTCCCTTTGATGAGTAAAATCGTCTGGTGTTAGAATAAAATAATCTGGCCTTAGACAGAGTAAAATAATAAAGTTGTCGCACAACAACTGCATGCATGAAAGGGTTAAAGGAGATACTTTTTAACCCTTTCATTCAAGCAGTAACCAGGGGTCTTCCCTTTGATGAGTAAAATCGTCTGGTGTTAGACAGAGTAAAATAATAAAGTTGTTGCACAACAACTGTATGCATGAAAGGTTTAAGCACATCCTACCAGGAAAACAGCATTACATTTCTCATTAACATGTCTATAACACCATAGGACAGACAAAAAAAAATACTAAGGTTAATCCATTAAGAGGCCAGAGCCCACTTGAGAATTTTACTCAGGCTAATACGAGATGATTTTATGTGTCCAAGGGATCCAACCTACCTATTAAAGGGTTAAAAGATCTCCTTAATCAGACGACTGTAAGTACGAATTCAATTCCGGATTTTTGGTTAGTACACCTTGACATACAAATACAATTGTACTATCTTACAGAAAAAACTTCCTGTTCTGTATTTTTAGGTCTTGTGTGGCTCGATAACAACCTCAATAACTCAATTTTTATGTTGTTCGCGATTATATATGATGCAATTAAAAAATACAAGACCTCGCAATGACGAAGGTAGAGAAAAACGTGTGAGATAAAGAACAATAAATCCCTTTAACCAAAATTGATTATACATTCGTCAACAAGAACGAACTTTTATTGAAGTTACTCATTTATACACAATTTGAATGTCTTACCTCTTTCGTTTGGGTCCCTTTGTAATCTTACATGACATTCCTTGTCCTTTTTGCCCTACACATCGCAACAAGTTGTGATAATTACGAAAACGAGCTTGACAAACAGTTTGGATCATTTTCATAACCAGTAGAGAAAACCTTTCACACTTCAACATACAGCTAGTACTTTCAAGCCAAGCGAATCTTGTTGTTAGTGATTCGAGGTCAATACTCCTACAATCTATTGACGCTGTTCTAACGAATTTGTGTACGAAAACCAACTACGTTTGAGACCAAAAAAATCGTGGCTTTCATAACTCACCTTGGGTGAAGTATTGTCCTTCACCACAAAGTCACCCTCCATCACGTCACTGAGTCCTGGGGAGCTACGACGAGTCATCTAGCCATAAAAACACCATAACAAATAAACTCAAACCAAAGTAACACCAGTTTTTATATTGATCCTTCGAAGCATTAACAGACTTAGGGGGTGGTAGGTAAAGTAGAGTTTCGAAACGTCATTGTACGATAAACACTTCTCACCAAGGTTAAAAAGCCAGAATTAAGTACTGCAATCACGACTTACTTACTACAACAGTTACTGTTCCGTCCAACAAGAAATCATAGAAGTGGAAACAAATTGAGCAAAAAGTGAACGCTTGCTTGCGTGGATGAAGGGCGACGATGACGAACAACTGACACCACACCTGAATTCCTGAAAAATTCGTGTCCGGAAACTTTCCGCCTTGAGGTTGTGCTGGAGTCGACGTTATTTGATATTTGCACCACTATTAAAGCTCCTGGATAACTTTTAAAAGTGAGCTGAGGAGCCCTTCCTGAAGGCATGCATTTAATGAGCTAGAAAACGAAAAATCAAGTGGTTGTTTGCTTCCAATGTATTAAATCTTCACGTGTTTTGACAGGAAGTCAAGGATTGGTTTCAGACGTTTAGTTGTTAAACTGTTCAACCGGAAGAGGAAAAAGATATTGTTGGACCCACCTTCTGTTCTGTTTATAGTCCTTCAAGCACTAAGGTTACATGAAAACAGACAAAAATCATTACTGTGTCGTATCTTTTTATCTGACATAGTTCCCGCACGCCTTTTCGTGAACTTTTTGCTGCGTAGAAAATTATTAGAAGTCAAACTTTCTTTGCCAATAAGTGTATTTACGTAGGTCGTTTCAGACGTCATTTAAAAAGTTAAATTTCCCAGCAGGATAGTAACAGTGTTGAATAATGGAGTCCTTTACTCGATCTTTAAGTATGTCCTACAGAATTGTAAACTACCCGTTAGAGAGAATTAATTCCAATTATTTACTCCTAAAGGCAGTGTTATGCACTAGTCAATTGAAACCCCCACCCCCCGGTCCTGGGACATGGTAGGGGATTTGATCTAAACCCAACCAAATGATGTCAAAACCCCCAGCTCCTGGGGACGACCGTTGAGTCAAATCACCCACCAATTCGAAAACCATTTTATAAGACGCATTAACTATAAAAAAACTATTACCATAAATACTGAGAAACTGTAAACAGTTTATTAATGTAATCATGTTAAAATTTAATATAAACTACAGTAGTACCAGCGTCAGCAACTACAGTCTTTGTCCCTGGTGGGAACTGGAACCTGAATAAAAAATTGTCTAATCCCTTACCCCTAGGGGACAAACTATTGGTCATTACTGATCCCATGCCCTTGTTAACCCCCTGTATGTCCCGGGACCGGGGGAATGGGGGTTTCAATTGACTAGTGCATTACACTGTGCAATTTTGTTGCGATGCAAAGTTGTACGAGAAATTGTGTGGTGTGACATAACCACAATTATCAAGTCTCGCAACATTTTTGTTGCAGCAAGCATTGCACAGTGTAGACTCAAGTTCTACTTTTCCCAACAACTACGGCAACGTCGCAACAGATTTTTGAAGCATTGCACAGTGTTACACCCCTCTTGGAACCTGTCTTGCAACGGCTTGTTTGATCAGCCAATAAAAATACGCCTTCAAACTTCGTCCCCACTGCCTTCGCCTCCAGGGTCAGAGAATTGCGAGACAAGTTGCAAGAAACATTGCAAAGTGTAACACAGCGATAATAAATTCCTAATTCTAATTGCCAGCATTAAAAAGTAATTTCGTCAAGTTACAACTTCATTCATCCCCAACGGTTATTTTGAATTACTAATTACAAATTACTTTCTGTAAATCTGTAACGTTGACCTTTCTAGCAAACGTCAGAGCCCTCATTCTAATACGATAAAGAAACGTGATTTCAACTCATAATCATACAACTGACGTCACCAAATATCCAGAAATAGAAAACGAGTGTCAACAATTCTTGAACTCAACTTAAATGTCTGGGAATCCGTTTGTTCCATCGTAATTTCGATCGTTATTTTCGCTAAGTGAAAGGAATTTGTAATTTGGTTCATTACAAAAGGAATGTGATCCTTACTTTGGTAACCACTTTGTTGCCGATTACGCTCCTTTGCAAAAAATGGAAATTACCGACTCAAAGGGGAACTGTGCCTTATATATATATGAGTATATATTTATATATATATGAGTATATATATATATATATATATATATATATATATATATATATATATATATATGAGTATATATATATAGATATATATAAAAAGGAGCAATGAGTTAAA
>JBAHVQ010000176.1:628215-651933 GCA_036872915.1 Nanipora kamurai
TATAACTCTGACTTCATCAAACTTAAAACTTACAAAGACAATGAACGCAACGAAAACTATAGTCCGACAGCAACTACTGCAACGATACCCTACATAAAAGGTACGTCTGAGATTATCTCGCGTATCTAGCGACTATACAACATGCGAGTAGCACAAACCGGTCACAACTTTACGACATGAGCTGACTAACGTTAAGGACAGAGAACAACCACGCGAAAGGCAAGGTGCAGTTTACAAAATTAATTGCTCCAACTGCCAAGCCACTTGTACGACTCACAGAACACAAACGAGCGACAAAAAACGGAGACAAAACCAACCACATTGCAGTCGACAAACCAAACACAACATTGACTGGGAATCGGCAAAATGCATCACTTACAGCACCAATTACAAACAGCGACTCACATTAGAAAGCTGGTATACGAACTTAGAACAAAAATCATTAAACCGATCACGACAATTACCGGGACCTTACAAAGACTTACTCACAAATTCAAACAAATTCAAAGATAAATTGATGCTAACCCAAGTTCACTAAAAACTGCTTATAATTTGATTCCCAGGCA
Organism: Nanipora kamurai; assembly: GCA_036872915.1. Classification (NCBI taxonomy): domain Eukaryota; kingdom Metazoa; phylum Cnidaria; class Anthozoa; order Scleralcyonacea; family Helioporidae; genus Nanipora; species Nanipora kamurai. Next base: position 628,782 of record JBAHVQ010000176.1, read on the forward strand.
TGGCTTCTGCCTTGTGCAACGGAGCTCCTGCAGTAACTACTGATTCTTGGACCACCTACAATCATGACAAAAGTGTTGGGACACATGTTTTTACAGTGAAACTTTCGTTTTTTCAACCCCCTCCTTCTGTTTAATGTTGGTTGCTACCGTACATTGTTTGTCTTTAGGTGTGCTCCTTTAGTCATACTCAACATTGAACAGGAGGGGGAAGGGATAGATAGCACTTATTTAGTCCAAAAATGTCATACATATCGAGAACATATCATGCGACTTTTTACGTATTCAAGTGTCCAATTCAGTAAGAGTTCATACATGTCATCGTTTCAGGCAACTTCAACACAAATGGTCCACACACGGTAATGTTTAGTAAAGAATGTGCACTCAGTATACTTACTGTATTACTGGTTACGTAAAATCGCTGAAATTAAAGAAAGCAAATAAAATTCTTCCCCCACTCACACAATACAAAACCAAACCACCAACTGTCACCACTGATATTTCTCAAGGTGGCTTCAGTGAAGGAAGCTGAAACATCAGACAACGAAAATAAAGTATCATTGCCGGAAATCAAAAGATTTATAAAATAAAACATCATGCTACTTATGAATACAAAACCAAACCTTGGCAAAGTGGTTCATCGTATATTTACAACACATATTTGTTTAATGATTTCAAGATAGAGGGTACTTTGCCAAATAAAATTTTTTTTTCATTGAGTTATGAGGATTTTAGTATTCATTAGTCATTGCTTATCTAAAAAGACTTAAACTACAGAAGGTAATGCTATGGATAGGAACCCCAAAGGCTTTGGTAGCATTAGTTCCTCATATTACTAAACAGTAATATCATAGACTGAAATATTCCCACATATTACACCAGTAAAATAATTGCAGGTCTTTGTCCTGATGCAGCATGGTAAAAAATCTTTCTCCAAGGTACGTAGCCTTAACATGAATTACATGCACCAATATGTCAAAGTTGTCAACAGGAAGTATAGAAATAAAGACGGTTCTTTAGTTGTTAATCCAGGGATCAGTCTTCCAACATGTCAACATCACCCTATTCAGTCAAAAGAGTAGGACAATGTTAGATAGTATGCAAGGAATCTTAACTAAATAGACAAACTGTTGGTAGTCACTCAAAATTGCAACAACTCAAAAAATTTAAGATGTTCAGAAGTAGTTAACCATAAGTTAAATGCATTGTTGGCCTTTTGTCTGTTTTCTCTTTTATTCTAGGACTTTCTTAACTCTATTCTTTCTGAGGGAAGGGGGTGATTATTTGTGCACTGTCCCAAAAGAATAGATTTTACCAGTTAGAAATTTACTTCCACCATTTGAGCTTACAGAAACAGTTTTAACTCGTCTAATAAGAAATCTACTTGCTTTTGCAACCTGGCAAGTGAATTTCAAAATATCAACATTAAACTAAAAGGTAATGTATTATATGTAAATGGAATTTCAAGTCTTGGAAGTAGCTGTTCTGGTAAATTATTTCCTTAAATGGTAAAAGTGAGCTTGATTGGAACTGACAGCATCAGTTGAACTCTTCCTAAATATTACAATACCTGGTCATGATATGCATCAAGCTCAGCATCCAGTTCTTCAGCTGTTTTTGATTGCTTTTTGTTACCAGTCCCACCTCTGGTGCGGCCTCTTCCAAATCCTCGACGACCACGGCTACGATTTCCCCTGGTTCGTCCTCGAACACCACCACCACCAGTCTGGCTTCTGCAATGGAAGTAAAAGTAAAGTTCAACGAAATATCATTTCAGCAGTTCAGGGTTCTCAAAGTGATGTGCAAGAACTTGTGCATACACATCAACAAGTGTGTACACACATGCTACTTCACATCACTTTGAAGAGCACCCTCATGGAGGGTGATTAATTGCATGTATGAAAAGGAAGTAAATTTTGGTTTGCTTTCACCCATAAATGAACATGTATGTGCTACCCATTTAACATGGAGATGAAATATCAGGGTTGACAATCAACTTCATAATCTTTGCAGACACTGTTACCTATTGTAGCTTTTGAGGGTGATGATCACATTCCAGGTTTTCAATTGGGATCCCAACCATGACCAGAATCACTGTCCATGTAAACACAATTTATATCAGGGTTTGAACATGTAGAATTATTCAGGTATGCCATTTAATTTATACACAATCATTTACATTATTGAGAGTACCGGTATTACAGTGGAACCTGGGAATTACGACCACTCAAGGGACTGTCCTCAACTGCCCCTAATTCTCAGGTGGTCTCAATTGCCAGGTTGGAATGTAGACCAATCCATGTACACCCTGTACTCATATGCAATGTAATGACAATCCAAATATGTACTGTATTAATAAAACAGATCAGAGGCTCATCCCATGCAAAGGCCTCCTCAATCTCTCTTCCTCGTTTTAAAATGCTACCAACTTGGGTTTTCCAATGCCGAAATCCATTGCCAAATCCCATTGACTACAGTCGGACTCAGAGGCTTTGATAACATCGACTTTCTTCTCGAGAGGCAACTTGTGTCTTTTCTTTGATGCCATGGCTATCGCACACATGTACGAACTCAATGTGCAATGTGACATCTACAGGTGTGTTCTTACAGAAGCCTGCACATGTTGCGTGCATGTTGACCACATGTTTTCGGAAGCGTGTCTGGCTGCAAGTGTCCACATTTCAAAGGTCAAAACATACCCTTGGGACGTAGAATTGTGTCCGCTATTCCTAATTCACAGGTGCCCGCTTTTCCCAGGTTCCAAATGTATGCAAATGTATTGCATTTTCAAGGGACTGTCACCAACTATCTGCATTTCTTAGGTGCCCACATTTGTCAGGTGGTCACAAGGACAGGTCCCACTGTATTTTATATTGTCCCTAAAAACAGGTCTATTTTTGTACTTCTGACCTGAAGTTGTCTCGCGGCCTATTGGCCGTTGGTTCGGCTACCATTTCAATCTTCATAGCTCGACCTACATGAAAGATAGTACCAACCACAATATTGAAAAACAAATGTACAATTAATGATATATGGAGTGCAATGTAGGAGTTGTTAAATGATGTCTGATGACTAAATGGGTTAAAAAACCTGCCAAAAATTAAGCTTGTAGAACTGACATTTTGAGCAAAGGCCCTTCACTGGAGTGAAACATGGTGTAAACTTTGTGAAACAAAGTTTGGACTCGCGTTTCACTCAGGTCTTTGCTCAAAATATCAGTGCAATGACCTTTTAGTCTTTTCAATGTACCATTATTGTTGTTGAAGCTGAGAAATCTGGAGCAATTTAAACCTGTGGCTTGCAGCAAAGTTTTCACAAGTTCTCCAGCTTTAGATGGTTACCTGGATGATCACATTTACATATGGAGATGTGGATTAAGTGGGAAGTTTCTCGGACATTGGGAAGATAATTCCCAGACAAGAAATGTAGTTAACTCCTTGGTGACAGTGGGTTTCTCCTTTGACAAGTAAAATTGTGTGGCATTAGCTAGATTAAATACTAAACCCATCAGTCACTGGTGACTGCAGAGTTAAGTAACAAATATCAGTAACCTTTCCCCTTCAGCCAGGCTATCCTCCCTTTCTACTTCACTCACTGTAATTCACATTCAATATCAAGATACATCAATACAAAATTGAAATTATCCAAGTCTGGATATAGATTACTTCTATTCAGGCATATTTTCCTATAATGTAAAATTCAACTTTATGCAGAATTGAAACAAGAATGGCAAACTCCATTGTGATGGATCTCAAATTTCAAAATTCCAAGACTGTTGACCATGGTCTTGAATTTCCCTGACCTAAACCACAATTCCCAGACTTTTCAAGACTACATAGCAACCTTTAATTTGGCAACCCTTATCTAGGCTTGAACTGTTATATAATGCTTTGTTGTTGATCAAAACAAAAGATAGAGGAATGAAAATGAAGTTCTTACCATCCAATGGTACTCCATTATATTGTTTAATTGCATTTAATGCATCCTCTCTTCTTTGATAAACCACTTCTGCTGTCCCATGAGACCTTCCAGAGGCATCATAATGAACACATGACCGCTTCATCTTACCAAATTCTCTAAACAGTTCCTGAAAAAAGAAAGAAGAGGTTGTTTATCTAGCATATTTCCACAGACCATGTTTCTCTGTATTACTGTTAAAGTTATATTGTAAACCGAATGCCTGCAATATTTTTAATTTTCAAGCTTACTATACCTCAATATCTGACTCTGAAACTCCAAAATCTAAATTTGAAATATGGAGTTTAGTTCCTGTGGACAAGCCACCACCAGTTCTTCCACTTCTAGGGCTGCCTCCAATGCCACCATCAAACAAATCATGTTGCCACTTGCTAGGTAACTGCTTGGGCTGTAAAAAGTAAATGTAAGGATAAGATTTTTCTCAGTTAGCAACTCAGTGAGCAACTCAGGTATTGCCGTGTGGGCCACTTTTTTGTTCTACCAAGTTGTGACATCATCTGTGCATCTACAACAGAAAACCCAACAGAAAAATGAAATCTACTTGTTAAATAGCTGATAGTAGGATCAGGTTCAGCTTCAGTCATCCTAGGAGTAGCAAGCGACTTCAAAAGTGCAGAAATAATGACACTAATACATCTCTAATTTTTCATGTGTCTTTAGTGACCTGACATTATTTATGGAGGGGATACGGAGGGAAAAAGTTTACCTAAAAGATAAAATTTTCAAACGTCTCCATCCCAAGGTAAGTGACCTTACTCTATTTATAACTTGTCACTTTTAAACTTGCACTTTGGCAGCATTTAAGAGTCTTAGAGGATACAAATGATTGCAAATTCATGATTGGTGCTAGGAGTAATGATATTTTAAGCAACCTTTACACTCATAATGTAGTTTCAGTTCAAAAAGCTAACAGAACCAATTCATCAATAATATTGTTAATATTTTTAATATACAGAGAGCAGCAGAGAAATTGCACTGTTAAATATTGAAAAAGTGTTTCTGAAAAAACATTTTTAGCCAAAGTCATCCACTCACTAAAAGCTAGAGTTAATCACTAAAATAGGTAATAGTAGCTGGTTGTCCCTCATATCACCATTTGATAAAAGTACTAAGATACCAAACCATAAAAGTGAACAAGGCAAGTTGTGATGACTGGATTATCCCTCTTTTCCACTTATTTGGATCCTTGAAATGTTATTTCTTATTAATGACTGTTTCAATTGGCCCCCTCTCTTATTGTTAAAAATATATTAGACCTATTTGTGGTCAATTTAAAATAGCTTTGACTCCCCCAATTTTTTTTTTCTCTCCCCTTCTCCATAAATAATGACTGGTTACATGAACTAGTGACGTACTTTAACTGTACAGCAATCTAACAATACTGTAGCTGAAGTTGTTCATACTTATCAACATTTCATAACAAAATCTGTATGTTCTAAAAACCAGCACTAGTTGTTTAACTCTTTTATTGAGATATTTCTTCCTCTGGCGAGTAAAATCGCCTGGCGTTAGCCAGAGTAAAATAATAAAAGTCCTCCGCAGCAGTGTAGTTAAGAAGAGTTTATAAACCACAAGCAACATTTGTTGCCTGACAGTTACTCAACATTTATTTCATTCATCAACTTAGGATGGAAAGGCGGTTTGAAAATCATTTTCTAAAACCATCGGATGACATAAAAAAATTACTCTGGAAATTGTTTGTCTACTTACTCGACTGTATGGTGTTGATCTATTCGATCTAAAGTTTCTCGTATTCCTTCTCATTGCTCCACCACCTCGAGATCCTCGACCTCTTCCACCACGGCTTCCTCCTCCTCCTCTTGATTTCTTCCCCAGTTTTATGATGTCGTCCAAAGACATATCAAGCTTATCTCCCATGTTGATAGAAATATAAGAAGAACAGAGGATAAAACTTGTATTTCGAGTTGCCGATTCCTTCCTCGTGTTCTCTCAATCCTTCGCTCTCGAATGACGCTGCTGGCAACTCGAACCAGGCCTCTGTTCTTGGTCGGAAAATACGATCCCATCATTCCTTTCCCTGGTTTCAACCAGTCCAATACTGCCGACGCAGCACTCTACTTTTACATAATTGTTTGGAGTTCCACCAAGAAGTCTCCACAATTCATTTTCACTTATATATTACGTCAACTGAAGAAAAATACCAGAATACTTTGCACCGTTTTGTTTCTCATGCAAAGATTTTTAAAAACGGAGTGTTTTGGGACCTCGATATCGCCGCGGAACCCACAAAACACACTGTTTCGCCTAGGTACACGTACTTACATGTACCACGAAATAAATGGATTCGTTACAAATGTGTCAAATGGCGATTGAAAACGTTGTGGAAAAACTTTTTTGACAGTGTTTTGAATGACCACAAACTGGAAAACGCGTCCTGATAAACCAATTTAGGTTTTCATTTTTTGCCTAATGCAAAATCACGTTTTTTAAAATATGGCGACTTGAACTGAAACGAGGCTCGGCTGAAAACAAATTCAGCAAAACCTCTGCATTTAAACATATTTCACAGTAAGTTACTTCTGAGTCCAAGCGAAGAGATTTTCTCACTGGCGACCATGGAAGTTTTTCCTGAATTTGTGATAACCAATAAGCCTCGTTTCCCTGCCGGCCGCCATCTTTATGAACACGATTTCCGGATCGGCAGGTGAGGACACATTAACATTTTGTATATAACAATATGCGCTGTTGGAAACTCGGAAGGACACGTTTCCCGGGTACTCTGACTGACAAGTTTTGATATGATGACTACGAATTCAAAATAAGTCCCGATATAACGGAATGAACTTTTTGAGCGGAGATATCAGCTATAAACAGTGATATAAAAGTAGAGTTCTGCGTCGGCAGTATTAAACGGCTCATAGTAATCAAAAGGTTTGGGAAACTGTCGGTTTGGAAAAGGCCCTTCGTCACGTTTCACTCCGACGAAGGGCCTTGGCTTGAAACGTGAGTTTAACAATTCTTAAGTACCGGCTGTTTCACAAACCTTTTGATATCAGCTATAGACTTCTTCTGCATTCATTGCCGGAGTTGTGCCAGTTTCTTTCGAAATCTTTTAAAGCACTCAAAAATTTAAGGAAGATGTGAAATGTTACATAAAATCGCTCGGATATGAAACATACACAGCGAGTCGTTTTGAAATTTAGATTATTCTCAGCGTTACATGAAACGGTAATTTCACAATTATCCTACACTGCTAAAGTCAACCGAAAAAGCGGCGGACCGGTATCGTGAAGGTGAGATTTTAAATCCCGCACGAGTCAACTTTTCATGTGTAAGATAAATGTAAAATTATTGTTTCATATGAGACGTTTAAAGTCTTTAAAGCAAGTGTGACCGTGATTCAGACGCTGATTTGTTATTCAATTTGTCCAAAAATATGGGGATGTTACCTTTTAATAAAAAAGGACTTAGCTCTTCATTACTCTAACCTCGTACACTCTTTAGTTGTCAAAAAGTAATCATAAAAATTCGATTCTCTTTATTTCATTGTAATACATAAATATTGACATTGACTAAACTATTCGATTACCTAATTGCTTAAAAACATTTTAACTTAATTTGACTTGCAAAAGTCAAGAAATATACCTACATGTAAAATATTTCATTTCCAATACAGTCATAAAATCGTGTATCAAATGTATGTACAAATTGTCCATTAATCAATTCCTAAAAGTCTTCATGTCTCCATTTCAATCAATTCTTACATTAAATTTTCATTGCTTAAAACCGGTATTCTTAATATTTTAATTATATTTTCTTACAATTTCCTAAAAGATTAAAATTGTGTCCAATTGAACAACCGTCAATATTACGAACCTTCCTAGACCATGCAGAAATAACCCGTTTTCAAAAACTAACAGTTGTTTAGAATTATAGAACTGCTGATACTGGTTACTAAACAACATCAATACTAATTTTCTACCTTGCCGTTTTGGCTATCTTTACCCTTTCCCTACCAAGGAGATATTTTACTGCTAACTCTGGCTAAACCAGAGTATTTTACTAAACAAGGCGAGACTCCATTGGCGAGAAAAGGTTATGAGCTGCACTCATCAGATGAAAGTGAGCGTAAATCTATCGGAGACGACTTGCGTAACTTGAAGCCTTAATCTGCTGCCTAGCTGGACCATCAATTCTTTAGAATAACGAGGTGTCTGGCTCACTGATGAGCAGATAAAACTGTTAGCAACCACCTCGGGTTATTATTTAATGTATAAGAAACGTTAAGCACAGATGAGAAATAAACAAAGGAGTCTGTAGAGCGAACAAACCCAAAAAGAAAACAACGCATTGCATTTACCGCTTTCTTTCATCACTCCTTGCAATACGAAAGTTCTGAAAAACTATTCCATTTTTTTTCACTCACCATGGAAGATAAGGAGTTCACAGCGATACCAAAATATGAATGTTGTTTAACATTCAAACATCACATTTGCCCTCTACCAGTCTCTGTCTTGAGGTTCCAAGTAATCTAATCCCAAGTACTGGAAGATATCTCTTTCGCTAGATACAGGTAAAGGTGTTCCTTCTGCGAGTCGTTCCTGTCCCTATGAAACAAAAAGAAACAGACTGAGGCTTGTTGCACGAAGTTTTGCCAAGAGTTGTAACAATAATTATCTTATGAGATCTGTAGTTACTGTCGGTAAGTTTTGGTGGTTCGGATTTCAAACTGTCAATGCTCCTATCCTCCCTGCTCCACCATATTCCGAGATTTTTTTCTCTTGTATCAGACCTTTAATTCAGTAAATACGAAATGCCGTTGGCATTTCTCTAATGAATACTTTAGTCAGTAAACACTTGAAAAGCAAAAACAAAATTTGCAGTGTTTTCATGTAATTTATCCCCGTTGAAAACATGCCAAAAGATAACATAAATCTTGAAAAATATGATACCTTTCTTACAACACCTGTATTCAGTGAATGCTCGGACAAAGACATTCCCTAGAAGAGATAAAATAAAAAGTTCGTGAAATATGTTTGTTTTAAATAAAATATGTTCATTGCATAAAGCAAAGTGAACTTGGGACTTATTAAATTTTTCCACGAGAAACTTTGTTGTGAACGTACTGCAGTAAATAGGATAAGTGTTTGGTATTGAGCCTGTTTTAAATCCCACTCTAGAACTGATGCTGCTGTTCGTGCATATTGGAGACATTCTTTTAACTCTTTGGTGACGGAGGCGCTTCTCTTTGACGTGTAAAATCGTATGTCATTAACCAGAGTAAAATACTGAAGTCTGCATCGGTCAATGGGTACAAATACCGGTACCAAGGAATTAATTACTGAAATTCTCGTCGGTCAACAGACAAAGAGGAGTTTTTAATGTTTCACGTGTCTGAGATAAGGTCATATCAGAAGCGAAAGAGCAAAGGTGAGTGGGTTAAAAACACAATAGAAATGTATGGTACCTTTTTCCTTGCCAGTAAGCGCATTGATCTGTTCAAGTAATCCGATCCGGTGAAATACACCAAAGAACACGCCCATTCAGAATAAGGCACAACAATTATATCGATGCGACGGTGCTGAAACACAAAGTCCAGTAATGACATGAGTAGAATTACGAAACTTAGAACAGCAGGGTCTCTTTCGGATCGCAGAAATTAAGAGTTTTCTAATTTAGCCAGGTGAAGGAGAATTCCTCACAGCGTACGTCAAAACGGAATATACAATTACAGCAAATTTACAGCATATATCTAGCGTGTACAGCAAGATACCTTTCTGCCCTCACCAGGAAGCATACAAACTCCGAGGTATTTTCGTTGGTTTTGATTATCCACTAACGTCAGGTCGTCTGTTAGAAAACCTTTCAGATAACAAATAAATTAGTTTAGCAAGACACTTACTCGAATCAGGAATTTTCCGGATAGTAAGGGTTGAGCTTGAAAAGGAAAAAAGAATTGTCCCCAACAATAATAGACTGATGTGGTCACAAGAAAACAAACGTTTACTACAAGCACAGGGCCAACATTACGCCGGCGAAAGCGGTTTTGGGTTAAGTCAGAAAGGACACTCACAGATTTGTGGTTAATAAGATCGGTCTAAAAACCTATCGGTGTTTCGTCATTTCATTTCCATGCTTTGGTCGTTTTAGTCCTGACGGTAACATTTTCCCGTCCGGAATGGAAACTCTCATCGCCTTTTCATGACACCGGAATGAAATTTCATTCAGGAAGGACAACCGGTATGAACTCAACCCGGAATGAGCTCCATTTCATTCTGGATTCATATAAACTGTTAAAGTGATTTTAACAGAACCGGTACGACTTCAATCCGGAATGAAACTCAATCCGAAATCATGTAAACACCCCCAAGGCATTTAAATGTTCATCGCTCGTCAAGCTTGTAAACTCCGGACAGTTTTCTGAGCTCATGACCAGAATCGAACCCGTAACCTTCTAGTAGTCGCTGGGATGCGTATCATCCCCTACAACGTAAAAAATATTATATCACTGTTTACAGTCTTCTCAACTTTCCGCGTGCCTTTATAAATTCAGCTGCTTACAGAGTTTTTCGCTTTCGGAATTTTTCTCTCCAGCTTTATGAAACTCAATTAGATCAAGAATACTAACCAGTTTGTTTAAGACTTTGTAAAAGCAGGGGCATTACACCTTGGTGAGAACGGCCATCAGGATGTGATACTAGTACATCAACATCTCCGCAGGTTGGTTTACCACGACGAAATGAACCACATACAACGCAGTGAAGCCCTGGGTTGATAGATAGGGCTGCCTCTGTCACAACTTTTCCAATATCCTCTGCTTCGCGTCTGGGCATTCGTTCTAGAAATTCAGCATAGTACTTTAATCCAATCAGTTGTTGTCGATTAAGATTCCCGCGTTCTTTGAGGTCAGCCAAGGTTCTGAGTCCCTAAACAAATAAATATCAACGCCGCATAAATAAACGTCACATAGAGAGTTGGCAGAAATTATATCCTACCAGGTTCGATTCCCGGGCAAGGGGACTGAAAACTTTTTTTGACTATACAGCTTGAGAGTACGCGTAGTAAAAACATAATAATCATTTAGTTTAGAAAAATATTTCAAATCTCTGTATAAGTACTGAGTTTTCCACAAGATAAATGTCTTGAATAAAGTCGTAGGTTTGAAATTGAAAGACGGTCTGTGCGATACTTTTTCACTGGTGTATAAAAATCGTATCAGCGTTCTCATTGTAGTAGAGACAAGGTTACGTATTATACTGGTTCGTCAAGTCATGGGGGTTCACATGACTTGTCGACTATGTTAGTTACGAACCAGTACAAAAAGTAACCTCCGCTCTACCATCTTAGTTCGTGTAGATCAGTGGCCACAGCATCTCACGGGCGATCAGAGGGCTACGGTAGAATTGTAATCAAATTATTCGCAGGCGTTACAATTTAAAGCCATTATTTCACGAAAGAAATAAACAACTTAGTCTCGGAGCCATCATTAAACAATTTTTAGCCACGACTCGTAAAACAGATTACTTAGAACGACTGACCTGGGTAAATCCTTTTACCTATATCTTGAAGGTGCCAGAAAATTTTCGAGCTCCCCAACTGAGATCACTTGCGAAAAATGCAGCTATTGGGTCTCCAGCTGGGAATCGAACCTGCCACCAGAGCATCGCAGTAGATTGGCAGGGGGCGCACGTAAAAATGCACAACATTTACCAAGCTGGCATCAGGATTGTTACGAAACTGCTCAAGCCGTGTTAGCACTACGTGTTGCCAGACGTCGGCAAGTCTGGAACGGGTTGTTTGAGACTTGTAACAAGTCGTCCCTCGCTTTCGGAACTTTTCAATCCTGTTTTATTAAACTCAATTGGATCTTAACTGAGGATGCTCCTCACGTTTGTAATCTCGGAAAAGTTTCCGGAGCCTTTGAAGATAAAGGCAAACCCGAGGTACATCTTAACATGTTTTTTTACAAAATCTGACTAAAGTTTGTCTAGAGTGACAAAAATTAGTCCACATATCATTTCAGCGATCCACTGTTAAGTTGTAAACCACACTCGGTAGCCAATGACAGTGCTGGTTATGCCTCGCATTTTACTCTCTCATACCTCACTCAGTTCTAACCTTTGATATCCAGTTTTCTGCTGTTTTGGGTCCCGCTCCCCAGAGGTTGACAAATAACTCGACAGCATCTGTTTTTGGATCCAAATGATCAAGTCTCTGAAGATGTCCAGTCTGTATAATTTCCCACACTTTGTTAGCGAGTCGTTCTCCAACAAACGGTAAACTTCTGCACTCCTAAAATGTTTAATTCATTTTACTGACCACTTAATAGAAAAAAGAAGACGAATAATTTCTGCCCTTCATCAAGTAAGTAACTAAATCTTTCCATACAATCTAATTTTTATCAATTCTCGGTTGAAAATATTCACAATATATAACACTTTTAAAAGGGCACGGTAAAATCTTAAAAAAAAAATACTCTAATGGTATTACAATTTTTACTGTAGTTTATTGTGATCAAATGATAATCTGAGTTCAAGTAAATTGGGAAAAAAAACATGGGCATTTTTACTAAAATAGAGTGTTCAAGGAGATTTTGCCATTTACCTGTCTAGAATATTTTTGCACGTCATTCTAAAAAGCAATGTGTAGTTTTCTTTATTTTGTTTAAAATGACCTGTAGACTGCAAATTGCACTTCTCAGTTTGAACTGTGATAGTACTATATAAAAATTTAATTTACATTGGGCTATATGTAGAAGAAACTTAGTATTTCAATTGTCACTGCAATACCTCAAGTGTCTCTATTTTCTTGGGATGATTCTTGATTGATGTTATTGCTTTTTTGTATCCAAGAGCTCTCCAATGATCATTTGTGTTTTTATAAACTCTCTCCAAGACCTTCAACCAAAAGAACAAGGCAAATCTATGAAGATGATGTGAACAGTCTATACTTTGCCTTTCCATTTTTGGTAGGGCACAAAATCCTTTAAATTGTATATATATATACATGAAATGAAAATTAAGTATTTTTTTACATGAAAGAACTCTTGAAATTATAGTGCAACATCTTTTGCACTTTTTCTATATCTCACTTTGTTCTTGAGACATCAAGATTTATTTGATATGTAAATTACACTTTGCATACATCAGAGGGTATAATGAGTTATAAAAAATCACATATGTCTTTGAAATTATTCCATTAAATCACTAGAAACTTTGTCTATTTAGTGTTATAAGGCAATTACACCAGTGTTCATAGTTTCATGTGATATTGTTCAATAACTTGAACAATATTGCATTTTTACAACCACTCATTATTTACCGTGATGTATGCAAGGTGTTGTTTACACATCAAATAAATCTTCATATCTCGAGAATGAAGTAAGGTATGTAGAAAGTGCAAAAGATGTTGTGTTATACATTAAAGAGTTCTTTCATGCAAGAAAAACTTAGTTTTCACTTCATATACACTTTAAACACAAACACAGAGTCTGCGTCACCAAGCAGAAGATTAACAACACATGTACAACAACTATCAGTAATACTAAGATTAAATTAAATTTTGTTATTTTGTGCAGGGGCCTTTACTTTCACAATCAAAACTTCTTTCAAAAGTCTTTCTCAAGACTACACTAACCTGGACGATCGACTTCCACTAACATTTCGTGATTCTCCCAGGTTCAAACCATTTGCTTTTTTATGATCATGTAAAAGTTAGTTGCAGGTTTGCAAAAATCAAATACAATCAGTGAGCTTTTTTTTTAGTCAGTAAGGTGGGATAAAGTTGAGTTATCAACTATTCATGTGGTTCAGCCAATCTTGGGTTTAAATGCAACAATCACTGACAGAATCTCTTCAGACACCTTGAAAAATATTAATTTTAAAGAAAATTGCATAAATATGATTCTTTGATCCTCCCTCTTTCAATCATGGTGCACTACATCACAATGTAGTTCAGAAAGACAATGTGTAATGTTGTCAGTGATGGTTTTCCCATCTTGGCAACAATGAGTTAAATTGTATTCAGTAGAAATAAAAATTTCACAACTTGTCATTGTTAAAGTAAAGACAGCGCTCCACATACTTCTTAATCTAAAAATTACCTCTAATTTTTCAGTAATGTTTTGATTTAGATTTTCTGCTCTTGATGATGATGGCTTGGTACAGATCCATGTATTACCCTTCATATAGAAATATCAATCAAAATATATTTTATATTTAACAATTTTTGATTTTTCACCCAAAAGGGAAAAACTTTTGTCACTAAGGAGTTAATAGATCACTGGTAGCAATCAATGAAAATGAAAGAAAAATGAATGAAATTTATTGAATGAATATATATATATATATATATAATGACGAAAAATTTGCCTATCTAATGATGATATCACTTGTCTGGAGGATCCAAAGGATACACAACGCTAAGAATATAAAAACTAAAGTGTAAAAGAAGAACGCGAACTCCAGACAGATCAAAACAGATATTTATTAAATTACGAACAATTCGCCCGTTCGGGTATCCTCAGTGTAATAACTGTTTTTTAACATGCAAATTTTAGTACACTGAGGAAGCCCAAATGGGTGAAACGTTTGTGTTTTAATAAATATCTTTTTTGATCTGTCTGGAGTTCGTATTCTTCTTTTACACTTTAGTGTTTATATATATACGTGAACGTTTTGGTTCATGAAACACAAAGAGGGCTCAATACCAAACAGATAGAGCAAATAGTATTATGCCACAGTAGTGTGACAAATAGTATTATGTATGTATAGGCTGCAGTGACTTTTTGAGGTAAGTGACATAATATATATATATAATCCACAATGTCCCGATTCAAAAAATGAACATATAAATGTTCCCCTGCTATACCTTTGTGTATACCAAAGAGGTATATATATAACTACAGACGGAACTGTTTCGGCCTTTTGGGCCTCATCAGTGTAGAACTGATGAGCAGGATGAAATGACTGTTATTTAGTCACCTTTGATGCCTCACAAATGTGGGACATCAAAGTCATTTGCCAGAGCGCTCCAACTGCAAGCAGTGAGCATGCACACAATGCAAAGCGGCAATGACTCATCCTGTAGAGCGCTCAATATGACCTAAATATATATATAAGTAAATACAAAAGACAAAATATTGCTGTCGCTTTTATTGAAAAGACAAAATATTGACTGATGATCGCCAGAGCACGTGAAACTCAGAGTAGCGACAGCAATATTTTGTCTTTGTATTTACTTATTCGCTCTACCAGTAATGGTATTGAGCACTCTATATTTTCATACCAATGCTGTAACCTTCGTGGTACTCATCTATATATATATATATATATATATATTATATATATATATATTATACATATATATATATATATATATATATATATTATACATATATATATGCGTATCGGTATGA
Source organism: Nanipora kamurai (assembly GCA_036872915.1). Taxonomy (NCBI): domain Eukaryota; kingdom Metazoa; phylum Cnidaria; class Anthozoa; order Scleralcyonacea; family Helioporidae; genus Nanipora; species Nanipora kamurai. Next base: position 644,134 of record JBAHVQ010000176.1, read on the forward strand.
GTGCAATACATACCTTTTTATGAGGAGAAATGTGAGGAGCAATTTCCATACGTTTCTCCGTTTCATTGTCCTCACTACTCAGTTCTTCAGTTTCCTCATCATCACTATTAGCATAGTCACTATCGCTGCTTTCTTTCGTGCTGACGTCAAGTTTCCGTTTTCTGCTGACTTTATCCTCACTAATGACTGAACAGTCTTCAGCTGACTTAACTTTGTCATGTTCTTCTTCACCGTGAGAAGTATTTGGTTTTTCGGCATTAGAACAATGTTGAGTTGTCAGATTGTTTTTACCTTCGTCAGCTATGTCAGGTTGTCCACTAAGTTTCTTTCTAAGACTAAATGGAGTTATCTCCACTACCCTTGCTTCTTTTAAACAAGAACTAAGCCAGTCTGCGCGAACTATTTCTACGTTATCGAGTATTTCGATTTCACTGATTTTCAGTATCTTTGGCAGCTTCTCTAATTTAACAGTGTTTCCCACCAAAATGTGCGTCGTGTCGTCATCAACATTACTAGCACAAATTCCCCCATGCCTTGCAAGTTGGTTTGTCAAGATCGATGCCCGTGTTTTTCCCAATCCTTGTTCAACTATCAAACAAACAATACCTTTTAAATACCGTGAAACTGTTCCTGATGAACTTCCTTCTCTAGAACTGCACGGTTTACTCGAATTTGTTGCCTTGGCGGGGAAAGAAAGCCGGTCTCCTTCACGATTCCTTTTACTTTTAGATTCTGCCATTTGGTTGTAGACTTAAGTGAACTTGAGCAGTTGAGGTAGGCAATACCGACAACGAAATATCGATACTTTTGATATACCTGTAAAATTTTGCCTTCCCTGGCACTGATACGTTGACAACGCACCACTCAATTACACCTTTGGTTCGAAATTTAGCAGTTTTTCTGTATCCAACAGACAGCCAATGGCAAAAATATTGGATTATAAATAATCATTTACTCCTCGTTTCCTCTTGTACTGGCATATTTACTGAGTTCGAGTTAATACTTCTTGCGATCGAAGGCAATACGGTACAGTTTTATTTGCTCTTTAATATACCAGAGTTCATGACGGAAATACTGGATATCAATCCGGACATTCCATTGAATAATAATTTTTACAAGTTCACGCAGTTCTTTCCACTTCGTGAGTATAACTTCATGTAAGCGCTACGCATTATGGGACATGTATCGCACACTTCGAAAATTGAACCATCATTCTCCCTACGAAAAAAGAGCATAAGAACAAGGATTCATGTTCATACCTGTTGGTTGCAGCTAGTTAACTTGCTCCCTACCAAGTTAAGCTTACACATTGAAGTTAACTTGCACCTCCACATCATATGAGCAATCATCTCTGGCCTCTGGCGCCCAGGCTACCAGAAGTTTAACTGACGGATCCAAGAGGGAGCACTGGGGGGGGTACCGCCCTTTTTGAGATGGAGCTGAAATCTCAGGAAAACACAACCCCAAAACTACCGTAACATCTTGTAAAATCCAAGATTCACGTTTTGTTTTTTTTGTCCTTTGTATTTGTAAGGTACTTGCCAATTATTCCGTGCAAATAAGTGAAAGGCGTTTAAAATTTTTTAACCTTGTAAATAGTCAAAAGTGCGTTGAAAAATGCGAGAAATCCCATTTAAGAGACCTTCAAATTTAAAAATTTGTGTTTTTACGCCCATACATAAAGACCAAAAAGGATAGAAGACGGTAGAAAATTAAAGTTGGTAGAACTGACCTTTCGAGCGAAAGCCTTTTGTCGGAGGACGTTTCGCTGCGAGGAAGGGTTTTCCCTCGGAACGTAGGTTCAACCCGCACAAATATTTCGCAGTTCTCTGATCATGCTCGCCTATTACGGTATATTATAACTTGAAAGTTTAACTTATGTTGCAAGGTTTCACAGATTTGAGTGTAGGTGGTGCAAGGCCACTCATAAGCTTTCCTGAGTAAATTTGATTGAGAAATGTATAGAGAATCCTAATGACCATTATCAACAAAAAACCACCATTTGTAACTTACACCAAACTTTAACTACCCTTGGGAGTTGGAACACATTCCATTCCATTCACCCAAAACGTGGGCCAGTCCATTCTTTGCCCAGCAAAGGTTAAAGATATCCCTGAAAGCTGTTTATGTACATTATTTTATTCTTTTATCAATAGACATATCTGATCAGAACTCTTTACTTGCAGATGTAGTTGATGCATTTTCTTTGCAGTCACTCGACTAAATGGGAATTAATTTTCACCCTACTAATGCCCATCTATTTATTTATTTTTTGTATTAAGTGGTAAAGTGGTATTAAATATTCAACATCAGTATGTACAGTAATGTCAACTTTGAGAAAAACTACTTTGCGTCAGCTTTTTTATAAAGAGCACAAATACAGGGTTCTGGTAGTTGTGTTACCTTTTCATTAAAGGAACATTGCTTTAAAAAACAAGTAAAAGTGTTTTATTTTGTATAAAACATGAGGCAATGTTTCCAAAAATGGCTCTCTTTAAATGCTAATTGATGAAGAAAGTTGAAGTAGAAATTCAATGAGAAAAATAAGCATGTCTTCATCACATTTAAAAACCTGTCACAGTTTTGATTTGCCTTTCTGAGTTTTCCTCATGTATAATTAATGAGTTGTTGAATACAATATAAAGCTTCTGGTTGTCAATCTTCATCTCTTTACCATTATATACATTTGTGTTTGAAAGTTTGGTTAGTAAATGCAAACCTGCATTAGTTAACAGTTTGTTATAGAACTTAGCCACCTCTGGTTTACATTGGTCGAGATAAAAAAATTTTCAATGCTCTGCTTGTCTAACCACAAAAACCACTTGTCATACAGTCTTGGTAATACGTATGTTTGCAACCAGCAACTTAATAATTTTTCATTGTTGTTTTTGCACAATGTTTCTGTGAGATGATGGAATCGAGGACATGGTGTTAAATCAGAAGCCTTTGCAGTCATTTAGATATTAAACTCCATCAAACCTTCTCAGGTTACAGAATATTAAGCAAAACTCACACAGTAAAATATTACACAAGTAATTTTAATTGCATTTTGCAGATAAAGTATTTCTGTGCTTTTCCATATCAACCAATTTGGGGGAAAAAATCACTACAGGTTATTACTGTTAGGTCCTAGACGTAATTATAAAAATGATCAAATAGTTCCAACTGAATATGTTTATGTATACAATGACAGTAAAACATAGACTGGCAATCACTAGCATGGCTTACTGATGTATGGCAATGGTTCTTAAGGAGGCAAACCTATTCCTAATATAACTGAAAAGCTTTTGAAGAGTAAAAACTTGAAGAGCTTTTCATTTTTGTAAGAATAAAAAATCTGTAGAACATACAACATGTAAAGTTGGCTAAGATTTCCCAGTTGGATTCAATACTCCACTTCTTGCTACGAACTGCAAAGGTTCTGTACATCTGAACAAAGAGAAAAATTGAATAAAAATTCTGGACTGATAATAGCTCAACTGAGAATGAAATTTGCAGCACAAAGTAAAAATATTGTATAAATAGGAATGGCAACAATCTGTCTACTCTGTATAAGCTCTCTCAAGGTTTCATTATCTTTGGTGAATCACCTTTTAAGCAGGCAACAAAAACAAGAGAATTTGTCAAAACTTTAATAGTGTTCAAGTTACTTGACTAGTAAAAAGTGGAGATTCAATATGTGGCTAATATGACAGAAACTGTACCAATCAAGCTATGACAATTTTCCCATCTCTTGTCTCCCTCGAAGCAAAATTTACCTTGTATAGATCTGGGAGGATTGCTGTTCTTACAGAAGAACATGTTTATTAACTGACATTTTCTCAGCCTGTGCTGCTGCTAACCTCACAGTGAAAACAACAAGAGCAGTCACTCTGTGGATGGTAACTGCATAGGCTGCCAAAACATCAGTTAAGAAACCTATTTATCTGGAAGGATAGCAATTATTATACCAATTCACAGATCCCAGATTTACACCTTTCCAAGCATAGATATAGTTCTCTTCCAGGACTCAAGAAAAAGCCATCAAAAAAATAAGATACAAGACAAAACAAGTCTGTGATGAGCACTCATCTTTTCCTTTTTTAATAAAATAAAACTAAATAGAAATTAAACTGTGAACTACAGGAGGCATGTTTACATTTACTACTTTTGCTGTAATTTAAACAGTGATTTCCCTGTTATTTTCATTGTTTATCTAACATGTCATCCCTAAAGGCAGAATATCTACAGATAGGTTCTCATAAGTTCAAAAACAGTCATATAAAAATGTGAAATACTCAATATAACTAGATTAACCATTAGTATCCCAGGTTTTTTTCAAAAAATTGCTCCCTTGAGTGTTTCGAATTGTGTCAAGTCAAAAACTACCCACAAAGGTTTATTGTTTTATATTGTTCTGATAGCAAATTTATGCACACAATGGTCGCTCAAAAAAGTGTGCGGCAGGTCACTAAAGATCAAGAAGTAGTTGTGTTGTAAAGTTGAATGGTAAAATTTATTCAAAATAAACTTAATTCATTTGAGATGAAATTAACAAAGACATAAGTTTTGACAGCTGCAGTCTCAGTTTGTTCTTTAGCATGTTATTTAGGAACCAAATTGCAGTTGTGTAACTGGCAAAAATGAATGGCAAAGCAAAGGTTTGACCAGACAATTAGTAATTTTGGCCTGTCATGGTTTGTTGACCAGCTGTCATTTTGTGCTCTAGTATGTCAACAGGCAATAATATTTTGGGCCATGTCATTGAAGACTGAAAACTACGAGATTATACACCAGTAAAAAATATTAACATCTTACTTTAATTGAGAGCCTCAGAACCATGTCTCACAAAAATGGGTTACTGGTGGTAGCCCCAGTAGCTGGTCCAGCTGGGATTAGTGGTGCAGGTAACAGCGGGTCTCCAAATGGGGCTTGGCTGGTTTGAGGTGGTGGTGGAATATTTGTACGCAGTTGGTTCAATGAAGGAGCCACTGGCTTCTCTTGAGCAAAAGGATTACCAGACTTTGTTGCTTGAGGTACAGGAGAAAAAAATGGATTTGATTGTTTATTTGTGGTAACAAGTGAGTCCAAATCAACTAAAGTTGAATGGTCTCCAAGGAAGTCCTTTGGCTTAGAGCTGGTATTCCCAGGAAGGCCGGTACTGACACTGGACATGTCAAAAGGCTGAGTACCAACAGGGGGACCATTACTGGGTGCCTGTTCACCTTTTGACCAAATATCTGGTGGTGAACTGAAGAGATCAGATGAAGTTGTAGAACTTGTAGGTTGGGTCCACGACCCATCTCCTGTGGCATTCCCACTCCAAGGATCTGAAGAGGACAATCCTTCAAATCCAGTTGGTTGTGAAGTTGATGTACCAGAACCCCATGGACTGCTTGATGGTTGAGAAGTGCTACTTGTACTACCACTCCAGGGATCCTCACTAGTCACTGGTCCTCCAGGAATTCCTCCAGACCACCCACCATTAGACGACGTCTGTACAGGTGTAGCTCCCCAAGGGTCAGCCTGAGCAGGCACTTGACCACCACTGGAAGCACTTGCACCCCATGGATCACTGCCCCATGGATCTCCAGCTGGTTTAGATGCCTCTGTACCTCCCCAAGGATCCACAACTTGTCCAGCTGTTTCAGCAGATCCAGCTATATTCAGCAAGGAATTTTCAGGTGGCCTCTTGATACTTTGTCTACTTTCACTGACAGCCATTTGAAAACGCTGCTCATCTTTTGCCAAGGTTTCTTTGCTCTCTTCCGCTTCTTGTTTGCTAAGGGCTAAAGCTAACTGCAGCTGAAGTTCTTCCTCGTTGGGGTTTGAGGGGCGACATTTCTCTATTTCGGATTTATAAGTTCGCCTCTCGGGCTCCCAGGATCGACTGGTGGGAATTGTGGCGTCCGTCGCTCGTTCAGTACGAACGTCGGAAGCACTCCCTGATTCGCGAAGTGTAGTACCTGGTTTCAGTTTTGAAGAACTTTGACTACCAACTCCACCACTTGCCTGAGAAAGCCTTTCCTTTGCTTTCAGGGCCCGCGTTCGCTCATTTTTAAGCCTTTCCTGGTCCTTTAACAAGGCTACCAACTGCTTTGACTTCTCGCGAACATTCATGCCTTGATCTTTTCCATCTCGATCTATAAATTGAAAGTCTTTTAGCGTTTGAATCGAGAATATGTTCTCGCGACATTGCTGAGCCACTCTCTCAGAGCCGGTCTTCAAAATATAGTCCAACAACACCAAAGATTTGTAAACATGCCTCCAATTTTTTCCGTGGTCGTTCAAACGCTTCCAAATCATTGTCATAATCTCTGAAAAAGCCACAACATTGTACGTTTGGTCGGCGATATCAGCCATTAACGAGCTCGACGGTCCCCACGGATCATTGGAAGTTGCTTCGCGGACCTTCACTTCGACATTTGAGTAATTCTTAACGACGTTTTTAACTTGGCGTGTTATTGGCATCGCGAGGGAAGTTATTTTCTTCGAAAGAACACAAATCGTGTGTGTCAATCGTGCCCAGACAAATCCAGATATCTCAATGAAATAACCTACCAGTTGTGTATCGTTCTTTGAAATGTGAGTCGGCAACTTTGTTTGGGAAGAAAATGGCGACGCCAGAAGTCCAAGCCCCCTGCAGGTTTTCTCCTTTGGTGAACATGCGCATAAAAATAAAATTTTGCATAACAAAGTCAGGTCGGAAATATATCATGGGCGTAGTAGATGTTTCTATTTCAAGATTAGAATAGTTACAAGAATTTCGGTAATGATACACTTGATAGAAATGCTTATTAACTAGCGAAAAGCGTTCGGATATTTTGTTAATGCAAATGTATTCGCTAATATGGTTCCGTCAATTACGTAATCAACAGTAAACATCTTACTGATCACGTTTTAGCCAGCTTCTCTTATACTAGGTTATAAACGAAAAATTAATGCCCACCAAAAATTCAGTCATCACCTCTATATGACTGAAAAGCATATTTACCGAAAATCAGCCAAAACGGCCCTGTCCCAAAAGATATCAATAATTTTCGTTCTCGCCGAGATCTGTCCGACCGTATGTTATCTGACGCCATCTTGTTTTCCCGAGACAATACAATACGTCAGTGGGCGTGAACGTGTGAGTGTTGACGTGTTGACTTTCTTGGAACGCGCACTCGGAAATCTCATGATGTATCCGTCAAAAAATCATCCGAAACGATTAGAATGATATATGTTTTCCCTCGTAATATTTTTATATGTAGTGAGTAAAATAAACTTTTCCTGAAAACCTGTTTCAAAAATCTGTGGGGAGGTTGTGTGCTTCAACACCACTAGATTTTCAGTCCTTAACTCTTTCACTTGAAATTTAGTTCCGCCCTGTATGACACTCGACACGCTTACGCAAATGTTGAAGTGATACAAGTCGGTTTCCTTGTTATAAGGGTTTAAAAACGGGGAGGCGGAGCAATGAGTTAGGGTTTACCACACACGTCGTCTCCTTGAAATGACTTTAACTCACAAAAAAACTGTCGATTATGAGAAATTCTCGTTTCCAACTAAAATAAGATATTGTATATAGTCATATTACATCATCAATCAAAATAATTTACCATTTCGCCAGGAATTTCCCGTTTCCGAAACTGTTATTGGCCAACGGTTGGTAAAGAATGGCTACGTTTACACGAATACGCTATCGTTTGAAACGCATGTTTTTAAAAGCGATCCACTTTTGACAGCATGAATGATGCGTTTTTGTTATCGGATTCAACGTCGTTGAGCAAACACTCGAGGGAACTGATGTGTTTTCAAATGAAAACGTTTCCATGTAAA